>BTPG01000006.1:206762020-206799520 GCA_036245525.1 Semisulcospira habei
CCTTTAAATTTTAGTAATTCATCCAGCTGGTTTTTAAAAGAATTTATGTTATTTCCTTTTTATAATGAAACTGGTAAATCATTCCAAACAGTAGTAACTCTGTTAGAAAAACAAAACTTCCGCAGGTCAGTGTTGCAATACTGTACAAAGATTTTCCCCTCAGAGTTTCGGGTTCTGTCAGTTACAAAACGGTGCTGCAAAAAAGTCTAAGTAGCGACTGATCTCTATATTTGTTTGTTTGTCTATTTTGAAAAAGGACATTACCCGAAATATTAATAAATTGTTGTAACTGCCTTTTCGAAGCGTGTTTCTTTTCCCGTTAGTCTGTGCATTTTACACGCTTAGCAGTCATCTTTTGAAGTACGCAGAACTACTGATACGTAGGATTATCTGTACAAATCGTAAGACCATCTAGACGAAGGATTACCGATAATGACGCTGGCCGACTATCGATACAAACTGTATGGTCGATACGTAGGACTATATTATGTCGACCATAAGACTATCGCTGCGTAGGACTATTGATACGTAGGACTAACGAGACGCCTCCCCCTCCCCTGTCCAAGCAACCATCCAATCACAGAACATCAATGCCGGCAAAAGTGCATCTGTACTTACTTCAAACAATCCCGCGGCTGATCATTTTTGTTGCCGTTGCCCTTAGGATTTCCTCCCGGTTTCCCGGTTTCCCCTTTCCCCCCTACAAATGCATTCTTCCGGTCCTTGACCCACAATCTACTGAATGTCAAATCAGTTTCCAGTCCCTGGCCAAACGGCTTCCATCTGCAAGAGGCATGGATTCTCATGAGCCCCTGCAGGCGCAGGGGCTCGTGAGAATCTACGTCTCTTGCTTGGATGTTTTGGCACATGCGAATCTATGTCTCGTGCTTGGATGGTTTGGCACATGAGAATCTATGTCTCTTGCTTGGGTGGCACATGAGAATCTATGTCTCGTGCTTGGATGGTTTGGCACATGAGAATCTATGTCTCTTGCTTGGGTGGCACATGAGAATCTATGTCTCGTGCTTGGATGGTTTGGCACATGAGAATCTATGTCTCTTGCTTGGGTGGCACATGAGAATCTATGTCTCGTGCTTGGATGGTTTGGCACATGAGAATCTATGTCTCTTGCTTGGGTGGCACATGCGAATCTATGTCTCGTGCTTGGATGGTTTGGCACATGAGAATCTATGTCTCGTGCTTGGATGGTTTGGCACATGAGAATCTATGTCTCTTGGTTGGGTGGCACATGACAATCTATGTCTCGTGCTTGGATGGTTTGGCACATGAGAATCTATGTCTCGTGCTTGGATGGTTTGGCACATGAGAATCTATGTCTCTTGCTTGGGTGGCACATGCGAATCTATGTCTCGTGCTTGGATGGTTTGGCACATGAGAATCTATGTCTCGTGCTTTGATGGTTTGGCACATGCGAATCTATGTCTCGTGCTTGGATGGTTTGGCACATGAGAATCTATGTCTCGTGCTTTGATGGTTTGGCACATGCGAATCTATGTCTCGTGCTTGGATGGTTTGGCACATGAGAATCTATGTCTCGTGCTTTGATGGTTTGGCACATGCGAATCTATGTCTCGTGCTTGGGTGGCACATGCGAATCTATGTCTCGTGCTTGGATGGTTTGGCACATGAGAATCTATGTCTTTTGCTTGGGTGGCACATGAGAATCTATGTCTCGTGCTTGGATGGTTTGGCACATGAGAATCTATGTCTCTTGCTTGGGTGGCACATGCGAATCTATGTCTCGTGCTTGAATGGTTTGGCACATGAGAATCTATGTCTCTTGCTTGGGTGGCACATGCGAATCTATGTCTCGTGCTTGGATGGTTTGGCACATGAGAATCTATGTCTCTTGCTTGAGTGGCACATGAGAATCTATGTCTCGTGCTTGGATGGTTTGGCACATGAGAATCTATGTCTCTTGCTTGGGTGGCACATGAGAATCTATGTCTCGTGCTTGGATGGTTTGGCACATGAGAATCTATGTCTCTTGCTTGGGTGGCACATGAGAATCTATGTCTCGTGCTTGGATGGTTTGGCACATGAGAATCTATGTCTCTTGCTTGGGTGGCACATGCGAATCTATGTCTCGTGCTTGGATGGTTTGGCACATGAGAATCTATGTCTCGTGCTTGGATGGTTTGGCACATGAGAATCTATGTCTCTTGCTTGGGTGGCACATGCGAATCTATGTCTCGTGCTTGGATGGTTTGGCACATGAGAATCTATGTCTCTTGCTTGGGTGGCACATGAGAATCTATGTCTCGTGCTTGGATGGTTTGGCACATGAGAATCTATGTCTCTTGCTTGGGTGGCACATGAGAATCTATGTCTCGTGCTTGGATGGTTTGGCACATGAGAATCTATGTCTCTTGCTTGGGTGGCACATGAGAATCTATGTCTCGTGCTTGGATGGTTTGGCACATGAGAATCTATGTCTCTTGCTTGGGTGGCACATGCGAATCTATGTCTCGTGCTTGGATGGTTTGGCACATGAGAATCTATGTCTCGTGCTTGGATGGTTTGGCACATGAGAATCTATGTCTCTTGCTTGGGTGGCACATGCGAATCTATGTCTCGTGCTTGGATGGTTTGGCACATGAGAATCTATGTCTCTTGCTTGGGTGGCACATGCGAATCTATGTCTCGTGCTTGGATGGTTTGGCACATGAGAATCTATGTCTATTGCTTGGGTGGCACATGAGAATCTATGTCTCGTGCTTGGATGGTTTGGCACATGAGAATCTATGTCTCTTGCTTGGGTGGCACATGAGAATCTATGTCTCGTGCTTGGATGGTTTGGCACATGAGAATCTATGTCTCTTGCTTGGGTGGCACATGCGAATCTATGTCTCGTGCTTGGATGGTTTGGCACATGAGAATCTATGTCTCGTGCTTGGATGGTTTGGCACATGCGAATCTATGTCTCGTGCTTGGATGGTTTGGCACATGCGAATGAGAAAACCCAGTGTGGGGTACTATGTTGGTCCTTAAGCCAGGTTCACTACTTGCCGTTGACGCTGGGAGCGAAAGAGGTAGGTACCCAATGCGCTAAAGGCCCTCGGGCGGATTTCGGCCGCCGTCGGCCCGCGCACGTCAGAACGATGGCCTTTATGCACTGGGTACACAATAGCAGCTAAGGCCGGTTACGGCGACAGCACGAATTACTTCCTACTTCATTGAAGGTACTATGAAATACTGCGCTCAAATCAGTTCCACAACCTCATTCTACTACACGAAGTGAATTATTTACAGCACAAAGGCATAGATCCTCGTGAGCCCCTGCAGACTGCAACGGCTCACTGATGAAGATATATATGCCTTCTTGCAGATTGTAAAATTAAGTTGGTTGTAGAGCACTACTACTGATACAATTGGAGAAGAAGATAATATCAGGCAGCAGTCGCATTTCCGCTTTCAAGGGCACTGATGTAAATTTATGAGTTATGAATCATCGCCTGCGAGAGGCGCAGGCAGACTGCAGGGGCTTATGAGGTTCTATGGCTTGCAGTGTTCGTGGAAAAGTTTGGTATCGGAGTAAGTTAGAGGCCCGGTTTGCCCCTGATCTGATGAAAGTTGGTGCTATTTGTTTATTTGACCGAGTTTCGCGTTCAGGACATACCTACCGAATGTGGACTCCGAAAGGGCGTGGAGGGGCGTGGGGACCGTGGGGGGGGGGGGGGGGGGGGGGGGGGGCGTTGTAAGGGAGGGGGGTTTGTAGCGGGGGGGGGGGGGAGGGTGAGGGGGGGGGGGTAAGATGGGGGAACCTTGGGTCGCAAAGAGTATCACTGGATTTGCAGTGACTGTACTAAAGGTCACCATGGGAAGTGTAAAAGAAATGTCAGCTGTAACACTACGCCACTCCACTGACGTGGGTGACTGTGTGTGTGTGTGTGTGTGTGCGCGCGCGCGCATACGTGCATGAGTGCGTCCGTCCGTGTGTTCGCCCTGCTGCCGCCAGCAATCGTATCATGCTGTCCGTGTACATGCATTTTAACCACTTGATTGCTACTGGCAATAACAGATGGGCCGCGGAAAAGACCTCAGTAGCAGCCGTGGGCTTCATCTCTGTCACTGCAGTCTTCTACACTGGGGCCAGTTTCACGAGCGAGCTTAGTGCACCAGCCACCAGCTCACCATAGCGGCGCACCTTGCTTAGTGGCTGGTGCAGGACTAAGCTCGCTCATGCAACTGACCACAGATCTTCAGTCGCCCAGGCACACTGTGAAGTAACATGAGGAAAGAGATGGGGCAAAATACATGTCACTATCCACAACTTTAGACTGAGGGTCCCATGTCAACAATGCAGTCCAGGACATGCATTTCCAGGGGCCAGTTGCATGAGTGAGCTTAATCTGAAGGTGCTCCGCGACAACGGAGCACCTTGCTTAGTGGCTGGCGCAGGACTAAGCTCACACATGATGCAAGTGACCCGGCCCAGCTCCGGAAGAGTGTAGCAGTGTAATAGCGTAAAAATGAATTCTGATGCAAGGGAAACAACCGGTAGACGTACCTAAATTTTAAGCCGCAAGGAGTAATGTCCCGCTTATCGCAAACTAAGGGAAGTGACCCAGAGAGATTGTAACAGAAACCAAGAATTGATTGCCTCCCTTACATGTGATCCGCAAACTTCATTGATCGCTGGAGTGCAGTTTCAGGCAACAAAAATGAGGCATTTTGAACAAATAAACTCTGTTAATGGAATAATTGGATAAATGATTCTATTGACTACTTTGCGATCAGCGGGACATTGTTCAAGCGATCTGCTCCAGGGCGGGATTTGATTGCTAAGATTCGGTGATACATGTATAACGAACTCTCAAATGATGTTTTGCCTCCGTATTTCGTTTGGCTACATTCAAACCTGATAAGTAAAGTTAGCCTTTTTGTACAGCATTATTGCAAAAGTAAAACATACTACGGACTTTTATAAATGAAATATTGCGAACTATGAACCTGTTTTTGAATGGACCAGACTGCTATAACTCCTTCTCTGCCAGAGCGGACTCAGATTGTGATTTTGAAAAGATTTGTAAGTTCAACATTGTAACGAACGTAGCGGATACAAAGTGGTTTCTTCAAAAGGCATAGATCCTCATGAGCCCCCCACAATTGTGGGGGCTCATGAGGATCTATACCTTTCGCGCTTGTGTGGAGTTTTTTTTCAGTCTGGGCAATGAAGGGGTTAATTTTACTGTTGATGATAACGTTTCCGATGCCCTGCAGAAGAAGGCTGCAGCAAAAGCAAAGACCAAGCACACACTGAATATGTACATGTGCCATCATTTATTACACTAACCAGTGAAAGATGAGCAGAGAGATATTTATGAGTGTGATAAGTCTAAGCAAAGACAATACAATACAATAACAATACAATACAATGCAACTTTATAGTCTGTTCGAGTCAAAGCACGACAGAAATTTGCCTTTTGGCTAGTTATAAAACAACAAAACAAGACACTAATAAACACTATAAGAACATTCCATTAAAATTGTCATTGCAGCAATCGATCACAGGCAATCTGTCACACGCAATCTATCACAAGATGGGAGGTAATGTTAAGTAGATCACACAAAATATATCACGTCGTTATAAACAAGAGTTAAAAATCGAGACAGCAGTTGGAATAACAGACTTCTTAAAAACATTATTTTGGGCAAGTGGCAGGTTGAAACGTCTGCCTGATGGTAGCATTTGAAACTGATCAAATAGTCGAGTGACGAGGATCACTGACAATGCTAGCAGCTTTCCTTCGGACAGCTTACGGTTACAGATCATCTAATGGGTACTGTCCTAGGCCAATGACCTTACCAGCTGTTCTGACGATACGTGACAGTCTACCCCTGTTTTTCATACTGAGATTGCCATACCAAGCAGCGATGTTAAAAGTCAGTATGCTTTCAATCAGGCTTCTATAAACGGATTCTAAACCTTGGAACTGACATCAAGACTTTTCAGTAGAAGGTACAGACGCTGGTTTGCTTTTTTCACAATCAGATCGGTGTTTCCAGTAAAGGACAGCCTACTATCCACAACTGTGCCAAGGTATTCAAATTCAGTGACCACTTCTACAGGTTGACTATTAATTGAGACAGGTGCAAATATATCAGCAACTTTCCTGTCATCAATGACGAGTTCCTTCGCGGTTTGCTGTACATTTATATCCAGAAAACTGTCTTTGCACCATGACTCTAATACTGCTATCTGTTCAAAGTACTCAGCCAGACTGTCTTCTTTTTGGAGTAGGCGTACAAGAGCCATGTCGACTGAGAACTTTAAGAGACGAGAAGTGGCAGTATGACAACGCATATGGTCTGTGTATATTGAAAACAGTATGAAAACATTTCAAATTGCTCGATGCCTACTAGCACATGAAGAGTATTCAATCATTTCCCAGGTCGTGAACATTCAGACTTCAAAACATTCTTGTCCGAAATGGCATAGACCATAAATCTAGAAAGCTGACGTATAACATTGTCATCAAGATGTTTGTGTACGACATCACGATTTCAGTTGTCAAAGTGATGCCGAGATGTCTGTGTAATGTGAAGACGTCTGTGACTGACCGTACGAAGATTTTAATAATAATAATAATTACGGTATTTATAATGCGCTTATCTTATAATAATTATACGACTGCTGACAGCACGTGAGCACTAACACAGACTCGCGCACGACATGCGCATGCAGGCACGCTTTAGACAATCGACTCGACATTACCACAAATAGTGAAATCGGACATTTCACGACAGTCTGCTTAGCGTGCAGGGAGTGTGGTGGTATAGTGCTAGAACTGTTGAAAGAGGTGAGTTTTGAGGGCGGACTGGAAGGAGGAGAGAGAGTGTTTCTGACGGAGAGAGAGTGGGAGAGTGTTCCAGGTGGTGCGGTGTTACAAAATTCTAATGAGATGTATTCGAAATCATCCCTTTGTCAAAATGCTGCCGACATGGCTGACACGGGAGGACTAACACAGAACGAGACACGAAAAATTTTCTCGTCTCGTTTTGTATCGGTCATCTCGACATTTTGACAAATGTTGATTTCGGACACATCTGTAGAATTTTAGTAACCACGCGCTGATACACGCACTGCTTGAAAAACATTTGACTGGTAGTTCAAGGGTGGTGCCAGAATAGCTTGACGCCTGAGGCGCCAAGCTGTTCTGGCACCATGCTTGAACTAAAATAGTTGATCTATCTCCTAATCTGTAATATGGCCTTCAAGGGACAATAAGCAAATTTTGCAAAATCAGCCTCAGGGTTAACCCATGCAGCCCTGATGCCCTACAGCAAGAGATGGGTCGACCATGATAATCCAAGGGCAGTGCCAGATTAGCTTGGCGCCTGTCGGCGCCAAGCTAATCTGGCACTGCCCTTGAATTATCAGGGTCGATCCATCTCCTGCAACAGCGGTGCATAGTCGTTAGATGACGCCTCCAAAATTTGGGAAATACGTGCGTCAGGCTGAATGAGTTAAAAAGCAGTTCAAAAGTTTCTGGTTATGAAGAAGATCGTTTACAGTAAAGTGACACTTTTGGAATTGTTCAAAAACTTTTCATGCGATCAAAAAGAACAGAGGCGATAATGTCAGTTAGCATCATCAGTCGATGACTCGAGATACGTGGGCGGTCAGTGTCACGAGGGAAGGCAGGATCACAAGATGCCAGCGATAAAATGGCGCCGTGACGCTGTTGTCTGAAAACAGGAGCGAGGTTTGATAATTGACTCACATAGAATATAAGCTAAACTGAAAAGCAGGGGTCAGTTGCATGTGTGAGCTTAGTCATGTGCAGGCGACTAATCCAGTAACCATCGCCGGGGCCTCAGTTATTTTTTATTTTATTTTTTTTTTGGGGGATGGGGTGGGGGGGGGGGGGTGGGGGGGTGGGGGTCGGGGGTTTTTTAGAACCAAGGCGTTGAATCCAACCGCAAAGATTCCTTGACGCATTAACTTACCGGTGACGTTTTGACGGTGACGCATAAGATATTTTGGGTCCCCACGCTATCGGAACGCCTAATTTAACTTTAGATATCATTGCGGACAATGTAAGTTGAGCGGATCCGTTGCTTGGGGTAGATTGTTATCGTCGCCGTTAGACCAGAACAAAAATCTCAATTTTTAACACGTGATGCTTTTTATCTCCGCTGCAGATTTGTCTTGGTAAAAGTATTAGCTGGTTGTGCAGAATTACTTAGTATTTTAATTTTTTCCCCCGTAAAGAGCCTTCTCAAAAGTCATATGTACTGCAAGAATGGGGCGTCAAAGAAATTGTGAATTGCAAGAATATGACGTCATCTTGCTGTCGAGTGACGGAAGTGTTTTCTTGTTACCATCATTATATACGAATGACGTGGAATTATTTATCCCAAATTCTTCAATTTCTTGTGGACAAAATGGCGGGAGACCTGAAATCTCGCACGCCGCAGTAGCTACCTTCTACGTGAGTTTACGGTGGCACAAGAGCTCCTGGTAGGTTGCTTCTCTGGTTCCTTCCTTTCTTTTTAATATTTCTGTCGTTTAGCGCCGCGCCACGACTCCTACACATTTTTAACATAGCAGGGACTCCAAGCGCTGTTCCTTGGTATGCGCGCTTGGTCTACGAGCTATTGACCCTTTTAACCAAAAGGTCCCGCCATTTCTCAAATTTTGGAGGTGTTGCTTAACGACTATGTACCAGTTGCAGGAGATGGCTTGACCATGATAATTCAAGGGTAGTGCCAGATTAGCTTGGCGCCTTCAGGCGCCAAGCTAATCTGGCACTACCCCTGAATTATCAAGGTCAAGCCATTTCCTGCTGTAGGGATCCGGGGCTAAAAGGGTTAAGCAAGGTGCTCCGCTATAGCGGAGCACTTTGCTTAGTGGCCAGCTCAGGACTAAGCCGGCTCACTCATGCAACCGAGACCCCGGTACTAAATTGTTTAGACTGAATGTTAATTAGAATATAAATTATTATGTATGTATTGTTGTTTAGTTTATTGTAAAAGTGGTGTGTTCGGGCATTGTGCTTTGTTTGTATGTGCATATGTCATTGTATTTTTATTTTTGTGTACAGATTGTAAAGCGCTTAGAGCTTTTGAGTAAGATTAAGCGCTATATAAATACTCATTATTATTATTATTATTATTATTAAATAAATTAAAGTTGAGTTGACAGCGGAATAAACGAGGACCGTACCCAGGATCTTCTTTATAACATACGGCTTCCAGACGAGTGTCCAAGATTACAGAGCAGCACACTAGAATTATTGTACCTGCTTCTGAGTCAGTAATATTAACGCGTTCGCTGTCAGTGGACACAGATTGTGTTTCTGAAATTGTCGATTCAATGTCAAAGAGCCCCATGTGCGTTAAATTTTTTTATTTTTTTTTATTTTTTGGTATTATATAATTATTGATTCATTATTTAGTTTAGTTTATTTATGTATATTTTGTTATCTTATTTTATTTTTTTTGGTGGGGGGGGCGGGGGCGGGTACTACTGAATCCAAGTATTTTCAGCAAGAGCAATAGATCCACATGAGCCCCCGCAATTGCGGGGGCTCATGAGGATCTATACCTCTTGCATTTGGGTGGTCTTAATTTTTCTCAAGGAAGGTGTTAAGGTACCCTCGAACTATCCCAATTTGGACGATCCACTCACTTGCCGAAGGTGGATTCTGTACACACGTAGTGTTGTTCTGTGGGGAGAAGCCATCTTTGCACTCGCAGGCACCGTGACTGCACAATGAGTGTGGTATCACAGCTTCACATCCGCCTCCGCCAGTAGGACACGCGTCTGAGCCCAAATTGACACTAACTGCGCTTGTCGCAGGTAGGGGCACACACAAAAAGAAAGCCTGCGCATTGCAAAAATAAATAAATAATTTAATTAAAATGGACATTGACAGTCACTGATTGTTTCCCCCCCTCAAGACTCACAGGAGACTTAATCCTGTCTGACTGCCAATGGTCCGTGGCAAATTGTGTTTCTGAACGTGTTGTCGGAACGCAACGCCGAAGAGCCTTTGACGTTCATAGAACATGGATACCCAGTGGTGCCGGCAAAAGGCACAGGTGTTCGTGAGGCTCATGAGGATCTAAGTCTCTTGCAGTCTGATCGTGCTCACTTTTTCTCGGCAGTGAAGGGGTGAAAGAACGATTAACTCATTCCAGACGTGCCGCCTCCGGATACGCGGCGTAAGCCGCGTATCCGGAGGCGGCACGTCTCGAACGAGTTAATCGGCACTTCAACAGGCCGAAGAGCGAAATACTGGTGTGTGATTTTGGACCTTACGGCAAATCGCGCTTCAGTACACATTTTAGAATCGTCTGTTAACCTATTTAGCCCCAACGCCATACACGGCAAGAGACGAATCTCAAGTTCCGTGATAATTCATTTACTAATAGTATATCGAGTCAGAGCTGTATTTCTGTTTGTTGTGCCTTGTCGACACGCCTAATGAGCTTCTATGGCACTTTGGACATGCAGCAAAAGCTCAAACGGCATAGCTCTTATTTATTCTGCACAGCCGTTAGCGTGTCAATCTATTTTTAGCTCTTTCTCTTACTGGTAGCATTGTATTTATAGAACGGAATGGCGTGATTGTCAGGTCGCATGACCATATAAAGACGGCGTATGCTGAACTGGATTGTCCTGTGTCTAAATAATAATAAGCGCATTAAATAGGCGCTTTATCCCAATTGAAAATCGGCTCAAAGCGCCGCCGCGAACTGAACCCAACAAGCACGCTCACGTGAATCACGCGCATTCACTCACACACTGAACGTAAACACAGAACTTTCACGTGGTGCTAAGGGCAAGCTCAAGCGAGCTACTGTAGTTTTTGGAAATTCAAAATCGTTTGTATTTGAAATTTGATTAAGTGGACTGAAACTGATACCAAAGTCGTGGGGGAGGAAGAGCCGGAGTACCCGGAGAAAGAACCCCCGACGGTCCGCCCAAATTAACGGTGACACTTACTAGAGGAGAAAAATCCGACGCCGGAACCCGTAATCGAACCTCGCACCTTTAGCATTGGTGGCAGGCGTCTTAACCACTGCGCCACGGACCGCCCCGTAAATGAACCATAGTTAGACCTGTGCGTAGCGTTTCGAATCCATCTGTCACAGGAGTGTATCTTCTGAATAGTTACGGCGGTAGTGGACCTTTAACCCACTTTGCCCCACGGGCGCCTTTCCAAAATTTTGGAAATGTTACTTAACGACTATGTACCCGTTGCAGGAGATGTCCGCTTGACCATGATAATTCAAGGGTAGTGCCAGATTAGCTTTGCGCCTTCACTTCATGTATAACAAGGACGTGTCTGGTGCTTTGCTTCACTTCAGCAACAATGTATAACAACAACAACATGTAATGTGCCTAGCGCATTTACATCACCGTCACTATCTGAAGTCGAGAATTCTTCGTTTCGACATTTTTTTCTGCGATGAATTATTTTTAACAAAAACTTTGAATAGGTATGAAGCTGGTTAGCGAATTCATCCAATATCTTTATCGAAGCTAACTGTATTCAAAATTTCAAATGAATATACCACAAATTACGAACTCACGGTCAAATGCACTTCAACCGTCTTTCTATAAACGGCAATTTGTCTTTTTAATGAGTATTCCAATTTTAAAATGCTGACTGAAAGCACTCCGATATACATCTTGAAGGAAGCATTTCCTAAAGTTTCAGAACTGCACGTACACAAACACAGGAGAAACTCGTGTCTACATACATACACACACATACACACGGCGTTTCCCGCCAAATGTACGTTCAATAGCGCGGTTAGCGTTGCTAGGCATGACGTAATTTTTATCGTGTTACTTCACTGTCAGTCTGATGTGTGCCCGCCTATGTTCGTCCTTTGCATGCTACGGAACGTGCTCCGACCAGCCCCATTTCAATGTCTACCGTATTTTCAATACGGTAGACAAAAAAAAAAAAAAAAAAAGAATTGCAGTTCTTTCATGGGTTTGTTTCACCAAGAAACACACGTTTGCCTGTTTTCTCACACGTTTCAAGAAAGAAAATAATACGAACCAAAGCCAGAATAAGACAGCTGGCAAGAACGACGAACGGTGAACGTGACATAGTGTGGATAGCTTTCCTCCTTTTCTCTGCTTTGTCCACGAAAAACTGAACCAAGCCCGAACAATGTCCCACTGACATATGTAGAGCTTTCCCGCTTTATCGATTCTTCTTGATTGGCCCTATCATGTATCATAGCAGTTCCTTGTTTGTAGCTGCAAGAGGCTTAGTTCCTCATGAGTTCCTGCAGGTACAGGGGCTCATGATGATAAATATAAACTATACCTCTCACTCCGGCATAGTTAGGTGGTTCCCGTCAGTTTCGCATACTAGTGTTAGTAGATTCTAACTTTACAGCGAAACATTTTTGCAGTTAAACCTTTTTCATGCAAGAGACGTCGATTCTCATGTGCCCCTGCGGACGCAGGGGCTCATGAGAATCGACGTCTCTTGGGTCAGTTCATATATTGATGTGCCTCTGTGGATTGTGAATGACGTTGAAGGGTAAGTCTTTGACACGGTCGTCTGCTCAGTATAATAATGCTAGCTGACAAACAGTTCGGCTGATTTTTTTTTTTACAAAACTTCCCAATTTTTATCGCTCTGAAGCGAGTTACTTCAGCCCAAAACAAATACATTCATCACTGGAGCACTTACCTGTCACGCGTGTGTGTGTGTGTGTGTGTGTGTGTGTGTGTGTGTGTGTGTGTGTGTGTGTGTGTGTGAGAGAGAGAGAGAGAGAGAGGGGGGGGGAGGGAGAAGGGGAGAAGGGGTGGGGTGGGTAGGGGCAGCAGGTGAGGAGGGAGTTTAAGGGCTTCAGGGTTTTACTGACGCGTGAAATTTATTAAGAACTGCGTAAAATTATGGGAGAGGAATTGGAGACAAACTTTTAATATTTTGCGCACTTGATGTTGGTAGACTAGGTGCCATTTTGTTGTAGATATAGATATGTGGGAGCACTGACAACTTAATACATATGATCACACACACACACACACACACACACACACCACACACACACACACACACACACACACACACACACACACACACAAACACACCTCACACACGCACACACAAATACATATTCCTAATCCCCCCGACCCCACCCCCACCCCCACCCTCAATCCCAATGTTAATAATAATCTCCATGTTCTATGATCTGACGGCATTAATCTTTTAAAGAGCAGCGAGCCAATTTTTGTGAAAAGCGAGAATTTGATTGTAATATAATAATCACCTCGCTTTCACAAAATTTGACTTGTTGCTTTTTACCAAATAAGGACAATGGAGGTCATGTGTTATTCTTATGTGTCTGACGAGCACAAGGAAGACACCAGAGGCAAAAGACCGAAACCTCTATCTTGAAACTGATAAGGCTTATATGCCTGCATTAGAATTAGCACGTTCAACACAGCGGGAGATGGATCGGCCATGATTGTTTAAAGGTAGTACCAAGTTAGTTTGGCGCATAAACGCGGAAAAGCCCAGCCGTCCAAACTGAGAAATGGACAAATATATAGTGGTCTCGGCAAGAGGCATAGATCCTCATGAGCCACCACGGTCTCGTGGGCTCATGAGGATCTATGTCTCTTGCAGTTGGATTGCGTCCATTTTTATCTTGGCGGTGAATCGATTAACCCCTCCCCTACTACTGTACGTACATTTTTTTTTTCCTCTGAAATCTTGCGTCATTCACCGACCAAACGCCAACAACGTCCAAGAAACATGGACACAAATTTATTTGCAGCAAGAGGTAAAGATCCTCATGGGCCCCCGAGACCGTGGTGGCTCATGAGGATCTATGCCTCTTGCAGAATGATCGTGTTTTTGTTTGTTTTGTTTTTTTGGCTCGGCGGTGAAGGGGTTAATACTTGTTGCTGGTCGGTAAGGAGAGATATTTTCTGACTCTTGATCTGAGACTGGCACGGAGGTTAACTCATCCTGCCCGCGACACACCGCAGCAAGATATGGCTCGACCATGATAGTTTTAAAAGTGGAGGCAAAATAGCTTGGCGGCGCCTGCAGGCGCCAAGCTATTCTGCCGCCACCCTTGAACTATCATGGTCGACCCTGTCTCCTGCATTGAAATGCAGTCCTGAGAGGATAACTCCAAAATGTGGGTATATTTCGTACCTCGGGCACAATGAGTTAAGCTGAGGGGACACCTGTTGTGTCATGTCGGATAAGGAACAGGCACTCCTCAAAGATCTGGATAATTCTCGAGTGGCACGGATAATTCTCAAGTGGCACGGATAATTCTCAAGTGGCAACTGAAGTTGGGTAGATTCGTCTGCGCGCCTGTTGGCCACGGACCACAGTGGTGTTTCCGTACTGTCCAGTCTCTTAGCCTTAGTCAGTCCCAGTCATCCCCTAATTGTTCAATTCCCTAAAAACACTATCGCCCACCGCTGCACATTTGCCTGCACAAATACAAAAAAAAAAAACCAGCACATGACCGCCTCATTCTTGGCTATGAAACTGTTCCTTACCACCCCACACCCAAGCACAGCTGAAATCAGCGTGCCCTCAAATCACTACGTCAAGGCAACTCAACATAGGCCCCAAATGTCCACTGGATAAGCTCAGGATGGTATGAATCAAAGCACCAAACATGTCTCCTCTCAGCTAACCACAATTTCCAGCAAATTCCAACAGTCAGCCCAACTGCAAATTTTCAAACAAGGCAAAAATTATTTTTAAAAACACGGAGCCTCTTACTGCCTGACCTTCCCAATTTAAATGTATACCGTGACCTGTTATTTATGGGAGAGTCGGAGCCAACTTCCTTATCATAAGTTTGTTCAATATCAAACAAGTTTTGATTTTTCATGTTAACTCTTTTAGCCCCAAGGTCCCATTCTCACATTTTGGAGTGTTGCCTAACGACTATGTACCAGTTGCAGGAGTTGGATTGATCATGATAATTCAAGGGTAGTGCCAGATGAGCTTGGCGCCTGCAGGCGCCAAGCTCATCTGGCACTACCCTTGAATTATCATGATCAATCCATTTCCTGCTAAATGTCCCGGGGCTAAAAGGGTCAAAGCGATCAGCTCCATGGCAGGCTTTGATTACTAAACTTCGCCGATACGACGGGTTATCAATGTTGTCTCGCCTCCACTAATAATGTCTACCCTTCTTTTCACAATCCATGTCAGTAAGCACACGTACTAGAGGTTTTCCACTGAAGTTTGAACGTAGCGGAAGGAACTCTCCAGCATACAAAGGGGAAGGAGAGAAGAAAAGTCTTTCATTAACGACATTTTAAACGTCATAATCTAAGTCAACATCCTTATCATTCAAAACAATGAACATCCCAACAAACGGAAAGAAACACACTTGGAAACGCTGATTACAACACAATTTATTAAATTTTAAACCATTTTAACCCTTCTAACCTTTTTCAAAAATTCACAATAGGACAAAAATTCACATACAATTTATATACGGACAAAAATTCACATACGGACAAAAATTTACATACGGACAAAAATTCACATACAATTCACATACAATTCACATACTGTACCTACCTGTTTCAAAATTGTTAAGCCGTTCTTAAAGAAACCTTCACTTGATCCCAACAGTTTGAACAACTACAAACCCGTATCCAACCTACCTTTGCTCTCAAAGCTTCTGGAAAAGATAGTGCTCACAGAGCTGGTAGACCATATCAAGAATAATGGTCTGTGGCATGTGTTCCAGTCAGCATATAGGTCTGGTCATGTGTGTGTGGCGGTGTGTGTGTGTGTGTGTGTGTGTGAGAGAGAGAGAGAGAGAGAGAGAGAGAGAGAGAGAGAGAGAGAGAGAGAGAGAGAGAGAGAGAGAGAGAGACAGACAGAGAGAGAGACAGACAGAGAGACAGAGAGAGAGAGAGAGAGGTTTCTGCTCCTTGTAAATCAATGTATTTTTGTTGTTGTATGTGCTTGTTTTAGTATTTTGCTTTGTGTTTCATTACTGCGATTGTAAAGCGCCTAGAGCACCTTGGTGATTAGACGCTATACAAATTACCTTTATTATTATTATTATACGGACAAAAAAAAATCACATACGGACAAAAAATCACATACGGACAAAAATTCACATACGGACAAAAAATCACATACGGACAAAAAAATCACATACGGACAAAAAATCACATACGGACAAAAAATCACATACGGACAAAAAATCACATACGGACAAAAAATCACATACGGACAAAAAATCACATACGGACAAAAAATCACATACGAATCACATACGGACAAAAAATCACATACGGACAAAAAATCACATACGGACAAAACTGCAAAGCACTACTCATCGTTATATTGCGAGATGTATAAGTGTTAAAAATTTAGCACATTGCGCTGTAATTGCCCTTTCTAAGCGTGTTTCTTGCTGTGTTGGGAATTTCCTGGCGTTGTACACGTTTTGCCGTCACTATTGTGGTCTTGTTTTTTTTATCATTTCAAACGTTATTGACACCTCCCGCGGCCTGCATGCTTCCTCGTTTCAGTTTTAGAACCTTATCGGTACAAACCTGTCCTCCTGTCATGCCCGGTCACCACAGAAACAGAAACTTGTCAACGATACACGTATACATGGACTTAATATCTCGATGATAAGGTACTCACCAGGAATCTGTATACAAACAAAATACCTTCGACAATAGGTAGAGCGCACGCACTCACGCACGCACGCGCACACACGCACGCACGCACGCACGCACAACGCAGCACAAACGCAGACACACACACACACACACACACACACACATACCGGTAAACCTGCATGTATAGCCGGGCACATTAAACTCCTTCAGTACCGAGAAAAAGTGTACACGATCCCACTGCAAGAGGCATAGATCCTCATGAGCCCCCGCTGTAGCGGGGGCTCACGAGGATCTATGCCTCTTGCTGAGTCCAATTTGCATCCATGTTACCTGGGCGGCGTTGAATTAATCTGGTGTTGAATTAACACAGATTCCAGATTTCATGCTGAAATGAGGTAACTCACTTATACTATAGACTAAAGTCCTCAACACATTCAGCCCTCAAACAATACTTGTACAAAAGGAGACAGAACGACCATCATCAACGAAGAGTGATGCCAGATCTGCCGTTATTCGGCAAAAAAAGGAAGTACGAACAATTTTCAGTAAAGCGGGATTTTCATTGTTTCATAATGAAAATCTCGCTTATCTCAAAAATGGACATATTGGTGGGTGTTTTTTTTTTTTTCAAATAACTGCAGACATGTAGATTAGCTTGTTGCCAACAACTATTAAGGCACTACCCTTGAACAATATTCTGTCATTGTATATCTGTTACCCCCCCCCCACCTCCCCCCCCCCCTCCCCGCCCCCGTCCCTGCCAACGGACGTAGGCCTATATTTAGTTTCTGCAATCTGAGTTTACTCAACGACCAGAAGTCACAACCGAACAAGGATCATGGATATACATCGGTCTCGACAAGAGGCATAGATCCTCATGAAGATCTATGCCTCTTGCAGTTGGATAATGCTCACGTTTTCGTTGCAGTGAATGGTATAAATTGATTTGCGATCTTCGGAGGGCAAGTCCCTAAAATTTGACACTATGGTCTTCGGTAGTAAATTAATGATCACTGGTTTGAGAGAGTTCTTTATCGTTGTCAGTGTGTTTGCTGTAACTCATTGTACCCCAAGACCGAAATCCTTAAATTTTGCCGTTGTTCTCTGAAGACTGCATTGCAGTGCAGGACACAGATCGACCATGATAGTTCAAGGGTGATGCCAGAATAGCTTGGCGCCCATAGGCGCCAAGCTATTCTGGCATCACCCTTGAACTATCATGGTCGATCCTTATCTTGCTGTGGTGTGTCTGGGGTAGAAGGAGTTAAGCGGCTGACGTAACGCTTATTCTGAAAGACCAGGAAGTCGCGTCACTGAGTCTACTAAATATTTATCAGTGTCGATATTCAGACGACTGGGCTACAGCTTTTTCAACCTCACATTAAAATCACTCCTTAGTTGTTGTTTTTTAATATAATAAAATAAAATAAAAAAGAGAGATATAATGAACCTCTTCAATGCCGAGAAATAGTGAACGCGATCTAAGTGCAAGAGGCACAGATCCTCATGAGCCCCCTCGAATGCGGGGGCTCATGAGGATCTATGTCTCTTGCTGAGACCAGTTTGTGTCCATGTTTCTTGAACGGTTTTGTCTTTGGGTCGAATGAACAAAGATTTCAAAAAACAATAATGTACCTACATACAGGGAAGGGGTTTAATAGGTGACCGACCCCAACAACAAGAGGCATAGATCCTCATGAGCCCCTGCTTCGCAGGGGCTCATGAGAATCTATCCCTCTTGCATATGGAGGGGGTTTAGTTAAGTAGCGATCAACAGGCGATTAGGCCAATATGATTGAAAAGTTTGGCATCCATATTGTCAACACCATTCAGTAGCGTGCGGACTCGTCGGACTTCAAGTTCCGTTTTTGCTGGACACAGCCCTTGGTACTGAGTACACTATGGCACGACCAGTGCTCGTCTTCGGCTCTACTATATTTTTGTATCTGGTCAGTAATATTTTACTGGATGGGTTTTGTTTTGTTTGGTTTTTTTTTGTTTTGTTTTTTTTTTTTTTTTTTGTTTTTTTGCTTTGTTTTGTCTCGGTTTTTGGCTCACGTGCGAAGCAAAAGTGAGTCTATGTTCTGGTTCGACCGTCGTCCGTTTGCCGTCGTGCGTCGTACGCGATAAACTTTGACGTTGGCATTTTCTCGGAGACTATTCAAGCCACAGTCTTCAAACTTAGCCCATGTGGAAAGACCTTTTTAAACATACCAATTTGAGTGACCTCTCACAAAGGTCAAAGTCACGGGGAATGAGGACATATGTCAAAAATAGCTATATTTTAAAAATAATTTATTTTTGCTCAAACACTATTCACAACTTCAAACCTAAGGAAATAGGTCCACAATAGCCATATTTAGACAAAAGATGTTTTTTTTCCACAAATACTATTCACAACTTCAAAACCGAACTTGCTACAGAGATACCTGATGGGAAGACCTTTCTGTGCATACTAATTTGGTTGATCCCTCGGAAAGGTCAAGGGTCACAAGAGCTCAGGAAATAGGTCCAAAATAGCCATATTTGGACATAAGATGTTTTTTGTTTTTTCTCAAATACTATTCACAACTTCAAACCCAAATTTGGTACAGAGATACCTGATGGTAAGACCTATCTATGCATACTAATTTGGATGACCCCTTGCAAAGGTCAAAGGTCACGAGCTCAGGAAATAGGTCCAAAATAGCCATATTTAGACAAAAGATTTTTTTTTCTCAAATACTATTCACAACTTCAAACCCAAACTTGCTACAGAGATACCTGTTGGGAAGACCTTTCTGTGCATACTAATTTGATTGATCCCATCTGAAAGGCCAAGGGTCACAAGAGCTCAGGAAATAGGTCCAAAATAGCCATATTTTGACAAAAGAGGTATCTTTTCAAATACTATTCACAACTTCAAAACCACATTTGGTACAGAGATACCTGATGGTAAGACCTATCTATGCATACTAATTTGGATGACCCCTCGGAAAAGTAAAGGGTTACAAGAGGCCGGCAAATGTGTGTAAAATGCAAAATTTTGATAAAATTTAGGTATTATCAACATTTTTGCACAATTTTCAATTAAATTTGGCGCAAAGATAGCTGATGATAAGACCTTGCTATGCATACTAATTTAGTCGACTCATCGCAAAGGTCAAGGGACAGGGGGGTTGACAGATAAGTGAAAAATGCTTACATTTTGATAAAACATGGATTTTGCTGGTGCAAAAGCCAGCTCTTTACTTATTGTCACAAAGGCCACACATATGTAAATAGGTCATACACGTGAGCCATAATGGGTCTGCCTTTCTTGTTGTTGTTGTTTTGTTGTTGTTGTTGTTTTTTGAGGGTTTTTTGTTGTTGTTTGTTTGGTTTTTGTTTTTTTTAGCAGTATCAGTTTTGCCACCGATTTGGTATTTTTACACTTCTGGTTTAAAATGTCAACGTTATAAATGCATTCAGGCAACACAATGATTTTTTTGGGTTAACCCTTTTAGCCCTGGATCCCTAAGCAGGAGATGGCTTGTCCATGATAATTCAAGGGTAGTGCCAGATTAGCTTGGCGCCTGAAGGCACTACCTTGAATTATCATGATCAAGCCATCTCCTGCAACTGGTACATAATCGTTAGGCAACACTTCCAAAATTTGAGAAATGGGACCTTGGCGCTAAAAGGGTTAATGAATATGATAAGACATTTTTTGTTTGGTAGTATTTTTTCTACCGATTTTACACTTCTGGTTAATAATGCCAGCATTAAAAATGCAAGCAGGCAACACAGTAATTTTCTTGTTAAGGAATATGCTTCACATACTCAGAACTATTTTTCATAGTAGTATTTTGCCACTGATTTGTACGGTATTTTTACACGTCTGGTTGAAAATGTTAACATTAAAAATACATGCCTACAGCACAATGACTTTGTTGTTGTTGTTAATACATGTGTTTCACATAGTCGAAATTCCTGTTTCTTATCGGTTGGTTAGTCCGGGGTTTAACGTCCACGGCACCGAAGTGATAATGGACGGCCCTGACGGGCGGGTTATGGGGAACAGGGAAATCTATTACCTATGGAGTACGACCTGATCACTGATCAACTCAGGCGCACTCCAACTGTGCCACTTTGATTTACCAGGACCTTTCAACGGATATGCTATAGAACAAGCCCGTCTTTTTCCCCTGGATTGTGAGTCCAGCTACCTGGGCCGGGACAGGGATTCGAACCCAGGAGATTCCCTTCGCTCACCTGCTCCGACGCTTAACCGCCTGAGCTATTTCGGACTTTCTGTTTCGTGTGCACAATATGATTCAGTAAATTCATGAATTCCCCATAGCCCAACAAAGCAGGTAGTTTATCAACTTCCTTAGAATTTTCAGTGATTTCAGGAAATCCCAGATTCAAATAGTAAACCCGTAAATGTATTGAATACATTTTTATGCATTTTATGAAATTCCTAGTTCATAAATTTTGCTCTAATAAATATGTATGTTTGAAAATCACGTTTGCCATTGGCACAGCATTCACGCATTGCACAGATTAGAAGAAAAAAAAAAAAAAATAAATATATATATATATATATATATATATATATATATATATATATATATATATATATATATATATATATATATATATATTTTATATATTTATCTAATCTGTGAATGAGTGAATGGATGGATAACTATATAAAACGATGGATAATGCCTGCTGTCATTACCCTCTTGCCTTTCGGTAGCGGTTTTAGTCGCGATGAATCATAAAGTGGTCTGCTCTGTTGCGGTTTGGACTGCTGAAACTTGCCGATACAACTGATCACCAATGTTGTCTTGCCTAAACTAAGATTTGTGTACCTTTCTTTTCGCAATACGTGTGAGAAGTTACAGGTAACAACATTTGTCTGATGTCCCTTTTTTTGTGTAACCGAAGAAGCCTTCTACGTACCATTGAGAAGAAGAGCAGAAAGATCTTTCACTAACCCTTTTAGCCCCAAGGTCCCATTTCTCAAATTTAGGAGGTGTTGCCTATGTAACCAGCTGCAGGAGATGGCTTGACCAGGAAAATTCATGGGTAGTGCCAGATTAGCTTGGCGCCTGAAGGCGCCAAGCTAATCTGGCACTACCCTTGAATTATCATGGTCAAGCCATCTCCTGCTGCAGGGATCCGGAGCTAAAAGGGTCAACAACATTCAGACTTTATTACAAAAATTGGCCCCTTTTCTCTTCAGCATTATTGTGAGACATACTAAGAACAGTTATGAAGGACGTATTGCGAAATATGATTCCTTTATTGCTCTGAAATTAACCCCGTCACAGCCAAGAAATATAGTGAACGCGATCCAACTTCAAGAGACATAGATCCTCATGAGCCCCCGCGAATGCGGGGGCTCATGAGGACCTATGCCTCTTGCTGAGACCAGTTTGTATCCACGTTTTTGGGGCGTTTTCGGTTTTTGGTCATTGAATGAACAAAGATGTCAGGAAAAGAAAACGAAAAAAAAAATTTTAAAAATCGTACAGTGTCAAGGAAGGGATCGAGTTGATTCCTTCGCTCAAAAGCACGATACGTAGACATGTCTACATCTTTTGCTGACATTACGCTGACCGAGCGTGCCACTGACTCCTCGGGCAGACATCGGCCCCAGTTGCGGGCGCGCACGCAGCCTTGTGCTGGCCAGCTGCGGCAGATGTCGCCCTGAAGACCTTTCGCTCACTGAAAAATAGTTGTGTCGCATGAGAGCTTATCAGTAATAAATTAAAAATGTTTTAAAAACATTGTTCAATTAAAAATAGTTATTATGCATTATGATACCTGTAGATTAGACGGGCTGTTGTGTCACACCATTGTGTTGAAAATATCTGGCAGGCTTTATCATGTGTGTTATTATATATATATATATATATATATATATATATATATATATATATATATATATATATATATATATATATATATATATATATATATATATATATATATATATATATATATATAATCCCAGGCCTGGGTTTTACCCTTACTCGGCCTAGCGTTGTGATACGTGTGTGCACACGCCATCGAAGTCCAAGAGTTTAAATCTCCATGGGGTGGACGACGGTGGCATATGACGGCAGAACATGACATGTACAACACCAAATGTTGTGTATGTTATCCAGTGCTCGTGTCATACAACCGTCATGGACATTGGGTCTACTTGTAATCTTAAGCTGCGTTGGGCAAATCACAAAAGTGACATCAACAACAAGAAGTGCTCTGAGTGTTCACTTGTTCAACATGTCGTTAGCACCACCCATCCAGTAGATCGGACAGTAGCGTTTTTGAAAATCTTTCCTATTGAACAAGTGAAAGACGAGAGTGAACTGATCTCTCGTGAAACGTGGTGGCAGGCCAATGTTGGAACTATCTTTGTTGGCCTGAATTCACGCAAAGACCTAACTACCATGCTGCGGCTAGGAAGGCGGCAAACATATAATTGTAATTAATCACTGACCATGAGAGAAAGAGAGAGAGAGAGAGAGATGATGATGATGAATCTTTATTTATTCAGGATAAAGCTATTAGGCAACTCAATGCCTGTCTTACAAGCTGTCCTGTAAACAAACAACATAACAGGAAAATAAACATAGCATGCAAATAATAACAATAATAATAATAAGAAGAAGAAGAAAAACTACGGGAAAAAACAAACACAATAGGTGAATCAATGAAAGGGGGAAAAAATTGTATTGGATAAGTAGTAACTGCCACCAACACAAAAAGTAAGGGAAATAAATGAGTGCATAGCATTAATATTATACTCAGCGAAGACAGTGTCAAAGAATCAGCAGCATCAAGAGCATATAGCGACACCGACAAGACCAAGGATGATCAGTTTACAAATGTAAGGAGAAAGAGAAAATACTAGACTTTCACGTGTTATCAACAACAATACTCTGATATGGCAAACTGTGAAGTCAGGCTGAATGGAAGTGCGTGTGCAAAGCTCGTTTAAAATGGGTTTTACCTGAACATGATTTAATGTTCAAAGGCAATGAGTTCCACACAAAACTGCCCGAAAATATAAGGCTCGACTTGTAGAGATCTATCCTGGGTCGGGGTAAATGAAGCAAGCCATGTCTCGTGTGTAGCTGATGCCTAGGGCTGAAGTTAAATAGCGTGCACAGATATTCGGGGACTTGATAATGAAATATTTTGTGCATGAGGACGCATTTGTTAAATTTGAGTTGTTCCTTCAGTGGAAGCAGGCCAAGAGATTTTATTTTTTCGTCTGTGGAAGTAGGGTTTGGAATAATTATTTTAACTGAACGACGATATAGCGAGTTGATTTTTTTAATATGACGTTCGCTGCATTCGTCCCACAAAGAGGACGCATAGTCACAGTGGCTCTTAATGTGTGCGTGAAAGAACAATGTACAGCACTTTGTACTAAGAATATGTCTAAGTTTAGAGAGCAGAAATACATTCCTGGACAAGGTTTTGCACAAACTGTCAATATGCGACGACCAATTGAGCTGGTCGTCAAGTACAACTCCCAGTAGGCGGTGCTTGGATACCTGTTGGATAGGTTTATCACCAAGTGAAAGTATCAAAGGGGCAGGATGTAGCTGATGCTTTTGGCGGGTTGTTATCAACATGCTTTTGGTTTTAGAAGTACTGAGTAGCATGCGATTATGCTTACACCAATCTAACACTTCATCAAGACTTTGCTGGAAGATACAATTTAGCGTCGTGATACGATTGTCTGATGTATGCAGCGTTGAATCGTCAGCAAAGAGTTCGCATTTTACCGTAGGATTTGAGATGGAAAGAGGCAGGTCATTGATGAATAAAGAAAATAAAAGAGGCCCTAGGATAAATCCTTGGGGAACACCGTGCCTCACTATACGTTCTTTCGAATACCTTCCGTTCGAGTACACCTTCTGTCGGCGGCAACTTAGGTAGGATGAGAAAAACGCAATAGAGTTCAAATCAAACTTATACACTGAAAGTTTCTTTAAAAGAATGTTGTGATCGACTAAATCAAATGCTTTGGTTAGGTCCAGAAAAACTGCACCATTTAATTTGGAATTATTGATTGATGAGAGCCAAGAGTCAACGATGTGAACGAGTGCAGTATGACACGAGTGTTTAGGTCGAAAACCGGACTGAAGAGATATGAGTAGGCGTTGATTCTCCAAGAATTGGAGTAGGTGCTTGTGAGAGAGAGAGAGAGAGAGAGAGAGAGAGAGAGAGAGAGAGAGAGAGAGAGAGAGAGAGAGAGAGAGACAGACAGACAGACAGACAGACAGACAGACAGACAGACAGACAGACAGACAGACAGACAGACAGACAGAGACAGAGACAGACAGCGAGATACAGAGAGAAAGAGAGAGAGAGAGAGAGAGAGAGAGAGAGAGAGAGAGAGAGAGAGAGAGAGAGAGAGAGAGAGAGAGAGAGAGAGAAAGAAAAGAGAGAGAGAGAGAGAGAAAGAGAGAGAGAGAGAGAGTGGAGAGACAGAGGATGAGAGAGAGAAACTGGGGGAGGGAGAGAGAGAGATATATATATATATATATATAAAGAGAGAGAGAGGGATAGATTTCCCTTTTTCTGCCTCACTGACCTTGGCGAAACTTTGTCTGTTTTATTATTCCCATCGCATGTTTGTATATGATTTTCTAAGCCTTCAGTTTTCTTGGAAATGCATGTGTGCAAGTTCTACGTATGACGTTAATGTTGTTGATGACGTAACAGTATATTTATATAATATAGATACCTTGCTAACATTGCATGACCATCCTAATAATACATGATTTTCTTTTGTCATCAGCAATGGCGTATCACGAACTTGCGCACGTGCTGTTTACTGCAACCTAGAAGTTGGTGTGTTATAAATGTGTGTGTGGGTGTGAGAATGAGAGAGAGAGAGAATGAATGAATGAATGAATGAATGAATGAATGAATGAATGAATGAATGAATGAATGAATGATACTTTATTTATTTATTTATTTATTTCTCAAGGATGGAAACAATAGGCGCACAGGCCTCTTTTCATGTTTGTCCTTGCTAAACTACAACATTAAAAGCAACATTAAAACAATATGTTAACAGCACAAAACAAGCGGCTACACTCACAGGTCACTTGTGTTACATTCCGATACAAGTTCCAAAGTTGCTGAAGATTACACACACACACACAGCAAAATGACAGGCTCTTAGGGGGGGGGGGGTTGCGATGTAAAGTGTGTTTATAGAAAGCGACTGCACACTTATGATACAGCTACTCATGTGTAGGAATTTAGTGAGCAGGCAAAACACCACGAAAAAGAGAGATATTATGTAAAAGCTAACAAGTGCAAAACGGAGGACCACAGGAAATCATTGACATGACTCTTTTGGACATATTATCTACGTTTCATTCAAGTTTGCTCAGAGATGTATTTAAAAGCTTTCGTCCTAAACAATGGAAGATGTGTCGTTTGCTGTATATGTGGAGGAAGTGAGTTCCATAAATAGGCACCCGCGTAAGAAAGGCTGGATTTAAACAAGTCAATTCGGGGCCGTTCAATGACGAGACTGTTCCTCAAAGTGCTGTAAACCCTTTCGCTCTCAGTGAAAAGCTTAGCCAGGTAGAGAGGGGCTTTCCCGTTCAGTGCTTTGTGCATAAGTATGCACTTATTAAACGTAAGGTGTTGATGTAAAGGAAGGAGCCCTGTTGCCTGAAGCTTTTCCTTTAAAGTTAGAGAGGGGATTGGGAGGATCAGTTTAACTGCGCGATTGTATAGAGAATTAATCCGCTTAAGGTTAGCCTTACTACAGCCGTCCCAAATAGTAGATGCGTAGTCAATGTGAGGTTTAATGTAGGAGTTGAAAAATAGCTTTCGTGTCTTAGTATCAATGATAGATTTTAATCTTGACAGTAAAAATAGCTTCTTTGATAATGTTTTCCCTAGTTGTGTTAGATGGGGCAACCAGCACAGTTGGTCATAACAATTACCCCGAGGAGGCGATATTCCTTGACTTGCTCAATGGGAACAGAATCAAAAGTTAGGTTAAGTGAATGGGGGCGGAGCTGATGCTTTTGGCGTGTTGTGATTAGCATGCTTTTCGTTTTGGATGGATTTACAAGCATTTGATTATTTTTGCACCACAGTGAGACCTCCTGAAGACTAAGCTGAAGATTGCTTGATATTTCAGGTACAGTTTTCCCTCCAGCGTGAAGAGTTGAATCATCGGCAAACATGTCACATTCGGTATTTGGATTTGAAATATGAAGTGGAAGATCATTTATAAACAAACAGAAAAGTAACGGTCCTAATATGGATCCCTGGGGCACGCCATACACAACACGCTTTTCAGAAGAGAAGGTAGCATTGACTGTGAGAGAGAGAGATTCGTGACTAGTTGAACTTAGAAAATCTATGCCACCACCCCCCACCACCCCCTTCTTCTTTTTTTTTTTTTTTTTCCTCATCGCATGATTTGCATGAGAAAGTTTTATACGACATTTGATGTTTTTGTCAGTTTTGTTTGTGTGTGAGTTCTGAGTATGTTGACGATATTGATGACGATGATGATGTACGTAACAGTAAAAATAGTCAAAGAAGTACCCAACGGAGAAAGAAACACGCTTAGAAAAGACGGGTACAACACAATTTATTAATATTTCGGGTAAATACCCTTTGTCAAAATAGACAAACAAACAAACAGAGAGATTAGCCGCTTCTTATCTTCATTGGCAGAAGGAATGTGGCAACTCCAATAAAAATAGTAATGTGTTATATTTTAGATGCATTTTCTACTTAGTACGTCATGCTCATGAGTCATTAACTATTGCTGTCTTCCGGACTGACAGGAATGACGTACTAGAATTTATGCACGTGCATTTTAATTCGGACTATACCGTAAGCATAATACGAACATTGTAATTGTGTGTGTAATTTTTAGCTTTTCTTGACTGCACGTTTGAAAATTCTTCTAATGATGATGGTGTTAATATTGATGATGACGTTATTATTATAAATATTTCATTGCGACATTTTTCCCTCGCACACTGCCTGTCAAAACGCGTGTTTCATAAAAGTTTCATGTCATCAGTAATGACGCACTAATATCACGAACTTGTGCACGTGCTTTTGTACCTTAGTCTATATAATGTAAAAGTATTACGATAATTTAGAATTTGAAAGTGCATGTGTATACATTCTGTATCTATTTTGACGCACTACATTCTCACACGTAAATTATGTTTTGTTACCTAGTTACCTGTTACCTGGGCATTCTCCTGAAGAAGCCCTCGCTGAGAGGGCGAAAATTTGTGCATAGAATAAAAGTGTAACTCCTCCTAAACTACGTGGTGTATGTGGATCCTTTCTTCACATTTTAAGTATATATATATATATATATATATATATATATATATATATATATATATATATATATATATATATATATAATTATATATATATATATATATATATATATATATATATATATATATATATATATATATATATATATATATATATAATTTTTCAATAAATTCTAAGAATGCTGTGCTAATGCCATGGAAATCCAGGCTGGAGCTACTCTGATTGAGTGCATTATATATATATATATATATATATATATATATATATATATATATATATATATATATATATATATATATATATATATATATATATATATATATATATATATATATATTCTTTACTTTTAACAAAGGCGTCGCCCAAAGCCAAAAAAATGCACTCAGAGTAGCTCCAAGGGACGTAATTTTTCATTAAATTCTGAGAATGCTGTGCTAATGCCATGGGATTCCAGGCTGGTAAGCTTGCATTGGTGTCATCAGCTGCCCTTTTGTGACTGCATCGCTTATTAGATCTTTTGAGCCTTCCACTGAACACCTATTACATAAAGCAATAGGGACTAACCCCAGGCGCCCATAGGTCTGTCCTCGGGGGGGGGGGGGAGGGGGGGGGGAGGACTGGATATTCTCCAGCGGATGGCGGGGCGCCTGGGGGTAGTCCCTATTGCTTTATGTAATAGGTGTTCAGTGGAAGGCTCAAAAGATCTAATAAGCGATGCAGTCACAAAAGGGCAGCTGATGTCCTGATGACACAAATGCAACTTACCAGCCTGGAATCCCACGGCATTAGCACAGCATTATCAGAATTTAATGAAAAATTATATATATATATATATATATATATATATATATATATATATATATATATATATATATATATATATATATATATATATATATATATATATATATATATATATATATATACTTTTAACAGAGGCGTCGCCCAAAGCCAAAAATGCACTCGATCAGATTAACTCCAAGGGACGTAATTTTTCATTCAATTCTGAGAATGCTTTTGCTGTGCTAATGCAATGGAATTCCAGGGTTTTGTCATCAGGACATCAGCTGCCCTTTCTGTGACTGCATCGCTCACGAGATCTAGAAAGAAAGGGTAGTGGGAGAGAAGGAATGACAGACCTATCTTTTTTAGCCTTCCACTGAACACCTACTGCATATAGCAATAGGGACTACCCCCAGGCGCCCCGCAATCCGCTGGAGAATATCCTGACCTCCCACCGAGAGGGGAGTAGTACATGAATATTTCCAAACAGATCTTACGTCCCTTGGAGCTAATCTGATTGAGTACATTTTTCGCTTTGCCGGGGCGACGCCTTTGTTAAAAGTAAAGAATAATTGCACCACACAATTGCCTAGGTGTTCCCTTTACAAAATTAGTCTGTCTTCTTCCACTGCAACACGTCATAAAGCTTTAGGGATGCAATCCGCGCTGTATTAGTGGTGCTACCAGTAAATTCAGGAGGCGGCGTCTAGTATATCCGTTGTGTTTGCAATTTTCAGGTTACGCCGTATGCCTACCTGAAGAACCCCTCCTTGGGGCGAAACCGGTCGTAGGCGGCAAAAACAAAACTCTAAACAGGAGGTCCAAGATCTGTTTGGGAATATTCATGTACTACTCCCCTCTCGCGGGGGAGGTCAGGATATTCTCCAGCGGATTGCTGGGCGCCTGGGGGTAGTCCCTATTGCTATATGCAGTAGGTGTTTAGTGGTAGGCTAAAAAAGATAGGTCTGTCATTCCTTCTCTCCCACTACCCTCTCTTTCTAGATCTAGTGAGCGATGCAGTCACAAAAAGCGCAGCTGATGTCCTGATGACACAATGCAAGCTTACCAGCCTGGAATTCCATGGTATTTTTCGCACAGCAAGAGCATTCTCAGAATCGAGTGAAAAATTACGTCCCTTGGAGCTAATCTGATTGAGTGCATTTTTGGCTTTGGGCGACGCCTTTGGTAAAATTAAAGAATAATTGCACCACAAAATTGCCTAGGTGTTCCTTTTTCAAAATTAGTCTGTCTTCTTCCACTGCAACACTTCATAAAGTAGGGATGCAATCCGCGCTCTGATATCAACATCCCTAAGTTTGTGGACTGTCCCCTGAAGACTGCATGACATCGGAGGCTTGAACTATCATGGTCGATCCACATTCTGCACTTCACTTCAGACTTTTTCAATTTTCAATGAGCAGGCACTCTTCTCGATGGTGACACGGTCTGCAACATCCGGTTCCACCCTCCGGCAGGCGTGTTCGTCTCCAGCAGCGTGCAGCTCTCTACTCAACGCTGATTGCGTCCACGGCTCTTGCGAATGTCGGCCGGGTTTTAATGAAACGGGTGGAGCTTGCTTATCATCTTCCGCTGTATCAAGTTCATCACCTTCCGGGGCTTTATCGGGCTCGGCCACTGCTCAAACTACGACTTTGACTGGTGAGTAAATTCAGTCGCCACATCGACTCGGCCCGGTTACTGTTAACACATTCTACCCCAGGACCGAAATCCCCCAAATTTTGAAGTTGCCCTCTGAAGGACTGTATGACTAGTCTAGAGACAGATCGAGCATGATAGTTCAAGGGTGGTGCCAGAATAGCTTGGCGCCTATGGACCCTCTGAAGGGCTGTGTGACAATTCTAGAGACAGATCAAGCGTGATAGTTCAAGAGTGGTGCCTATGGGCGCCAAGCTATTCTGGCACCACCCTATAACTATCATGCTCGATCCGTGTCTTGCTGTGTGGTGTGTCGGGGTTGAATGAGTTAAAAATTACTCTCGGCGAGTTTCAGATTCATTTTGGCGGGTTGCTCTCCTTACCATGAAAAATGACCACTTTGCAATGTGATCTGGCTTCAGCGTGCACGAGTGAGCTTGATGATGATGATGATGATGATGATGATGATGATGATGATGATGATGATGATGATGATGTCCACTTGTAATGCGCATCCACTCCATGCTAACAGCATGCTCAGGGCCCCCCCCCCCCCCCCCAAAAAAAAAAAAAAAAAAAAAAAAAAAAAAAAAAAAAAAAAACACACACACTTTGGCTTGCGCAGTATTCACGCTGGGGCCGTCGATCACGCACAGAGGAAAATAGTTTCTGCGAAAATTTCCAAACTTTCGTAGATGTTTGCCATCGGCTGGTGCCTCCAGCCCTTGCGAGACAACTTCCCGTATCACACTGTAGGCGGCGTGATCCGTCCAGCCAAGGTTCGCTTGCAGCGCGTGTGCTTGACTATTATTAGCGCTGACAGTGACATCTCAAACCTTTACATGGCATGCGCACCGAATCCAGAAATGTACCCTTAACATCAGTAATTACTAGTGGCAGAGTACATAAAACAGAATGAGGCAAAGAGTTAACCCTTTGCGTGTCGGTCGCGGTTTCTGTCGCGATGACACGCAAAGGGTTAATGGGTGCATAAGCTGTCCTGATTTTTGTTGTCAGAGAATGGACACTCCATGAAGGGACACTCCATACATATTATTATTATTATTATTTAAAATATGAACTCTTTGAGTGTCGGTAGCGGTTTTAGTCGCGATGATTCCTGCAGGAATCATCGCTACTAAAACCGCTACCGACACCTAAAGGGTTAAAATCCCCAGGTCCATACTCTGACGAACAGAGGTTCTGATTCTGTGTGGTTTCCGTCTTTTCACCATGACGGGCGACGGAAAATCGAATAGGATTTTTCTGCCCAAAGCTTGCGCGCGCTGTTAATTTTTTTTTTCTTCTAATTTACTTTCATTACATGTAAGTCAGACAGCATACAAAAAAACTCTGTCCCGAAATACAGTAACACCTGTTTTGAACAGCCACGTGGGAGTGAGACGCCTTTATTCAAAAGTCTAATTGTTATGAACTTCACTTTACTTCTTCTTCTTTTTCAGGCGGCAATAACACCGCGGCCGCTGCGCACATCTACTACTACTTCACACTGTTTGCCACCATTGTGACAGTGGTCGCTGTGTAGATAGAATAGACTATTTCCGGCGAATCTGAAGTAGTCAAAATTGCACAGAGTGCGATACTGCATGTTTGTCCTGGCTTTTAATCCACTGTTTTCGTCGACACTTTCGTGCAGTTCTGACCTACTTCTGATTTCCGAGCAGCGGTTAGTGTCTGCGTGCAGTCAATCTCCCATCTCGCTCACAAAGAATTCATTACAGAAAAAGACAACTACACGATTTACTGGCGGATTTAGACACATTTCAGAGGGGAGGATGTCGTGCGGGCTGGGGGCGGGGGGACGGGGGGGAGGGGGGAGAGAAGGGGGGAGGGGGAGGGAGGAGTAACACACATTGGGCCCTAAGTCGAAATTTCTAATGTTGGGAGTTGTCCTTAAAACAACTCCGGAGCCGGACCAACCATGACAGTTCAAAGTTACATGAACGTTAAAGGATACGAGCCGACTCATCAAATCCCAAAAGGATATAAACCGACTAAAATAGTTCAAGGTTGTTGCGAGAATAGCTTGGCGCCTCTAGGCGCCAAGCTATTCTCGCAACAACCTTGAACTATATCAGTCGATTCATATCCTTTTAATTTATATCCTCTTGTTTTGCTGCCTGGCTGCCATTTGAGCCGCCGTGAGATGGCCTTAGTTGCCTGCTCGGCGTTAAACCCAAATAACTAACTGCCATTGGGGAAGGGAGGTGGGTCTGGTAGGGGGAAGGGGGGTGTCTTTATGAAATATATGTTCCGGTACCAGGATGGCCAGTTGACGTCCGCTTCCGACCAGTGAATTTCGTATATGGAGAAGAAAAACTTGACAATGCAGTGGGGTGAAAAGAAATCTTCAGACTAATGCGACTGAAAAGACAACAGACAACTATTGTGTGAGAATGAGATTTTAAAGAGTTAACGGCAATAGGACTCATTATGGCCAGTCTTGTTACAGAGAAAATTTCTTTTAGGCTATACACACATTAATTTGATCTCATTTCGTAGTTTCTTTAAGATATCGATTTATTTTATGTATGCATTTTTGTTGAGCGGCTGTGAGTGTGTGCGTTGAGCACCAGGGGGACACGGTCCTAATTGGCATTGTCAATATGGTGAATAAACATATCTTGAATCTTGAAAAGCGTGATCTTTCAATATGTGCAATGTGAGACTTCTTATTTATGGCAACTGTATATTTGTACATAACGCGTTGATTACATTTGGCATGCATGTACTTTGCAATATGAATATTTTGTGACTTAGACTGCTGTTTTGAACTTTAAGACTGCGAAATGTTTGAAATAACTATATAATATTCAGTTGTCTCCCTTTTCCATCTGGACAGAAAAGTATGCGGTAAGCCGCCAAATACCTCAACTGTCAGTCCCCTCCGACCAGCAGTTCATAATCAATTCTTACATCTGTCGTCTGACGTCGCCCTGCAAGCTGCGCCAAGTTGCGTTAACTCCTTCTACCCCAGACACACCACAGGAAGATAAGGATCGACCATGATAGTTCAAGGGTGATGCCAGAATAGCTTGGCGCCTATGGGCGCCAAGCTATTCTGGCATCACCCTTGAACTATCATGGTCGATCTGTGTCCTGCACTGCAATGCAGTCTTCAGAGAACAACGGCAACATTTGGAGATTTCGGTGTTGGGGTAGAATGAGTTAACGCCTTGACTGCTACTGGCGATACCGTGGTGACGCGTCTTATCCGCCGAACGGTATCTTCATTAGCAGTCAAGGGGTTAAAGATCTAATTCCTGCTATTTCCAAATGGATGGTTGGTTGGTTGTACATTGCTTAACTCATTCTACCCCAACACCGAAATCCCCAAATTTTGCGTTGTTCTCTGAAGACTGCATTGCAGCGCAGGACACATCTCGACCATGATAGTTCAAGGGTGATGCCAGATTAGCTTGGCGCCCATAGGCGCCAAGCTATTCTGGCATCACCCTTGAACTATCATGGTCGATCCTTATCTTGCTGTGGTGTGTCTGGGGTCGAATGAGTCAACGTCCCGAAAGCAACAAGACCATCTCAGGATGTGCCTGCACTGCTTGTGAAAAAAAAAAAACTAAACAGAATATTGAATGTATGTCGTCAGCCGGTCTAATACGCTAAATAAACCTAAGACCAATTAGCAACACACATCCAATATCAAGAGCTACAGACAGCGCAGACAGTAGGGGGAGTTTAAAAAAGGAAAAAACAGGTGAATGGACCAAGGGTAGACAGAAACACATTCCCCATAATAGAGGGGAACTGAACCCACCCTGTGGGGCTGACCAGGGTGACCCTGGGAACTAAAAGGTACCTAACCCCAACCGAGTCCCCCAGGGCAGACCCGGGTGGGGGTATTTGCAAATGGATTATGTTCTGCGCAATTGGCCTCTACAAATTCGGCGATCTAAAACCCCCTCGTACTTTTTCACCAGTCACTGGAAGGGTGATTCGATTCGGTAGGCCTATACGTGCTGGTCTGTAACTTTGAACCTTACGGCTTTGAACCGTACGGTTCAGAATTACAGACCAGCACAAAAATATGTTAAGGTTTGGCTTTGGGAGAGGAGGCTGTTTGGTGTTCAGTCTATATATCATCTATAACTGATCCGCGGTGCAATAGCATCGTATGATGAGAAACTGATGGGCCGGGTATTCTTTTGGATCGCCAGCGTTCATTCGGTTCGAAACATTAACCCTTTGCGTATCGGTAGCGGTTTTTGTGGCATGATTCCCGTAGGAATCATCGCGACAAAAACCGTTACCGACATGCAAAGGGTCAACGGCTAAACGCAGGCGAATCTATGTGTCGTTTTGCTATCAAGATCAAACGCGGCACTGTCACAACCGTGCGACTGCATTCCCTTATCTCAATGAATGCATTGAGCGGCCTGATCGCATGTCTGTAATTCAAGAGACATAGATTCTCATGAGCCCCTGCATTCGCAGTATAGTACTGGTGCATTCGCAGGGGCTCATGAGAATCTATGTCTCTTGCAGATGAAAGGTGCTGACTGACAGACTGAAAAAAAAATGCATAAAGTGCCGAATAGACTTCGCATACTTTGTAAAAACAATTAGTCATCAAAGATTCTCTTCAGGTAAGAAGGGAGCTAATCAGACAAAGATCAATGATGTGCAGAAGCTGATTGTTTCCCTTTACCAACTGAACGCATACTTTGTCGGTGCACCTCCCGCCCCTCCCCCCCCCCCCCCCCCCCCCCCCCAAAAAAAAAAAAAAAAAAAAATACCAAAAAAAAACCAAACAACCGTCACGTGTGTGGTAATAGTCCACTGGTACACTAAAGTGACAGGCATGATGATCGTTTGGTAATCAATCACCTCTACAAAGAAGTACCCAACGGAGAAAGAAATACGCTTAGAAAAGACGGGTACAACACAATTTCTTAATATTTCGGGTAAATGCCCTTTGTCAAAATAGACAAACAAACAGAGAGATCAGCCGCTACTTATCTTCATTCGCAGAAGGAATGTGGCAACTGAAGGAAGTGACGTAAAGGAAGAACAAAAGTGCGAAAAAAGTAAAAATGACGTCAACGAAAAACTCAGAAGAGAGAGACTACTCGGAGAGAAACTGAACACGAGAGACAAGAGTGTGTGTAAGCGCGCGCAGGAGCGAGCAAAAGTGAATGCGTGTGTGTGAGGCCAGAGAACAATGAACAATCAGTGAACCTTTATTTTCCAACGGTAGAAGTTATTGGTAACAGGACCAGTTTTCAAACTTGCCGTTGCTACATCTACTACATAAATGACATAGACATGTAAACATACACATACCACACGCTGCTGCATGCATGCACTCGCTCACGCACGCACGCACGCCCGCACATACGCACGCACACGCACGCTCACACTCACACACACGCACTCCGGTACACACGCATGCACACCACACCTCATGCATGCACGCACGCACACACACACACACACACATGTACACCGCAATTACGCATGCACGCACACACACACACACACACAAACTTACACACGCACGCACTTAGACACACGCGCACACATACACACACACGCTCTCGGACACTCACTCCAGACATACATACGCGCATAACGCGCACGCTCAAAAATATAAAATGAGTAAAAATGCAAAGTAAAGCAATACAGACACAGAGAGAGAGAGAGAGAGAGAGAGAGAGAGAGAGAGAGAGAGAGAACGAACGGGGAGTACCCTTGGGCACGAAGTAGGCTGAGTGTCTAATACACAAAGCCTGCTAAGATAACACCAACCCGAAGGCAAACTTTATATCACCTTCAAGTTGAGGACTACACCCGGGGGAAAAAACCCAGCATTTAGCACGGTACACAACTGAATAAGTCATTGAAACAAAGCAAATAATCAAATTCACTAAGAGAATATCGGTATAAGTGGAGAGTAGGTAGTTGTGAAACCGTCTTCAAGGGTAGCACCAAAAAAAAAAAAAAACACCGCGGGGGGGGGGGGGGTGAGGGGGGGTGGGGGGGGGGAGAGAGAGACGGGGGCGGGGGGGGGGGGGGGGGGCCGGAGGGGAGGAGGCAGTGGAAGAAGGGTAAGGGAAAATGCGTAAAGAGAGAAAGAGGGAGAGAGAGCGGGGTAGGGGGGTGGGCCAGGAGGAAGAGAGAGAAAGAGAGAGAAAGAGAGAGAGAGAGAGAGAGAGAGAGAGAGAGAGAGAGAGAGAGAGAGAGAGAGAGAGAGAGAGAGAGAGGGAAGAAAAAGAAGGACAAAACGGGGGTGGGGGTGGAAGACAACCAGCCAGAGCCACCAACCCAACCCAACAGGCACCCACCAGCCCACAGAAAAACACACAGGCACGCAACAAAACGATAACATACATCCCCAAGGGATGCACTGACCACGATCGCCCCGCCCCGCCCCGCCCCACACCCGCGCACCACTCCGCGGGCCGGCGACCGGCGCCCGACAGGCAAGGGTAATGGATCCAACCGATCGTTCGGCCAGCGCTGAGAAAGTCCCCATGGGATGTGTACAGTTCAACCAGCGCCAGCCTCACCTATCTGGTTAGTGAGTAGTCAAACAGAAGCGACACAGTGAGGTAAAGGTACAGTTAGCAGATAAGAATGATACAGGCAAGGTAAAAAATGTTAATCTTTTATATTCATCCCAATATTCAATCACCTCTACGTACTGTGTCCCACCACCCGTGTTATGAAGGTAATCAATTAGTAATCGATTACGCCACGATCATACCATGCCTGTGACTAAAAGTAATCCGCGCTTGCATTTCCCGCAGTAACTCGTCACACCTGACAAAAATCAGAAGAGAGGTGGTAAAACTATACACGAAACTTTGGCGCGTTCAGTTCAAAGTGGTAAAAACAAAAACTCCATCATAATCCCAATGCGCAAAAGGCCATCGGACCGACGTCGGCCGCCGTTTGCCCGCACGGTGGCCGACATCGGCCCGATGGCCTTTTGCGCATTGGGACACTGCAGTCATCGACTTCGCTCGTACCAAAGTCGGGTATATCACAAATCGGATGTAAAAACACATTTTCTTAGGTCTCGAACACACGATCTCTATGTAATATACTTCGCT
>BTPG01000006.1:206804520-206839520 GCA_036245525.1 Semisulcospira habei
CAAAACGCACGATATAACCTACAGGTTAATGTCAACAAATGCATTTTTATTATAGCTATCGGTTAATTTACGTCAGGGAATGCGAAATTTCTTGCTGTGAGACCGAAGTGGTTCTGAGTGCTGATAGTTCATGTGCTGGATTCAGGTGTTTTATTCCATACCGCTGAATAATAAAGCAGTCACTCACGATCAGTTTACGATGGTTCGCTGAAGCGCAGAACGCAGAAGATAAGTTCAACCGTGATAACTCAAGAGTATGGTTCCTGATTGGCTAATAGCATTTTGTTAAGGCTCCAACCAGACAGGCTGTCACTTGATAAAAGATCGCCAATGCAGAAGTATGCACCGAGATTAACCCGTTTAGCCCCGAGTCCCTAAAGCGGGAGATGGATTGACCATGATAATTCAAGGGTAGTGCCAGATTAGCTTGGCGCCTGAAGGCGCAAGCTAATCTGGCACTACCTTGAATTATCATGTAATCCATCTCCTGCAACTGGTGCATAGTCATTAGGCAACACCTCCAAAATATGAGAAATGGGACCTTGGGGCTAAAAGGGTTAAGATGACGTGTAAATAAAATATCCCTAGAGGTCTGCCCCCCCCTCCCCCCCCCCCCACTCCTCCAAAGTTAAACAAGAAAGGCAAAGCCATTATGGCTCACGTGTAGACCTATTTACATATGCGTGACCTTTGTGACAATTAGTAAAGGGCTGGCCGGCTTCTGCACCAGCAAAATCTTCTCAAAATGTAAGCATTTTTCACACATCTGTCCACCCTCATGACCCTTGACCTTTGCGATAAGTCGACTAAATTAGTATGCGTAGGAAGGACTTATCATCAGCTACCTTTGTGCCTAATTTGATTTTAAAATATTGCAAAAAAATTGATAATACCTACAATTTTATCAAAATAATTTGCCGGCCTCATGTGACCCTTGACCTTTCCGAGGGGTCACCCAAATTAGTATGCATAGATAGGTCTTACTATCAGGTATCTCTGTACCGAATTTGGGTTTGAAATTTTTAATAGTATTTGAGAGAAAAAAAATCTTTTGTCAAAATATGGCTATATTGGACCTATTTCCTGAGCTCTTGTGATCCTTGACCTTTCCGAGGGATCAACCAAATTATAGAGGGGTCTTCCCATCAGGTATCTCTGTAGCAAGTTTGGGTTTGAAGTTGTGAATAGTACTTGAGAAAAAAAAAAAACATCTTTTATCAAAATATGGCTATTTTGGACCTATTTCCTGAGCTCTTGTGACCCGTGAACTTTCCGAGGGTTCATCCAAATTAGTATGCATAAATCGGTCTTACCATCAGGTATCTCTGTAGCAAGTTTGGGTTTGAAGTTGTGAAATAGTACTTGAGAAAAGAACTTCTTTTGTCAAAATATGGCTATTTTGGACCTATTTCCTGAGCTCTTATGACCCTTGACCTTTCCGATGGCTCATCCAAATTAGTATGCATAGATAGCTCTTACCATCAGTTATCTCTGTAGCAAGTTTGGGTTTAAAGGTGTGAATAGTACTTGAGGGAAAAAACACATCTTTTGTCAAAATATGGCTGTTTTTTACCTATTTCCTGAGCTCTTGTGACCCGTGACCTTTCCGAGGGCTCATCCAAATTAGTATGCATAGATAGGTCTTACCATCAGGTATCTCTGTAGCAAGTTTGGGTTTGAAGTTGTGAATAGTACTTGAGAAAAAAAAAACATCTTTTGTCAAAATATGGCTATTTTGGACCGATTTCCTGATCGTCCTTGACCTTGACCTATGCGAGAGGTCACTCAAATTGGTATGTTTAGAAAGGTCTTGCCACAAAGTATCCGTGGGCTTGAATAGTCTCCGAGAAAATGCCAACGTTAAAGTGTACAACGAAGGACGGCGGACGGACGACGGATAACGGACGACAGAGGACGGACGACGGACGGACGACCACCGGCCCAAACCATAGACTCACTTTTGCTTCGCACGTGAGCCCAAAATATACTTTAATTTCATCCTGAGGATGGAATTACCAATTTGTTTTAGATCTTCTTTGAGGTCTACGTCACAGGTCTGGAGACAGATCGACAATGATAGTTCAAGGGTGGTGTCGGAATAGCTTGGCGCCTTTAGGCGCCAAGCTATTCCGACACCACCCTTGAACTATCATGGTCTATCCACATCTTGTCGTAGCCTGTCAGGGCTCAATGGGTTAAAGTAAATTCTGACTCTAATAAATCCCCGATCACTTAGGTGATATGGACATTAACCCATTCAGCCCCGACGCACTACATCAGGACTTGGATTGACCATGATACGTCAAGGGTAGTGCCAGATTAGCTTGGCGCCGTCAGGCGCCAAGCTAATCTGGCACTGCCCTTGAATTATGATAGTCGATCCATCTCCTGCAACAGCAGCTGGTAAATTGTCATTTGGCGAAGCCTCGAAAATTGGGAAATGCGGCCATGGGGTTAAATGGGGTTAATAGACAGACAGACAGACAGACGGGAGGCAATATGCAGTAACTATAAAGTCTTCCCCCCCAACCCCCCCCCCCTTAACTCCCCCCACACCCACCACCCTACCCCCCCCCCCAACCTCTCCACCCTCCTTCCCTCTCGCCTACCCTCCCTCCCCTCAACCCCCACCCCAACCAACCACTCCCAACTACCCAAAATAGCCTGTTTTGTTGAGAAACATACCCGCTAAAGCAAAAGGGTTTCGGGCCGATCCAGGCCAGTGTTGGCGGCAGGCGGCCTGAGTACCATGTGCTCACAGGGCATAAGTGCCTCACAGGCCGAAGACTGATTTGTTGCCGACAGTCCAAGCAGCCCAACGGTGTTGATCGCTCAGACGCCAGATGCTTAAGGGTTGAACGCACCTTCGGAAAATGCAGCATCATCGAAAATATTGTGTGCTTGAATAAGGGTGGTGGGGGGGGGGGTGGTTGGGGGGGGGTGAGAGAGAGAGAGAGAGAGAGGGGGGAAGAGGAGGAGAGGCCGGATCGGGGGGGGGGGGGGGGTTCTTAGTTGCCACGAAACAGGGTGTTCCGCCATACTGCATGAGTGAGCTTAGTCAGTTGGTTGGTTAGTTCGGAGTTTAACGTCCACGGCACCGAAGTGATAATGGACGGCCCTGAAGGGCGGGTTATGGGGGAAAGGGAAATCTATTGCCTATGGAGTACGACCTGAAAACAGATCAATTTAGGCGCACTGCAACTGTGCCACTTTGATTTACCAGGACCTTTCAACGGACATGCTATGGAACAAGCCCGTCTTTTTTCCCTGGATTGCGAGCCCAGCTACCGGGGCCGGGACGGGGACTCGAACCCACGACCCGGGGATTCCCTTCGCTTTCTTGCTCGCTTAGTCAGTCATGCGCCAGACACTGGTAGTTAGTTCGGGATTTAATGTCCACGGCACACGATTGATAACGGACGGCTCTAACGGGCGGGTTATGGGGGACAGGGGAATCTATTGCCTATGCAAGGAGTGCGACCTGAACATTGATCAATTCAGGAACACTGCAGCTGTGCCACTTTGTTTTACCAGGACCTTTCAACTGACATGCTATTAAAAACCTGACTTTTGTCCCCCAGGCTAAATGCGCAGCCATTCAAATGAAAGCAAGGTGCTTTGCTAAATGCTGCATAAATGGGCTTAGTCCTACGCCAGCCACTAAGCAAGGTGCTCCGCTAAAGCGGAGCACCTTGCTTAGTGGCTGGCGCAGGACTAAGCTGACTCATACAACTGGCCTCAGGTCAGTGGTGCTGCACCTGGCGGCTCAAAGCTGTAGCCCTCAAACCACACACCAGGGCGCAGATGTCTTCAGTCAGCCGAACAAACTCGCTTTCGGACCGGTGAGTGGACGACGGTCACGCGGTGTTGGAACTTGATGCTCTAATACTAGAGTGTACTGATCTGTGATCTGTGAAACTCAGACCAGCGCAAAAAGGTCTTGGCTTTGGAATGCGGAAACAGACTAAAGAAGAGCTGCGTTGTGTGGATCTCGAGATGCTGCTTACTCTCATTATGGAGACAGGAATGGACGTCGTGTAGCGCTGCAGATTGTTCCCACCAGCAGGGAGACTACTTAGGAGCAAGATAGAAATATTTGGCCGAACTGCTCTTGACGGCTACACACATTTCCCCGCACACACAAAAGGAAGGAAAAACAAAATTCTTTCGTTTCTTTTCGTTTTGCTTTTCTTAGCTTTGCTTTGCTGTCCTTCGCTTCGCTTCGTTTCGTTCCGTTCAATTCGTTTCGGTTCAGTTCGGTTTAGTTCAGTTCAGTTCGGTTCAGTTCGCATTAGTTCGGTTCGTTTCGGTTCAGTTCGTCTCGGGTCGGTTCGGTGTTTTCCCCCTTTCCTTTCCTTTCGGTTCGGTTGCGCTTGAGTTCGGTTCGGTTCGTTCGTCTGTTTGTTTGCTTGTAGTGCTCTATTAACCCTTATCATTCGGAATACACCAGTGTGTGAAATAAGTTTGACTAAAATAGTTCAAGGGTAGTGCGAGAATAGCTTGGCAGGCGCCAAGCTATTCTGGCACCACCCTTGAACCGGCTAAAGCCTTTGGTCTATGTCTTTATCCGCAAGTACTATAATGTAGCTTGTGTATAAAGAGGCAGTGTACAAATTTGAAGCTTTTAGCCTCAGTATATAGGTTAACAGGTTAAAGGTCCAACGCCACTAGATTCTCTGAAATTTCCGAGGGAAATCAGATACCTTCTAAAAGCGGGGTGAGGTCAGAAAACTCATCAAGCTGGTGTGGAGCTGCCCAATGTTTATCTTGTGCAGTTGACCGTTTCCGACGCAACGCCGTCCCCTTACCTTTCAGTTTTGTCCCCTCTTCATTTGGCTGGAAACACTAGTGTCTTAGTCAGATCAGTACAACTGCAACTGACTTATACTAATGGTCAAAACTTAAGGGCCACGCCACTTTTTGTGTCATTGTTTATTGTCGCAAGTACGCTAATAAAATACAACGTTCTTTCGATCCAAATGGGTTAAAAGTTGACCTTCTGTTCAGGGAACAATAGACAACAATTCATCAATTTCCACAAAAGTGCCAAATGCACTTGAAACATCGTCAGTTTTTGTGAAAAGCTGTGCCATGTTGGCAAGCGTACCAATGGCAGGCAGGTGGAAAAACTCGGTAAAGTCGTGATGCACGTGCTAAAGGGGTCAGTCGTGAACACTGATCACCTCTGTTTTGCTACAAATACCGGTAGAGTAGGGGCATAATTGTCACTTTCCTAAACATGCCACAACGACGAAGCCTAACGCCAGTAGATCAAGGCCGGGCGCTAGCATGGCTGCAGGATGGAATTTCCGGACGAGAAGTTGGGAGACGTTTTGGGGTGTCCCATACAGTGATCCAGAGGCTGCTGGCACGATTCCAAGAACCTGGAAGGGCATTACGACGACCCTGCTCAGGACGACCGAACTGTCACGTCAACCACTCTGCGACGTCAACTGATGCAGGCTGCAAACGTTAACGTCAGCAGGAGTACAGTCTGCCGACGTCTGCGCGAAATTGGCCTGGCTTCATGCAGAGCACAATGAGAATACCCCTCACTCCAGCTCATCGCAGAGCCCGGGTTGCCTGGTGTCGTCAACATGTGAGGTGGAACAGACTCCAGTGGACTCAGGTTCTGTTTACTGATGAGTCACGGTTCACTGTGTCCTTCAGCGACGGCAGGGTGAGGGTCTGGAGACGCCAGGGCGAGCGATTCACGGATGGATGCCTCAAAGAGATGGATCGCCACGGAGGAGGCTCTGTCATGGTCTGGGCAGGCTTCAGCAGGGAAGGCAGGACCCCCTCCACGCCATCCGAGGCACCCTGACTGGACTGCACTATCGGGACCTGATTGTGCAGCCTCTCATCCAGCCAGCTCTCCAAGCCATAGGTGACAATGCTGTTCTGCAGGACGACAACGCTCGACATCATCGCGCGCGTTTGGTGGATGAGTACATTTAGCAACGGGGCATCATGAGGATGGAGTGCCCAGCTCGTTCACCTGATCTGGCTCGCATCGAGCACCTCTGGAACGTGCTGGGGCAGCGTGTAGTCAGCAACCACCACCCCAACCCCCCACGCCCCCACCCCCGCCTCCCTCCCCACCTCAAGGCGTCCCCCAGCTGACTCAGTTCCTGCATCAAGAGTGGGAAGCGATCCCATAACATGTTCTCCGAACCCTCGTGAACTCCATGCGTCAACGCTGCATTGAATGCTTGGCTGCAAACGGTGGATACACTCGCTACTGACTGGACCAGTCTTGTGTGACTTTTCAAATAATAATAATAATTAATAATTACGGTACTTATAATGCGCTTATCTTATAATAGTTATAACTCTCAGCGCGCATTCACAACTCGCGTACGCATGCGCACGCTTTAGACAACGACTCACGTACCACAAATAGTGAAATACATTACGGCAGTCAGCTTGGGGTGGGGAGTGTGGTGATATAGTGCTAGAACTGTTGAAAGAGGTGAGTTTTGAGGGCGGACTGGAAAGAGGAGAGAGTGTGTTTTTGACGGAGAGAGAATGGGAGAGTGTTCCAGGTGGATGGACCGTATACAGAGAAGGAGCGGGGGCCGAAAGTGCTGATTTTGGTGCAGGGGATGTGGAGGCGGAGAGGGTCGGCGGAGGGAGCGCGGAGGAGTGTAGGGGTGAAGTAAGTTGGAGAGATAGGCAGGAGCGTAGTTGTTCAGGGATATGTAGCAGAGAGACAGAATCTTGTATTGGATGCGTTGGGGGATGGGGAGGTGGGTGAACATTCTAACGTACTGCTTTTGTTACAATTGCTTGACTTACTCAAAACTTAAATGAAACTGTTACTGAATAAATTAGCAAAGTACTGACTCCAAGTATTGTTACATTATTTGTGGGGTTTTGTCGGTGCGTCAGCGATAAAAAGTGGCCCTTAAGTTTTGACCATTAGTATAGATCACTATGAACCTCCCCGTTATTGAACAGGCTCGTGAGAATCAGTGTATTTTGCAGGCGCAGTTTGCATCCTTATTAGATGACCCGGATGAGTAAGCCACTGCGCGTTTATTTGCTTATCTAGGGCCTTCCATCCACTAGAAGCATAGATTTTCATGAGCCCATACATGTTGTAAAGGCTGCTGAAAATCAAAGGGGTCTTTTTGTTATTCTTGTACATATAGATCTGCCTCGTTTGCATCCTAAAGTTGAGGGTCCCCGGTGTTGTTACTGGTGAAAGCGTAGCGTGGGCTAAAAGAAGCAGAGTTGCACACGATACGAAACTGTATTAGGCCACATACTTTCTGCCAATGAAGATAAGTAGCGGCTAATCTCTCTGTTTGTTTGTTTGTCTATTTTGACAAAGGGTATTTACCCGAAATATTAATAAATTGTGTTGTACCCGTCTTTTCTAAGCGTGTTTCTTTCTCCGTTGGGTACTTCTTTGTGTGCAAATAGAATTGTGTACTTCTGATACGTATGTTGTGTACATATTTCATCCGCAATCTCTGATATTAATCCCCCACCCGGGTCTGCCCTGGGGGACTTGGGTGGGGTTAGGTATTTTTTAGTTCCCTGGGTCACCCTGGTCAGCCCCACAGGGTGGGTTTTTCTCTCTATTCTGGGGCATGTGTTTCTGTCTACCCTTTGTCCATTCACCTGTATTTGCCTTTTTAAAACTCTCCCTACTGTCTGCACTGCCTGTAGCTCTTGATATTGGATGTGTGTTGCTAAATGGTCTTAGCTTTATTTAGGCCCCATGTGTTAGGTTTATTTAATGTATTTGACCGGCTGGCGACATACATTCAATGTTCTGTTTAGTTTTTTTCACAAGCAGTGCAGGCACGTCCTGAGAAAGCCTTGTTGCTGTCGGGACGTTAAGCAATGTACAATCAATCAATCAATCTGAAATTAATTGTTTCGAAATATTGTTTCGAACTTCAGTTTAGAAATTTGGTGTCACATTGTGTTCCGTCGTCAAACCTATCGGTTCAATTTGCCTGTATATATATATATATATATATATATATATATATATATATATATATATATATATATATATATATATATATATATATATATATATATATATATATATATATATATATAATCCAGACCAAAAAGGTGACTGCCAAGCATGTAAAATGCAAAGAAATACCCAACGGAGAAAGAAACACGCTTAGAAAAGACGGGTACAACACAATTTATTAATATTTCGGGTAAATACCCTTTGTCAAAATAGACAAACAAACAAACAGAGAAAGAATGTGGCAACTGAAGGAGGTGACGTAAAATAAAATAAATAAATAAATAAATAAGATATATATATATATATATATATATATATATATATATATATATATATATATATATATGTGTGTGTGTGTGTGTATGTGTGTGTGTGTGTGTGTGTGTGTGTGTGTGTGTGTGTGTGTGTGTGTGTGTGTGTGTGTGTGTGTGTGTGTGTGTGTGTGTAATTTTACATTAAATTCTCAGAATGCTGTGCTAAAGCCATGGAATTCCAGGCTGGTAAGCTTGCATTGTGTCATCAGGACATCAGCTGCCCTTTTTATGACTGCATCGCTCACAAGATATTTTGAGCCTTCCACTGAACACCTACTACACAGAGGACTGGATATTCTCCAGCGGATGGCGGGGCGCCTGGGGGTAGTCACTACTGCTCTATGTAGTAGGTGTTCAGTGGAAGGCTCAAAATATATATATATATTAGTTCAGAAATCTCAGCGATTGTGCACCACTACCTTCTTTTCAACATCTCAGTAATAACGAAAGAGAAATTGAGCTGGCTCTCAGGGGCGGACAACGCCGGGGATGGAAAACTTGCTGACCGCTGGCTGATGCTAAATGAATCCAATGAATCAATGAATCTTTATTTTACAAAGGTGAAGACATTAACACAGTCAGTGACTATATAATTTTTCGTACCTGCCGCGTTGCTAAAACTACGACTAACTAAGTACAAAATCCACTTTGTCATTTGCTGGTTCCACACTGTGAAACTCACTCCCACATCTAACGAGGGAAAGAGAAGGGTCCTGAAATGCGATGCCGCCATCAGGCGCTGGGCCAGAAATTAGTTTAGACAGCTTGATCCTCACCCACCCACCACCTTACCACAACCCTCTCCCTCCCCGTGGCGTTGGACATAAGACTGTTATCATACTGAGACTAAAAGCTTCAAATTTGTACACTGCCATAATTATGCAAGCTACATTATAGTACTGGTAGATAAGGATATAAACCAATGACTTTAGTTCAAGGGTAGTGCCAGAATAGCTTGGCGCCTCTAGGCGAACTATTTTAGTTAAACTTATTTTACACACTAGTGTATTCCGAATGATAAGAGTTAAGCGTCGGTTGATTTTTTCGAAGGGTGGGCTGCCCCTAGTCTGAAGTGCTTCCGGGTATATTCCACATAGCAACAAACCATTCATCCATCTAAGACAGGTCACAATTGGATCACAAAGTTGATCACTGATATTTTATTGCGAGCTAAATGAAATATTTGCTGGCCTGTGATTTTGGACTCTACGGCTCCACCTGAAGTCAGAAGATCAATACTCACAGACCAAAACACAGTCTTGTTCAAGTTGGTTTTGGCTTGCTCCACGTTACAGCCAGCCAACCAGCCATCTCAAAAGACGGGGCGATATCAGTGTACACAGCCGCAGCCAAGAACACTGTGACAACTCATAATGCACGCCACGAAGTGGTCAGTGTTCCTTCCCCAGCCCATGATAAACTAACCCATGATTGCTCAGCGGCGGTGTACGAGACCGATTAATAATGGCACTGATAGTCCATCTGCAAGTGGGATAGATCCTCATGAGTCCCCGTTTATGCCGGGCTCATGAGGATCAATCTCACTTGATACTAGTATTTTACTTCTGTGCTTTTGAGACTGAATTTATAATATCACAGTGCGCCTGCAAGTGGGATAGATCCTCATGAGCCCCCGCATTTGCGGGGGCTCATGAGGATCTATCCCACTTGCTACCTGCAGTTTACTTTCACGCTCTTCAGACTGAATTCATACGCATGAGAAATCATGATGAATAGACCTATTTATTTCACTCGCTACAATACATTTTACCTCCATACACGTGAGACAAAAGTCATCTGCCGGAATAGATCCACATGTTATGCAGGGATTCGTGCGGATGTGCGTCACTTGCCGACTTCTTTTCAAGGCTGCGCTCTTCCAAATAACCGGAATACGTATTACTTGTAATACACGAAAATCGCTTCGCAAAATCTCCAAGTGTCCAGTCAATCTTCAAGGAGTACGGAGTCTCAGCAGGTCAGTTTGCATGGCTAATCAACATCAAGTCCTCTGGCTGGCTGAGTTTCTGCGTATTACTGGCCCAACTGAACTCTGTGTTTCTCACGTGGAGGGCGTTGATGGTGTTCGTGATAAGACTCCTCCATAAATCGCCAGCTTTGGACATATCGAAGTGCTGAGTGGACAACCCTAAACTGCCAGCCAGACGCGGACAGGCCACTGGTACAACGGAGAGCCCATGTTAACCCTAATCATTCGGAGTACACCAGTGTGTGAAATAAGTTTGACTAAAATAGTTCAAGGGTAGTGCCAGAATATTCTGGCACCACCCTTGAACTAAAGCCATTGGTCTATATCCTTATCTGTAAGTACTTGTTGTTGGCATCCTTCTGTCTCGGAAGACAATGGAGTATAATTATGTGCTTGCTGGGTCAGTCCGTGTGACCTCGCAAGGGCGCAAGCCTGGGCGAAGTGTAAGGAGATCCTGGGATGCCCAGTCGTCAAGATCCCCCTCTCGGTCTCGCTGACTATGTAGTCCAAAGGAATGCAAAGCAGTACGTTTGGCACCGGTTTGGCTGCAGGTGAGCTGCCAGAACAGTGCGTGAATACAGGAGTGATTACTATAATGTAGCTTGCATATTGCAGTGTACAAATTTGAAGCTTTTAGCCTCGGTATGGTATGGGTTAACACACAGGTGTACGTGTAGAAGCTTCTTAGGACAGGTCTGGTCCTTAACCCGTTTGCTGCCAATGATGGTACACCGCCGGCATGGCTGAAATCTGTGTCAGTCAGTTCAGCGCGAAAGAGCTCCGCGCCACCGTCCCATGAACACTGGACACAAAGCGGTCTCAGCAAGAGGCATAGATCCTCATCAGCCCCCGCAGTCGCCGGCAACGCTGTACGACACTTTCGCAGCTATTGACGCGAGACGCCTTGAATGAGTTATTTGACTAATATTTGTGCTTTGTGTGCTATTTCGGGCCTGTATACAACCTGGTCCAAAACGAAAATGCTTGGCAGTGCGAGTCTGTGGTCGACCATCAACCAGCGTCTTTCGTCCACCTTCAAGAGGCATAGATTCTCATGAGCCCCTGCGTCCGCAGGGGCTCATGAGAATCTATGTCTCTTGAAAATTCTCAACCAGACTTTTCACATCTGCTTCTCGGACGGAGAAAGTTATTTAGCATAAACATGTGATGGTTGGTGGACCCACAGCAGCTGTCCCCAATTGATTTCTGAAACCGCCGTATTTCCTGGCCCGCCTCCACTTGGCCTGGGTGTTGGCGGGGTCGTTGTGTTAGGCGGGCCTTTCTGCATGTTGTAATGGCCGTATGGTGAAGGCCAGTTTCTATTTAGTTATTTAATCGATGCGATTGGAGCCCACGATGTGGTGTGGTATTGACGGCAGCGATTTCTTTTTCTGTATGTCCTTGCAATATCAGTCCCTTCTGTACAGAATCCTTGTCTGCAGTTAGATACATAGCTGTTTATTGTCTGTATATTATTATTATTATTATTATTATTATTATTATTATTATTATTATTATTATTATTATTATTATTATTATTATTATATTATTATTATTAAGCGCTTATTCTAAAAATAGCATTAAGGGCTGATACAAATTGAAAACTAAGAGATAACACACACACACACACACACACACACACACACACACACAGAGTCACACACACAAACACACACACACACACACAAAAAGAGAGAGAGAGGGAGAGAGAGAAAGAGAGATAGTCACACACACACACACACACACACACACACACACACACACACACACACACACACACACACGGGCACTGATACACACAGAAACATACACACACACACACACACAGGCATACACATACACACACACACACACACACACACACACACGGGCATACACACAACCCCCCCCCCCACACACACACACACACACACACACACACACGATAGTGGTGATGACCATGCACAATATTTAAAAGATTTCTTGTCTATATTTTAAGCGGATACCTGAAAACGAAGCTTCGAACCCTACACTTGACGAGCAAAAGAGATGCGGCATCCTTCGACTCCTCGGGAACACTGAAGGGTTTCGCATTCCTTTTGCGTGTTAGTATACATCTTTGTTACCGACGCAATGACATCATTGACAAACAAAGAAAAAATCACACTTTGATTGATTCATCCAAGGCGCTCCTTGGAAAACCTTAGTACGACGTGAGGGTACGGGCAACACGAAGTACGTGTAGGAGTGGATTGGGGACTTTAACTCATTCAGCCCCGACACACCACGGCAAGTCAAGGATCGAGCGTCATAGTTCAAGGGTGGTGCCAGAATAGCTTGGCGCCTATAGGCGCCAAGCTATTCTGGCAGCACCCTTGAACTAGTACGCTCGATCTGTGTTCCCTTACGTGTCTTCATAGGGTGACTTCTGAATCTGGGCATTTGCGGCGGTCCTGGAGCGGAATGTGTTCAGGAGGCACGCTGTCCACTGTACATCGCGTCCGAACGGGCCATACTCTCAAAGCAGATCATATGCCATCCAATAAATTGTAGTGGCAGAGGTTTGTCACCGATCTGATTCAACTAAACTGCAGGCAAAACGAACAGGAAATTTCGCTTTACCCTTATCATCCTGATACACCCATTTCTTGAAATTAATTTGACTGACAATTAACAAAGGTCGGTGTCAGAATAGCTTGGCGCCTCAGGCGCCAAGCTATTCTGGCACCACCCTTGAACTAAAACAGTTGATCTATATCCTAACCTGTAAATGTAGCCTTCCCTTGACAATAAGCACATTTTACTAAATCAGCCTCAGGATGTAAGGGGGTAAAGAGATCTCCTCCTAGCATTAAAGGATTAATAGTTCTCAATATCTCCTTCATAAATGTTCTTGTCATGTTTTACAACAATGCTGGACAAAGGGGTTAACTTAAATAACAAAGTCTGATTGTCGTAAAATGAAAGACTTTTTTTTTTTTGCTTTTCTTCTCCGTTTTTACGCAGGAGAGTTGAGAGAGTAACCCAACGAAGAAACTGCTTTGGCTTTCGCATGAGAGTACGCTCAAGAGACAGCGCCAGAGTCCGAAATAGCTCAGGCGGTTAAGCGTCGGAGCAGGAGAGCGAAGGGAATCGCCGGGTCGTGGGTTCGAATCCTGTCCCTGCCCCGGTAGATGGACTCGCAATCCAGAGGGAGCAGGGGCGGGGGAGGGGGGGGGGTGAGACGGGCTTGTTCAATAACATGTACGTTGAAAGGTCTTGGTATATCAAAGTGGCACAGTTGCAGTGCGCACTTCGGTGCCGTGGACGTTAAACCACGAACTAACCAAACCAAGAGACAGCGGAAAACCTCTGGTACGTGTGCTTACTCACATAGAGTGTGAACAGAAGGGTAGAAAGGTTAATTTGAGGCAAGACAACATTGAGAACTCGTGAAATTTAGCAAACAAAGCCTGCCCTGGAGCAGATCAATTCTTCTTCTTTTTCAGCGTTCGCGAGTTTCTGCTCAGATGTCAAGATTGCTTGTTGAGATGAAGTTCGTGGTCTGCAGTAGGCCTAGAATGGAGCCCCAGAGTTTCTCTGACAGCGTCGCTCCAAGTGGCCAGTGTTGTATCCTGGCGTCTTGGTACAGGGGACAGGACTGCAGTACATGCTCTGGGGTCTGTAAACCAGTTTCACGCAAGCAGTCTGCAGTGTGTAACAGTCCAAGGCGGTACAAGTGCACACGCAGTCAGCAGTGACAGGTCCTTAGACGGAATATGGTGGTCTGTTGGTGGCGCTGGAGGTGTTTTCCTCTTGGCTTGACTTCGCGAACGAAGATTTTATAGGAGTTGCCCACGACGTCTGCAGGCTTGTTCGTGGCTGCGGAGGCCAATCCGAGACAGGCAGGTTCGACCGCAGTGGCTGCAGGGGAAGGTATGGCCAGGGTTCTGAGCTGCGGCATCTCTGTTTTTTCTCCTGAGCCGCTTGTCCTTTAGGCTAGCTCTGTGAGAGTCCTCAAAGGAGACAGCTGCCTTGTAAATGGTGGAGCGCCAGGTGTCACGGTCCGCAGCAAGCGAAGACCACTGGTGGTGGTCGATTTGGCAGGCACTAAGTGACTTCTTGAGACAGTCTTTGTATCTCTTCTTTGGTGCCCCTCTGTCACGGTGTCCAGTAGCAAGCTCGCCGAACAGGGTGATCTTTGGTAGGCGATGATCCTCCATCCTGGAGACATGCCCCGCCCAGCGGAGCTGTGTCCGCAGCAGCAAAGCCTCGATGCTCACAGTTTCAGCCTGTTCAAGGACCTCGACGTTCGTGACATAGTCACTCCAGTGAATGCCCAGGATGGTACGCAGGCAGCGCTGGCTGCGGTAGAGGGCCCAGGACTCGGAACCATACAGCAGGGTGGTGAGGACCACAGCTCTGTACACGCTGATCTTGGTGCCTGTTTTCAGCTGTTGATTGTGCCACACCCGCTTGAAAAGTCGCCCGAAAGCGCTGTTCGCTTTTGCCAGCCTGCTGTCAAGCTCCTTGTCCAGCTTGGCGTCCGACGTGATAATGCAGCCAAGGTAAGTAAACTGGTGCACTGACTTTAGTTCAGACTCGCCAATGGTGATGTGAGGAGGGCGATACACTGTCTTGGGTGCCGGCTGATGGAGGACCTCTGTCTTTTTCAGACTGACCTCGAGTCCAAAGAGCTGGGCAGCATCTGCGAAGCAAGACGTGATGCGCTGCAGGGCTCTCTCTGTGTGTGCAACGAGGGCAGCATCATCAGCAAAAAGCAGCTCACGAATCAGTTGGTCTAGGGTTTTCGTGTGGGCCTGCAGTCGTCTGAGGTTGAACAGGCTGCCATCGAGACGATACCTGATGTACACTGCATCGTCATCATCGAGGTCCACTGTGGCCTGCTTCAACATCATGCTAAAAAAGATGGTGAAGAGGGTCGGTGCCAGCACGCAGCCCTGCTTTACGCCGTTGAGAATAGGGAATGGTTCTGAGAGGTCATTGTTGAGTCTGACCTGGCCTTGCTGGTCCTCGTGTAGCTGGACAATCATGTTGAGGAACTTTGGGGGACAGCCAAGTCGCTCCAGGATCTGCCACATGCCTTGCCTGCTCACAGTGTCGAACGCTTTTGTTAGGTCGACAAATGTTACGTACAGCCCTTTGTTCTGCTCGCGGCACTTCTCCTGCAGCTGTCTCAGCACAAAGACCATATCGGTGGTGCTCCTGTTTGCTCTGAAGTCACACTGGCCCTCTGGGAGTTGGTCTTCAGCGATGGCAGGTACCAGCCGATTCAGGAGCAGCCTTGCAAGGATTTTCCCAGCAATGGACAGCAGGGTAATTCCCCGATAGTTGGAACAGTCAGACTTCTCGCCTTTGTTCTTGTACAGGGTGATAACGACTGCATCACGGAGATCTTTTGGTAGTGTTCCTTCCTCCCAGCAGCAGAGAAAGAGGTCATGGAGCTTGTTGTGCAGTGCTGTGCCTCCATGTTTCCAGATCTCTGGCGGTATTCCATCAATGCCTGCTGCTTTGATGGCTGTGAGGGTCTCTTCAGCGGTGGGCGGTTCGTCCAATTCAACTTTTACTGGGAGGTGTGGGATTTGTAGGACGACTGCTTCTTGAACAGTGCGCTCAGCGCTGAAGAGGCTCTGAAAGTATTCCGACCAGCGGTTCAAGATGGAGGTATTATCTGTGAGGAGTGCCTGGCCATTCGCGCTTCGCAGGGGACTTTGTACCAGGTGCCTGGGGCCATACACTGCTTTCAGTGCTTCGTAGAAGCCCCTGTAGTCACCATTGTCAGCACAAAGCTGGGTCCTCTGTGCAAGTCTGGTCCACCACTCTTAAGACTTGCTCATGCCTCATGAAAAGTTTACACACAAGCAATCACAGGTTTAAAAAAAAATCAGCAACACTAAACAAAACTGCAATCTTCCAGCCCAGTCACTAGGGTCTCAAGGAAAATACCTGGCTGACGTTTCCTAGTGACAGCTGACAACATACACAATAAACATGTACCAACACCCTACTAGTCAATGATAAACGTGTACCAAAACTCGGTCGCCACAGCAGTTCAAAGTTCTCAGTCATACCGTCCACCTTGGCACCATTAGTAAAACCACCACTAAACAAAAGAATACACACACACACACACAAAAAAAAAATTCAATAAATAGGCATGTAAGGTCCCATCCAAAAGTAGCGCTTAGTAGCAGCAGGCTTTCAAAGCTCCAGCTTCCATCCCTATAGGCGGCGCCTTGAGCATCTTTAATTAGATGGATATGTGTGCCTTGGAGACACCGTACATACATACATACACACATTTGTGTCCCTGATTTTCTAGGTCAAACGTACTAAGCATGGGTTCTTTGATGTGGATACTTGATGCTTACATATTCTTATTGTTGTATTATGTTGTATTATTTGTATTTGTTATATTATGAGTTAGACTTTGCCATTGGTTCCTGTCATCTAGAGGGTCCGACCAGGGAGTGCATTGTCAGAGGTACCTCTAACATTGAACTCCCTGATCGGATCCTAGAGATGACAGGAACCAGAGTCAAAGCCTAATTTGGAATACAGCTAATAATATCACACTCTGAGGAAATGTGGCTGCAAGTAAGTTTAGTAACAGCTAGGGCAGGCTATACTAATCATGCAGTGCTTATATAATGGAAGTTCTAAGAGGACTGATAGTCAGTGTAGGCATCATCCTCACTTCAAAATCTGCAACGTATTTTCGCCCGCACACATGAAGGTGGACATTGTCATATCCCAGGCCCCCTGACACCCTCCATCCACAAAATAAAAACTAAAAAAAAACAATAAGCTTGACTGCAGAATTTATCATTTGAGTATTCAGCATATAATCCATCAAATCTATACGCATAGTTGGCCACACCAGCAATTTGAAAAACACTTTGAGTCAAACACAACTCACTAAATGTGGGTTCATTTGTGACACAGTGCTGCCATTGACAGCATATTTGGTGCTTTTGTTCTGCCTCAAATACACAGTGGCCACATTCGCTCCAACCTGGTACTGGCTCGGCCTGCTCATGTCCAATGCTGTTGGTGATAAACGGTATCATGTGCGGCTGTGTTTGAAGGATGTTACTTAGATGTTGTCTCACCTCATCCTCTCCCATGTTGTTCAACTTGTTCTCTGCAGCTCGCATTTTATGTGTGGAGGTGTCTTAACTGGTCATCAGATAGTGGGTTGTGTTGGGTCTGCCAGTCTGCATGATAGTGCCGCTTAATGAGGGTTTTGACTTCCTGGAAGGGAGCAGATCACTTGAATCCTTTCACTGCCGAGAAAAGGTGAACACTGACGATCCAACTGCAAGAGACATAGATCCTCATGAGCCCCCGCGACAGCGGGGGCTCATGAGGATCTATGCCTCTTGCTAAGACCAATGTGTATCCATGTTCCTTGCGGTTTGGGCTTTTGGTCGTTGAATGAACAAAGATTTCAGAAACAAAAATGTACGGGCAGTGGCAGGGAATGGGTTAATGTGCCCGCGCGCGGACTCTGTATAAGCCTAATCACAAATACCGAGCATTGACTGCAGCAGCATCCCTCAGTGAGAGACAGGACTCAATGAAGTCCCTCAGGAGATTGTCGGGCTGTTCAAGCTGCGATTGTTAATTTAGTCCTTCGTGATGAATCTGGGAAAATATCTGTGCCCTGATATTTCGGGGGGACGTTCTGTGTTTCTGCGGGCACGTCCAGGAGAGTCACCCCAATAGTCCGTTGTCTCCGTCTCATAACAGCGTCATCTGACGTTCGGCCCCGGGACTGATTCAATACGCCGGGGTCACACGATGACCTCAGACGAAAGATGTGGGCCTCTTTCTTGGGCGCTTTGTGTGTGTATCCAGTCTCACACTTCAACACCCATCACCTCCTCCTTTTGAGGATGTAAGTACGGACCGGGTCTGTGACAGCTAGAGGTATTGGTTTCCTTGAGAAAATAGGTGCCTCCTTAGTGCAGATGGGTCGAATTGCCGGTGGATTTTGTCTGGTGCCTAGTAACTAAAGGTCTTCGGGCCGATGATAATTCAAGGGTAGTGCCAGATTAGCTTGGCGCCCTCAGGCGCCAAGCTAATCTGGCACTACCCTTGAATTGCCATGGTCCATCTAGTGATGTAGTGAGTCGCAGCTAAAAGGATTTGCAAAAGGTACAACAGTACTGTTACTAGGTCTCATTCGGTATTGATCCAGCGTGACGGTGCCTCTAACCCTCACTATAAAGCGACGCAGCCTACTGTCTTTCCTCCTATACAGGTACGCAACCTATTGTCTTTGACCCGATTCTGATGTAGGAATCACTTCCTGTTGGTGCTTGGGACATGGTTACTCAGTCCACCAATATAATCATTCTGCAATCAAAGCAATCATTAGTTGTCAGAACTGATTGCATTTTGCACGGCCTGACGTACAAAAAAAATTAATGCTGATGGTATTTGCTTGCACCGGCGATTTCCGCCACTCACCCCAGGGTGCACTGAACTCCCATGCAGGTCCAATAGGGTCTGCGAGACTTAACTTCACGTGACAAAACAGACGATTTCCGGAAATCAAAAGCAGGTCAAAATTGCACGAGTTTCGACGAAAACAGTGGATTAAAAGCCCGGACAAACACGCAATCGCGTGTTTGTCCGGGCTTTTAATCCACCGTTTTCGTCGAAACTCGTGCAATTTTGACATACTTCTGATTTTTGAGCAACGTTTCTCTATTGCATCTTATCTCCCCACTGCAGGACTGCCCAGAATGCGACGGGGTTTCCTCGTGCTGTTTCAAATACATGTCACATGTCGCGCGCAGGTCACAAGGCCAGAGTGCAACGGGTAAAAAATGGCACAAGCAGTAATATTTTGCTGCTCAGTTACTCCCAAAAATAGTTTACTCAAACATTAAAAATAAGCCCATTGTAAACACATTAGTTTAATCTAAATAACTATACTCACGGGTAATGTTCGAACCAAAAAGAAAAAGCTTTGCTTCTACTTCCGGGTCACCATGCAAGGTAAATTTCCACATCTACGTCATTTTACGTTCGCTAAGCGTAGATGTGCGAAGCCATGTCGAAGCGCAGGAAATAGGTTAATGGTTGTGCTTGGCCGGATCGGCTGTGGCTGTGATCGGCCCGATGGCCTCTTACTCACTGGGATGTTGACACACACGTGATGACGCCATATCGCTGACCAAACAAAAACGAGTAAAAATTGTTTTTCTTTTAGAAGTCAAGTACAACCAATTATTCATATTCATCGCTGGTGCGAGCCAGTGATTATTTAAAGAGTGAGTGTGTGTTTATTTTGTCCTTTTTTTAAAAAAAATATTTCTGTTGTAAAGCGCTCCGAGCTTGCGGTCTGTGGGGAAGGGCGCTCTATAAAAAAACAAAATATGTATTATTTATTATTAATATATAACAATGAAATCGTTGTGTTCTTGGCGGTATTGTGATCTTCACAGCACCGGTTATATACTGGGAATTTAAAAAGCCAAGTAAAACGGTCACAAAAACATTGATTGATATAACATTAACCCTTTGGCTGTCGGTAGCGGTTTTTATCGCGATGATTCCTGCAGGAATCATCGCGACAAAAACCGCTACCGACAGCTAAAGCGTTAATTCCTTTATACACAAACAACACCCTCTATCGTTCTAAATCTAAGGGCGTTTTGTGATTGCCGAGGACGAGTCAATATTTGCCCACTGCGGGATTTGTAAGAACTTGATTGCGATCGTGCATGTGCCCATGCCTGTCCGTATCTCGGACCTGAATGCTTGCATAATATGTTAGTATGTTTCCAGCATTGCATTGACGCGCACATCTGCGCTGGACAATGAGCTGCAGGCGCGGAACAGTTACCTACCGGGAGAGGGGAGGGAGAGGGGAGGGAGTGACCTTAACCCATAAAGCCGTGAAAGACTACGACAGAATGTGAATCGAGGCTCCAAGCTATTCTGACACCAACCTTGAAATATCATTGTCGATCTGTCTCCAGAACTGTGATATACCTTAGGCGATATCTGCAAAAAAAATTGATAATTTCGTCCTCAGGGCGTAAGGAGTTAACACACACCTCTACAAATTTATAGACAGGAGGGAGGGCGGGGGGAGAATTCCAAAAGGGACTTTGATATAGCATTCTAAAGTATTTTTAGTCTCAGGGGGGGGGGGGGATGGGAGGGGGCGGGGGGGGGGGGAAGGGTGGGCGGGTCCGAACCCGAGGAACGCCCAACCCCCCCTTCCTCCCTCTTCCCCGTCCGCCCCCGCCCCCCGCCCCGTCCCCCCTTCCTTCCCCCCATCCGACACTGCGCTGCAGAAAACCTCGTAATACCTGCAAAGATCATAGACCATCGTGACCTGCCGCGCGCGCGCATGTGTGTGTGTGCGAGTGTGTGTGTGTGTGATGGTGTGTGTGTGTGTGTGTGTGCGTGCGTGGGTAAATGCGTGAATGCCGTGTGCGGTCCTCCAAAACAGTATACCACACAGCGGCAAACCTTCATTGTACGCGACTGAAGGCTGCTTTCAGATGAGCATCAGTCAGATCAAGCACAGTTGCACGTCGCGTCGCCTTGATCAGAGCGTGCATTGCCCTAATATGGTCACCGCCCTTCGGCCTAATCGGTCGGGCATCAAAGAACCAGTTGGCGCTCCAAGCAGGACATCGCGTTTCGCGCCCGATCGCCGTTAACCCCTTCACAGCCAAGAAAAGCGAACACAACCCAACTGCAAGAGGCATAGATCCTCATGAGCCCCCGCGACAGCGGAGGCTCATGAGGATCTATGCCTCTTGCCGAGACCAAATTTTGGAATCCATGGGTCTTGGACGGTTTTGTCGCTGAATGAACAAAGATGACGGAAACAGACAATTCGTTCAATGGGCAGGGAAATGGGGTTTACGGTTATTGAAAGCAAAGGATCATTAACCCTCCCAGACATCGGTTCTGCAACACACATATCGCTTGTGACGTTGGCTTTTCTTTTTGAGATCAGAACCATTCAAACAATTGGTGACGTTCCGGCCTCGACTATCTACACAACCCAGAAAGAAAAAAAAAAATGCCACGTAACTAGTAATGTTCTAGATGTCTCCTCAGTTCGACTGTTGTGTGATGCTAAGTGGCTGTCGGCTGTTTCATGCTTTATTGCAATGTTTGTACACCTTTAGATGCACGCATTGTTAACAAAACACAAATATCACAACACGGGAGAAATTATTTAATGTGGATTTTTAGTGCGACATCATGACCGGAGTGCTTCGTCAAAGTTCAGGGTTTTGTTGTAGATTTTTATTTTTGTGTGTGTGTGTGTGTGTGTGTGTGTGTGTGTGTGTGTGTGTGTGTGTGTGTGTGTGTGTGTGTGTGTGTGTGTGTGTGTGTGTGTGTGTGTGTGTGTGTGTGTACTCCTCTTGAATGTGTGAAGTGGTCCTGGGTTCAGCAGATGCCCGTCTGGACCAGGCTCGCGACCTGCCCCTCCACAATTCTCGCTATGGGTCTGAGTGTTAACCCGTTCAGTGCCGAGAACATCTGAACACGACCCAACTGCAAGAGGTATAGATCCTCATGAGCCCCCGCAACTGCGGGGGCTCATGAGGATCTGTACCTCTTGCTGACACCACTTTGAATCCATCTTCCTGGGAATGGTACGTTGTTTTTTTGGTGTTTAACGAACGAAGACTGCTGAAACACAGACTGCGTCAACTGGTACTGAATGGGTTAATGTCGACTGAATGGAATTGAATGGCCGATAAATGGTCGTTTAGCATGCGCTGAATATCTGACATAAAAGAACGTTTATCGCAAGGCAATTTGTAACCGCATGCACCATCAGTGGTAAATGGACGAAAGTGTTATCATATGTACACCTACTTGACTAGATCATAATGAGGTCCAGGTACGAAGGTAGTAATGGGGGATGATTAAGAATAAACAAGAGTCCGAAATAGCTCAGGCGGTTAAGCGTCGGAGCTAAAGAGCGAAGGGAATCGCCGGGTCATGGGTTCGCAATTCAGGGGAAAAACAGTCGGGCTCGTTCCATAGCCTGTCCGTTGAAAGGTCCTGGTAAATCAAAGTGGCACAGTTGCAGTGCGCCTGAATTGATCAGGGCTCAGGTCGTACACCATAGGCAATAGATTTCCCTGTCCCCCATAACCCGCCCTTCAAGGCCATCCATTATCACTTCGGTGCCGTGGACGTTAATCCCCGAACTAACCGAATAAACAAGAAGCAATTACGCGTTCCAATAACGGAGTTTCTCCCCTATAATACATTCTTGTCAGCCCCTGGAATAGTTATTGGAAAGCGCAATTTGAAATGTTCATATTTTCACAACGGTGACCTTGAGAAATAAGTATCAAGGTGAAAGTTCACACAGGGTTTACGTTTGCCGTCGAAGAAGCATTGGTATGTAGTCTAAAATGACTTTGAGATTTAAAAAATAAATTAAAAAAAATTAAAAAATTGTTTAAAAAAAAACGGAAATGCTGCCCGTGTTCCAAAATCGGAGCCTAGGTTCCACAGTAGTGGAACGCTTGAGTTCCGATATTGGTAAGATAACGTTTATTGTGGACACGCTATGATGAGTTACTACTAAAAGATTCAGCTTATTATAAATATATGTAGCGTAATTTCACTCAGTTGGAACCTATAAGAGAAGTAACTGCCCAGCGTCAATACACCCGCCATAAGCCTATCTTTTTTTCCCCACAAACACGTTCTACCAATTTCATTTTTAGATCTGATATAAACAACCCTCTTCCTCGCACAAACATTTCAAAGAAAGGGAGGCATATGTGAAGTGGCCTCCGTTTGTTTCAGCGAGTTTAGCTGGCCGATAGTTAGAACTTTATGGTTAGGGCTGATACTGACGTGATAGACAACAGCAAGCTAGTACATCATTATTTTCGCTAACAGAGCAAATAGGATTCTGAAGGTTTCCATTCAATAACATGCATGCCCAGTCAAAGAGTGCCCGCTGTGTTTGATACAGACAGTGTAACACAACCCCAAGAGCATCAAGCCTCCCATTTTTTTCAACATCAGAGGTGAAAGAAAATATTGAGGCGGACTGCAGAGGTGACCCTATGGTATGTGCTAAGAGAGTCTTCCTCAATCGGAGTTCCTTAAAATGCCTTCGAAAATGTTCTAGTTGTTAACTTTGTCTTCTTGCGTCTATCTTTTTTTTTTCAAGTGCCTGTGGCCAGTAACGAGGCGTGTATGGATTTGTGTTGATTACCCATGTCTTCTTCCAACTAAAAAACAATAACCCCTGTCGGTTTCATTAATTTTGCAGCAGTCAATGCACATACCCTTTCATGCATTATTACTTACTTACTTACGCCTGTCACCCCTCCCCGGGTATAGGCCGTCGACGAGAGACCTCAAGCGACTCCTGTCCTGTGCTTCTCCTTCGATTTTACTCCAGGTGGTTCCCAGTCTCTTGATGTCTGCTTGAAGGTCTCGACGCCAGGTGTTTCTCGGTCTGCCTCTTTTCCTCTTTCCCTGGGGGTTCCATGACAATGCCTGCCTAGTGATACTGGAAGCTGGCTTTCTCAGACTGTGACCAATCCATCCCTATCTTCTTCGCCCAATTTCATTCTCTGCTGTTATCTGCTCTGTTCTCTCCCAGAGTCTGACGTTGCTAATCTTTTCTGGCCAGTGGATTTTCAAAATTCTTCTAAGGCAACTGTTTATGAAGATCTGTACTCTGTTGACTGTGGTTTTTGTCAATCTCCAAGTCTCTGCTCCATATAGAAGAACTGCTTTTACATTGGAGTTGAAAATCCGGACTTTGGTGTGTTGTGACAGCTCCCTGGAACTCCACGCTTTTTTCAACTGGAGAAAGGCTGCTCTGGCTTTAGCGATTCGTGCTCTGACATCAGTGTCGCCTTTTTTGTCTATGATGCTCCCGAGATAGGTGAAGGACTCCACCTCCTCCAATGGGGTGCCAGCAAGCAAGACTGGTTCTTCCCTGGTTGCGTTCAGCCTCATTGTCTTTGTTTTCTGTTGGTGGATGGTGAGGCCCACTTGGGACGAGATGTCAGCAAGCCTCGTGGTCTTGTCCTGCATTTGTTGATGAGTGTGGGACAGTAAAGCCAAGTCGTCTGCAAAATCGAGGTCGTCAAGCTGTGTCCACAGTGTCCACTGTATTCCACTTTGTCTGTGCTCTGTGGTCCTCTTCATGATCAAGTCTATAGCCAGTAGGAAGAGGAACAGAGACAGCAAACACCCTTGCCTGACACCGGTTCTGACCTGGAGCTTCCTGGTGAACTGCCCTTCGTGGATCACGCGACATGTCATGCCATAGTAGCTGCTCTTGATCAGGCGGACAAGCTTTGTGGGTACACCGTAGTGTCGTAGGAGTTTCCACAGAGTCTCTCGGTCCACGCTGTCAAATGCTTTCTCATAATCCACAAAGTTGACGTACAGCGGGGAGCTCCCCTCCAGAAACTGTTCCACGATGATGCGGAGAGTGGCGATCTGGTGTGTACATGATCGGTTTTTCCTGAATCCTGCTTGCTGGTCTCTCAGCTGGGGGTCAACGGAGCTCTTCATTCTCTCCAGGATGATCCTGTTGAAGACCTTTCCTGGTACTGACAGCAAGGTGATTCCTCTGTAGTTGGAACACTTGCTGAGGTCGCCTTTCTTGGAAAGCTTGATTAGGTACCCCTCCTTCCAGTCAGCCGGCATCACCTCCTCTTCCCAGATCTTTCCAAACAGTGGGTACAGCATCTCTACTGTTGTCTCTAGGTCTGCTTTCAGAGACTCCACTGGGATGCCATCTGGCCCTGCTGCATTGCCGTTCTTCAAAAATGTCTCTGCTCTTCTGATCTCTTCCCGGCTGGGTCTGTCACAGCTGATGGGTAGGTCGGTCTCTGCTGGCTGGATGTCTGAGGGGTCGGGTGGGCTGGGTCTGTTCAGTAACTCTTCAAAATACTCGGCCCATCTGTCGAGTTGGTCTGCTCTGTCTGCAATAGGCTTGCCTTCTTTGTCTTTTACTGGTCTTTCTGTATGGCCATACTTGCCCGACAATCTTCTGGTGATGTCGTAGAGCTGTTTCATGTTGCCGCTGCCTGCTGCCTTTTCAGCCTCTGCTGCCAAGCTGTCTGTGTAGGCCCTCTTGTCTGCCCTGATACTCCTCTTCACCTCGCGGTTGGCTTCTGAGTATTCCTCCTGTGCCCTTGCTTTGGCTGCTCTCGTGCGACTGTTGTTGACAACTGCTTTCTTCTTCTTCCTCACTTCTATCTTCTTCAAGGTCTGTGCCGACAGCCAGTCTTTGTGATGGTGTTTCCTGAACCCTACAGTGTCTTAGCAGGTTGAGTTCAGCGCCTCTCTAACTGCCTTCCACTGCTGCTCTGTGGTGACCGCCTCCTCTTCATTTACTAGCTCCTGTAGCGCTTGAAACCGGTTGGACAGCACCAGTTTGAACTCTTCTCTCACTCCAGTCTCTCTCAGGAGGCCTACATTATAGCGCTGTCTTCTTGTTGTCTCTGTGCGGCTTTTCTTTAACTTGAGCTTTATTTTTAAGGTAAGCAGATGGTGGTCTGAGGCGATATCTGCTCCCCTCCTCACTCGAACATCTTTAAGGGATCTTCTAAATTTCTTGCCAATGCAGATATGGTCTATTTGGTTCTCTGTTGTATGGTCAGGTGAGACCCAAGTTGCTTTGTGTATTCTTCTGTGTGGGAAGATGCTGCCTCCAATGACAAGTCGGTTTAGAGCACAAAAGTCTACAAACCTCTCCCCGTTCTCACTCATCTCCCCTAGTCCCTGTGTCCCCATCACCTCTTCGTATCCGGTGTTGTCCTCCCCTATTTTGGCATTAAAATCGCCCATGACGATGGTGATGTCTCTCTCCGCACATTTGTCCACAGCACTCTGGAGTCGGTCGTAGAACTCTTGTTTCTCTTCCTCGTCACTGTCATTGGTGGGCGCATAACACTGGATGACGTTCAGCTTGATCTTTTTCTTGGTTCTAAAGGCTGCTGTGATAATTCTTGGCCCAAGAGGTTCCCAGCCCATCAGCGCTCTCTGTGCCACTGGTGACAGCATGAATGCTACTCCTTCTGTATGGGTGGGGCATTCTCCTCCGCATGACCTGAATACAGAATCATCTCCCCACTTAACAGCCTTTTCTGGCCAGACTGCGTCCATCTGGCTTCACTGATACCTAGCAGGGAAAGGTTGTACTTTTGCATTTCCGCTGCTACCTGGGCGGCCTTGCCGCTCTGGTACATGGTCTTGACATTCCATGTGCCCATGGTTGTGTCCCTGGATAGAGAGAGGCGGCTCGGTCCTGTGGCTTCCGAAGACTTCCGGCTTTCACCACAGGACGTCATAAATCTTCTGGTAGAAGAACCTTCCTCCTCCAGGAAAGGAATTGCTGTTTGTCTTTTCGTCGGCGTTTTTGTAGCTATTTCTTTATTTGCAGGGTGGGGAAGCTACCCCCACGCCCAACCCCCTTACTAGGAGGACCAGGGTTTTTCTGTCGGAGTCACCTTCCCTTAGACCATGTTGGTTCACGGCACCTTATTTTATTCGGTGCACCCCTCTCGCGAGGGACCCCCTATCCACCACCCAGGGGACGCGCCTCAACGCCATAATATGGTCCCAGCGCGAGGTTTATGCATTATATACATGTGTAATGAATATTTAGCAGACCTTTCTAGTTGAAGACAATAGGTATTTGCCTTAACTCATTCAGCCCGACGGTCGTATTTCCCAAATTTTGGAGGCTTCATCTAATGACTATGCACTAGTTGCAGCAGATGGATCGACCATGATAATTCAAGGGCAGTGCCAGAATATCTTGGCGCCGACAGGCGCCAAGCTAATCTGGCACTACCCTTGAATTATCAGGGTCGACCCATCTCCTGCCGTAGTGCGTCAGGCTGAATTTGTTAAACAAAATTGCAGGAAAAGATTTCGTGCTGTCACGTGATAGTCGCGACGGGAATCTTGGAAGAGGCCATAAATAGAAAGACACATTGTCCATTCTGCCAGAAGAGTTTAATCAGGTATGTATTGTTGCTTTTCTGAAATCTTTAATGAAAATGTGTGCTGGTCTGTGATTTTGGACCATCGCACGCTTTTTTGTATCACGTTACATTTCTGTGATTTTGGACCTCCAAAATCACTGACCAGCGCACAAATGAACATGACCATCTTGTCGACACTTGAACGTGAAGATGCGCATGACAGGAACCGGACAAGCTGGGAGCTTCCGCCCAACGGCATGTGAACCGGAAACGGCATCCGATTGCTCTGCAAGGGAGGACACTCGAGTTCTCGGGTTTTTGTCTAATGGGAGGTTACTGTGGTCTTCTGATCGTTCAATAGAAAGAAACTCTTGTCGCAAGCTTTTCCCACAAGGGAGTGTACCCTTGTCGTCGGGTTCCTCAAAGGGATGAAACTCTTGTCGACATGTTTTTTTCCAAAGGGAGGGCCATCCCCAACCCCTACATTCTTCCCTCCCCACACCCGACCGCTTGAAAAATAATTTTGAGAAAACAGATGAAAATGGTATTGATTAAAAGCCATAGATTCTGTTGGATCCCTGCGACTGCAAGAACCCCTGTGAATCTATGTCTCTTACAGATGAAAATGGCTGGGTGAAAGACCCACAGAGAATCAATATTCTGGTTTTCATACAAAGGGAGAATTCTCATGGACCAAGGGACACAAATGCTCGAGTTGACAGAGAAAACATATATGCACCTATCCCTAAAAGCAAACTCCACCCACCTACAAGAGACATAGATCTACATGAGCCCGCGCATGCTGCGCGAGCTCATGAAGATCTTTGCCTCTTGCTGACCGTATTCATACCCGTCTTCGTCAGACCGAGGAGGTGTGTGGGTGTTCAGCCTGCAGTGATATAAGTACGTGTAATTCTTAGGGTATCGATGATTCTTGCAGCTCAAACTAAATGAATGTAACGACTAGTCGATCAATCTGCCCTGGGGAGGGGGGAGGGGGAAGGGGGGAGGAGGGAGGGGGTCTATTGGATTTTCCCAGTACACTATCGATTGATCACATATCCGTCTTAAGTGTGTCTGGTCCGAAACATATACGAGAAGATGGTTGTCTTGTGTCAGGGGGGGGGCACTGCAACAAATTACAGCAGACAAACGAGGATACATTACACACAGGCATCATGATGATCGTTACAGCTAGTTTTTGCAACCGCACACGTCTCTCAGCAACTACGTTCATTTATTTAACCCCTTCTCTGCCGAAAACAAATTGAACACCACACATCTGCAAGAAGCATAGATCCTCATGAGCCCCCGCGACAGCGGGGGCTCATGAGGATCTATGCCTCTTGCTGAGACCAATGAGCATCCATGCCGTTCTTTGGACAGTTGTTACAATCCAGATCCCAGGGATCCGAGCTCGGTGTGTGCCGGGGCAAGGGTGCTTGCTGGGTGAGGCGACACGGTCACCCCTCCCTCCCTCCCTCCCCCTCCCACCCCCCATTTACAGAATGTTGTCGGCGCCTGGCACAGCATTTCGGAAGAGGGAGGGGGGCGGGAGGTTCACTGAGTAGCAAAATATCTAACATCGCGTATCCTGTGCAAAGCAGCAGGTACCCTGCAGTGACGTGGCGTCTTTTAACCTCATTACGTCCGTAATTGTAAACAAGCCCCCAGAGCTAACCTTCTACTAATAGCCTGGCATAGTGACGTCAGACACATGACGCATTCTAGCCCGCACGTTCTAAGTCGCCGCATCCGCCTGCAGGTGGCACAGCCCCTTAATTCTGACCGACAGAACTTGTTGCCGCTGAACGCACAAAAAAAGAAAAACTCAATAGCTTCTGAAGGGTCGTGTAACGTTGCGTTCCGCAGCTATTGATGCGGGGCCACCTGACTTGCAATAGTTCAAGAGAGTAGTTTTGGTCGAATAGGGTTCTCACTCTCCCCGCGAAGGCAAAAGATCGGAATCCATTTTTGTTGTGAAAAAAAAAAACAACAACCGAGGTACATTGTACTTTTCTGCCTTTTGAAAAGAGAAAAAAAATATTTGGTTTTAAGCCAGCAACTGCCAGTGGACTGACATTTTTGTTTCGCCGGCTGAAACTAATCTTCGTTTTCCAAACGACCAAAACCCGAAACCGTCCAAGGAACATGGATGCACTCAGCAAGAGGCATAGCTCCGGGGGGGGGGGGGGGGGGGGGCTCATGAGAATCTATGCCTCTTGCAGTTTGAATCGTGTTGTTTTTTTCTTGGCAGTGAAAGGGATAACCCTTTCGCTGTCGAGAAAAACTAAACACTGTACTATACAGCTGAAATGGCGGCGATAGAAATCCATTAGTGACCCGCATGTGTTGGTCTATTCTGTACGTGCCTTGCCTCTTCGCTGATGCCGCTTTCGATCCGAATTACCGGACGGCTGGGGCTCGTTGGCAGCTCGCCCTGCGACTCTGGCAGCGCAAGGGTTACACCTATGGCGCTGTTTGGCACTGGAAAACAAACACTACAAGTCTCAGTTAAGCCTCGCACTGATGTGCTCTCCGCAGCGGGGGCCAGTTGCACGAGCGAGCTTAGTCCTGCGCCAGCCACTAAGCAAGGTGCTATAGGGCTCGGGAAGTTCCCCCGCGTTGCCTAGCAGCGTCGGCGCGTCAGCCGCCATCATAAAAGGATACCATAGTTTTGTGTACCATAGTCATCATATAGTAGCGAAATAGTGTTTCAACACGGGTTTTTTTTTTTTTTTTCATTTTTCTTCCTTTTTTGGAAGCAAACAAAACCAGATGCTGGTGAGCGGTTTCCTACAGTGATGGCAAGGCTTGCTGTTATTGCTTATAGTACGTCAGGACTTTCCTGACATCACAAAAACAGCGATTTCCCTATGAGCGCTTAGTCCCGTATCCTCACAAGACTGGCGTGATGACGTCAGCTTCCCGAGCCCTATAGCGGAGCACCTTGCTTAGTGGCTGGCGCAGGACTAGGCTCACTCTTGCAACCGGCCCCTGTAGTGAGCAAAAAGACCTCAGACCGATTCACAAACCAGATAGGTGAGGCTAGCGCTGATAGATTAGTACACACACCAAGGGGAATTGGCTCAGCGCTGGACGTAACAACGATTAGATCCCTTGCCCCCTCCTATCAGGCACCCAATCGCCAGCCCACAGAAAAATACGCAGGTGAACAACAAGACGATCATATACATCCATGGCAGTTGACTTGCACACAGCTAAAGCCATTGTCGATGAAACGATCTGCCTTCCTGCTGCTTCCTGGTAGCCGCGGAGCCCACACCATAACATCACCACACTCCCCAACCCAAGCTGACTGTCGTAATGTATTTGTGGTACGTGAGTCATTGTCAAAAGCGTGCGCATGTGTGCACGAGTCGTGAGTGCGCGCTTAGAGTTATAATTATTATAAGATACGCGCATTATAAATACCGTAATCATTATTATTATTACTTCGTAGGAGTGCAAACCTGCTGACCTAAAACCCCATTTTGAACATGCCACTCCCCCAATACAAAATATCTTCGGGCCGATGACGGCCCGAGAACCTATTGCGCACCGTGCCCCGTCTTGGAGCGGCTGTGTGATCTATAGCAGATGGTAGCCGCTCTGGCCCGCTAGCCAGGTTTCGTAATAATGCCTAACTGTTATGTTTCTAGTTGAAGACCATAATTGCGCTGCTGCGCTGTGCAGACAACTGGAAAAGACTGTCCATTTGAGCGAAAAGCGAGATTTTTCGTTGTAATTCGCTGGAAATATTTGCTCTTCAGAAAAATAGATTTATTGTCTTTTCGGCCCTACACAGTATAACTGTAACTCCGAAAAATCTCAGTCTTTGGTCAAATCAACGGCGAAAGTTCTGTTGCATTATACCTGGCCGGTTTCACCCTTTGGCTGTCGGTATAGCGGTCTTTGTCGCGCTGACTCAGGTATGGCTAAAGCTGCGACTCTCTCACGCGTCGACATACGTGTACTTTAACCCATTTAGCTCCGACGCACTACAGCAGGAGATGGATCGACCATGATAACTCAACGGGGTAGCGCCAGATTAGCTTGGCACTACCCTTGAATTATCATGGTGGATCCATCTCCTGGATCTGGCACGTAGATGTTAAGTGATACCTCTAATTTTTGGAAATACGTCCTTGGGGTTAAGTGTGTTAATTCGAAGTTAGTTATTAGGTGTCAACGCTGATGCAGACAACAAAGTTGGGCTTCGCAGACGAACTTTGATTCGAAAGCTCGGCGCCAAACTTTGCTTTGGCTCTTTTCACTGCCCCGTCTTTGATATCACCTTCGTGGTGGCAAATTAGGGTAAGATAACGGGGGCCGTCCACCTGCTCACCCTCTCGTGCAAACAGAAAACGTTTCAACTCTGCCGACTGCTCTGGCCGTGGTTTAAAGTTACGGTCAATTAAGAACACTTGCAAACAAGTGATTAAGTCCGACAAATCCTCAAATCAGTCTGAAAAATGCGGGGGTTCATGCGGATCTGTGCATTTTGCAGGCTTCGTTTCAATCCGCAGGCCGCAGGTTTCTGGACGAGAGGTTTACGAAGTTGTCTGGACAGGGAGTGTGCCGAACGGAGCAATTAGATTTTCCTACACCCCAGTGTCTTCCTCTGCCAATAAAACACAGATGTACATAAAACTCATCTTCCCCAACATGAGTAACAGGTTCTGATGAGCGTCTTCAGCACGAAAGGTGCGGGAGAATCCGTACAGTTCTTAACCCCTGGCCAGCCAGAGGACTCAAATTATGTCTGTGAAATCTTCGTTCGTTCAACGCCAACAAAAATAATCACATGCGTCAAGAAACGTGGATAGAAAGTGGTTTTTAGCAAGAGGCATAGATCCTCATGAGCCCCCGCAACTGCGGGGGCTCATGAGGATCTATACCTCTTGTAGATAGACCACGTTGTCAAATTTCTCGGCAATGAAGGCGTGAAATAATGAAGGTTACTGTAGGACTCACCACTTTGGTGAGTGAATTTGGTAGACGAGTCACCACTTTATCTTATGATGTCTCAGAATGTATATCTCTTAGAAAAAAAGATAAAAAGATTGTTCTAGAACAAAGGTACGTGTCTAGGGTTGGTTTTGACCTAGGGTACTCACTGCAAAGTTTGACTCTGCTGAGAATACAACCAACTATTAAGCACACGGCTACCAGTCATGCAGATTTTGCTTCAGCGACATGGAAAAACTAAACAGATCCCTTCAGTTCGGGGTGTTTTTTTTTGTGTGTGTGTGTCTCTCAAACCATGTGGAGTGTATTGAGCACTGTGGTTCAAGCACCAGTGGACTTTGGCATAAGTAGAACAAATGCCAACTATTGGAAAAAAATTCCGCCTTTGACGTCATAAAACTACGTAACGCGCACTGGTCTCACCTCAGTGTCATGGACGAAAATAAACATCCACTGAGTCCTTTTATGGACACACCCGTGCAAACACTGACACTCAATACTTTCTCATTTCCGTACCTTGTAGGAGCTGGGTGCTGAATTTAGCGTTGCAGACTAAAGATATTAGGAGACCATTAGACCTTCAGGCGGACACACAAACACACATTGTCATTTCCGGCGAACATGCCTCCGTCTTGTAATAGATCGCTGCACCGCCAGCCATGTGCAAAAAGCATAGATCCTCATGAGCCCCCCGCAATTGCGGGGGCACATGAGGATGTATGCTTCTTGCTTGTCTGAGTCCTACTTCCTCTTCACCAGAAGCCATTGGGAGTTCAGTTAAAAAATATCCAGACTGACGGAAATTATTTTTGTAACAAGAATAAACCTCAGGCTTTTAGGATAGGTCTGTCCTTGAGTACATTAAAATTATTGACATGTTTAGGTATAATCAACAGCTATTTACAACAAGTTATCGGCGTAATGACTGTGAGAATTTAAAGGTGCGCACATCCGTTAAGTAGATCGTGTAGGCCAGACTATTCTATCGGCATTTTGAATGATAGATTTACTATTCTTGTCCCATACCTAGACAGAGCATAGCACACCCATCTTGAAGTCCATTTACTGGCTGCCTGTGTGCTCACACCGATTCAATACAAACTTGTGTCAATCTGTTTTAAACTGCTTTTCAGGCACCAGCCTAGAATATTTGCCCTATTTGGTGTGAGTGTACAGACCCTCTCGTGAACTCCGCTTCTCTTCTGATAAACGGAAGTTGTGTGTTCTTCGTCCAAACTAAAATTTATGGTCAGAGCACTTTTGTTTATCAAGCCCCAGTGTTGTGGAATACATTTCCTCTTGACGTCAGAAACAGTGAGTCTGTCTCTGACTTCAAGAGGTCGTTGAAAACTCACCTCTTCAAGCTTTACTTTGAATAACTGCCAGTGTTTGATGCCTTAGTTGTAGTTCTGTAATCATCCTTGTTTAGACCGAATGTTAATTAGAACATATTATGTATGCATTGTTGTTTAGTTCGTTGTAAAAAGTGGTTTGTTCGTGTATTGTGTTTTGCTTGCTATGTGCAAATATCATTGTATTTTTATTTATTGTACGGATTTTAAAGCTCTTATAGCTTTGGATTAAGATTAAGCACTATATAAATACTCATTATTATTATTATTATTATTATTATTATTATTATTATTATTATTATTATTATTCTTGCCCCATTCATACCCCATAACTATACCGAAAATATGTGATAGTGACTCTCTGATACAACTGTTTGGATGCTACGCCACTCCAGATTTTTACACGGGGCGGTCCTACCTGAGGAAGCCTTTCCTGCATTCGGGCCCAGCTGAGCTGTCTGCTTTGAAAATAAAAATGATTGAACTATTTGTCTCTGTAGTCGGGCCTTGAATTATTTGCACGCCACAGGGCCACACTTCTGCCATTTCCAGGACGGCGTGTTTGAATTCTGACTGCGTATTTCAGTTTTGGATATTAACTCATTGCGCCCGACTTACGAAATACCCGCATTTTGGGAGTCATCCTCTGAGGGCTGCATTACGATTCAGGAGACAGATCGACCATGATAGTTCAAGGGTGGTGGCAGAATAGCTTGGCGCCTGTAGGCGCCAAGCTATTCTGCCACCACCCTTGAACTATCATGGTCGATTAAATTTTGTATTATCGCTGCAGGGAAATCAGAAAATGCTTACAATATGTATGTTTTTTTTTTTTTTTTCTGATTGCCGCATTTATCCTTTGAAATTTCACATACAAATTGTAGGCGCCAAGCTATTCTGCCACCAACCTTGAACTATCATGGTCGAGCCATATCTTGCTGTGGTGGTGTGTCGCGGGCAGAATGAGTTAAGGTCGACTTCGCTTATAACAAGGTCGAGTATAACAAAAGTCGGGTATAACGACACTTCTTGTTTAGAGGTCCCGTCAACATTTTTTTCCATGCAAATTACTTCGCTTATTACAAATTTCGGATATAAGACCGAGAACATTTGGGTCCCCAAGACCGAGAACATTTGGGTCCCCAAGACCGAGAACATTTGGGTCCCCAAGACCGAGAACATTTGGGTCCCCAAGACCGAGAACATTTGGGTCCCCAAGACCGAGAACATTTGGGTCCCCAAGACCGAGAACATTTGGGTCCCCAAGACCGAGAACATTTGGGTCCCCAAGACCGAGAACATTTGGGTCCCCGGGCGATTTCAGTGTTACGTTCGGAGTTTACTATGTGTGACCGCTCAGGACATGATATATTGATTCAGGTGTGATTCTAGCGCAGTGCTTGTACCAAGAAATATAATATG
>BTPG01000006.1:206844520-206849520 GCA_036245525.1 Semisulcospira habei
CTCACTCCACCACTCTCACTCTCCAGCGCGTCCAGAACAATGCTGCCCGCCTCGTCCTCAGAAAGAAAAAATCCGACCACATCACTCCCCTGCACAAGCTCCTTCACTGGCTCCCCATCCCCCACGCATCCAATACAATATTCTGTCTCTCTGCTACAAATCCCTGAACAACTACGCTCCTGCGTATCTCTCCAACTTACTTCACCCCTACACTCCTCCCCGCTCCCTCCGCTCCGCCTCTGACCCTCTCCGCCTCCTCATCCCCCGCACCAAACTCAGCACTTTCGGCCCCTGCTCTTTCTCAGTATACGGTCCAACCACCTGGAACACGCTCCCACTCTCTCTCCGTCAGAAACACTCGCTCTCCTCCTTCCAGTCTGCCCTCAAAACTCATCTCTTTCAACAGTTCTAGCACTATATCACCACACTCCCCAGCCCAAGCTGACCGTCCTAATCTATCTTCACTATTTGTGTTACGTGAGTCATTGTCTAAAGCGTGCGCATGCGTGTGCGAGTTGTGAGTGCGCGCTTAGAGTTATAATTATTATAAGATAAGCGCATTATAAATACCGTAATTATTATTATTATTAAACGGCCATTTTCTCGCCAATGAGCATCTTAAATCCAAACATCAAAAACAGTATGTAATGAACCATAACCCACAAAGTCTCTTCTATATGAGAGCTGTCCTCGCTGTCAAGGGTCTCTATCTTTTGTCTTTGACCTGATTCTGATGACGAATTATCTTCTTTTGAAAAAACTTGAAAATCTGCCAACGAGTCAGTGAGTTCTATATATAAGGGGCGCAGGACATACGCGTCATTGATTTGTAAAACGTCATTTGTCATGACGTAAGTTTAGTTTTTACGTAATTTTATATTTTACGTGGTATGAGTTTCACTTTAGCTTTATAGGCTTGAGAAAATGGTGACAAAACTAGAACTTCACGGTACAATTTCAGTCTTGCTATCATTTGTGTGAAAGCAGGTTGACTTTACCTAGCTACATGATATACTAAGTACACGGGTCACTTGCATGCTCTTCTAAAAGCGCGGTTTATGAATGCTGATCCATGCAGAAAACAATGACATCTGTGTGACTTTCTCTGTTTGTTATTTTTTGTTTTTTGTTTGTGTGTGTGTGTGTGTGTGTGTGTGTGTGTGTGTGTGTGTGTGTGTGTGTGTGTGTGTGTGTGTGTGTGATTGTGTGTGTGCGTGTGTGTGCGTTTAAGTGCGTGCGTGCGCGTGCTCCAAACATCTCCAAGAGGCATGAGGAACTATTCCTACTGGACATGCGCGCATGTGTGTGTGTGAGAGAGAGAGAGAGAGAGAGAGAGAGAGAGAGAGAGAGAGAGAGAGAGAGAGAGAGAGAGAGAGAGAGAGAGAGAGAGAGAGAGAGAGAGGGAGAGAGAGATGAAACGTTTTTATTCAGGATAAAAAGTTTTAGGCATAGCAATGCCTATCTTCCAAACTCTCCTGCTACTCTACACATATAAAAATACATCAGACGATATAGCAAAAGATAAAATATATATAAGTAAAAAGACCCATCACCCCCGCCCCCTACCTCCGCCCCACCCTCAGAAAAAAATAAATAAAAAAGATCAAATAAAAATAAAAAATAATAATTATTATAAAAAAAACAATTAAAAAAATAGCAACAGTAAAAGATTATTCGGTAATAGGAATCTTGTCACTAACTATACGAATAGTAGCATATGGGAGCCGAACATACTATTACTTCTGAAGTAAATATTAATGGAGGCGATCTTTGAAGATGCTAATCTTACAAATTGATTTCAGGCTTGTAGGTAAAATATTCCACACTTAAGCGCCTGAAAAGGACAGGCTGATTTTACATATGTCTAATCTAATTTTTGGAAGGTAGATCGAACTATTTCTCGTGTTTTTCCTATTATTGTCGGAAAATAGAGTTCTTAGATAGGGTGGGGCTTTTCCGTGCATGATCTTGTGCAGTAGAACACAGCGATTAAATTCAAACTGTTTATTCAATGTTAGTAACTTGAGACATTTTAATTTTTCGTCAGTCGAAGTAGGACCGGGAAGTATTAATTTAATGCCCCGACGATACAAGGAATTCACTTTTTTCATGTGAACTTCGCTGCATCCATCCCAGACGGTAGAACTGTAGTCACAATGCGTTTTAATATGCGCATGAAAAAAGAGTTTACAGATATCAGTATTAACTATATGGCGTAGTTTTGATAACAGGAACAGATTTTTGGAGATTGCTTTTCATATAGAGTCAGTATGCGGTTCCCAGCTTAATTGGTTGTCCACTATAACGCCTATTAAGCGATGCCTAGTTACTTGTTCTACAGGCTGGCTATCTAAAGAAAGTGTTAACGGCGGTAGGCCATGCTGGTGTTTCTGACGTGTAGTAACTAATATGCTCTTTGTCGTTGGAATACTAATAATCATGTGATTATCACTGCACCAGCCTGCTACTTCATCAAGACTTTGTTGGAGTACCTTTTTAATGGTTGTGATATCTTATCAGATGTGTGTATGGTCGTGTTGCCTGCGAATAGATCACAGTTTGCGTCTAAATGAGATATGCACAATGGCAAATCATTAATAAATAGATTAAATAATAAGGGCCCTAGAATAGACCCCTGTGGAACACCGCAATTTACTAACCCGTCAGAGGAATATTTGCCATTTAGCAGTACTTTCTGCGTTCTGTCCCTGAGATAGGAAGATATAAAGGAGACAGTATTTGAGTCAATGTGATAGAATAGTAGATTTTTTTTATTAGGATAGAGCGATTGGCAAGATCAAAAGCTTTGTTCAGGTCAAGAAAATTGAACCTGATTCTTTACTGTCATTTATGGCAGAGCGCCATTTATCAAATAACTGATTGAGGGCAATTTGGCAAGAATGTAAATGTCGAAATCCTGATTGTGCTGCATTTATCAGATGGTTTTGCTCCAGAAAGTTTAGAAGATGAGTATGGGTATGTTTCTCGAGCGGTTTTGAAATACAGGATAATATGGAAATGGGTATGTACTCGTTTAGGTTGCATAAATCTTTGCTTTAGGAAGAGGGATTATCTTCGCTTTTTTTTTTTTTAGCTTGTAGAGATAAACGTTATGTCTGATCGATAAATTATAAATAAAGGTCAGGGATTCGACGACGTAGGGCAGAGCAAGTTTTAAAATCTGACTACTAATACCATCTGGACCGCAAGACGATTTGTTCTTTAAACTGGAAATAGATTTGCCTACATCTAGGACAGTCATAAGTGGTACTAAAAATGGGCCGCAGGCTCTCTGTTGACTATGGTGACGTAGTTGATGAGAGCAAGTGTAGTTTACAGGGTTAGGTGTATTTGACTTCGCCAGAGTTTGAGCAACAGTTATGAAGTGAGCGTTGAACGCATCTGCGGTAAGATCGGGCGGAATATTAGGCGATCGTTTACTGTTACCTCTAGTGGAATTGTTTATTACTTGCCAGACTGAACGGATGTCTTTGCCGTCGGCAATAACTTGTTCTGCATTTTGCCTCTTTGCTTTACGAACTAGAGATTTGACATGGTTTTGCTGCTTCTTGTATTCAACAAATGTCTTTTCTCGTTTTAATTCATCTCTTACTTCCATCGCTTGTTTTTTCTCACCAGAAAGTCATTTTGGCATAACAGGATATTTGACGCGTTTGATGCGCTTAGGCGCGTGTCTATCCAGAACAGCGAGAAACATCTCGTACTAGCGTGATAGGGCACCATTAGCGTTTTTGCAGTTTTGTATATCATAAAATGGTACTAAAGATAGGTCATATAAAAAAGCAGTTTGGTCGAATTTTTTAAAACATCTATACATTATGGTAGTGTGTCCTTTGATTGACTGTTTAGCTAACCTAACAGACAACGTAACTTCTAACAAACAGGAAAGTGATCACTGATGGAAGTATTAGGTACGCTAACATTTTTCTACAGCTCTGACATTTGTGGTATATTCATGGTCTAGCAGCGTTGAAGATGAGGAAGTAACTCTAGTAGGTGACTAGACAAGCTGTTTCAACCCTAAAAAATTCAGCATGGATCTCCACGAAGTGTGTCCTTGCTTTTACAAGTCTATGATGAAGTCTCCCATGATATGTACATCACCTTTGGATGCTTGAACCACATCCATCATTAATACAAACTCGTCCTGCCAGGAGGCTGAGGCCGCTGGGTTTCTATATACAAAACAAAACAGGCGAGGACTTGGTCGTTTTAATTTCTAACCACATGCACTCTATATTAGGGGATTCTAAATCACGAGAGAGAGAGAGAGAGAGAGAGAGAGAGAGAGAGAGAGAGAGAGAGAGAGAGAGAGAGAGAATTACGTCATATTTAGAGTATTATGACAATGTCTGCGTGGCGACGGAGTTGCCTCTTTTTACGTCATCGCCACTGTCTGACTTTCTCTAGCAGTAAAGTTTTTTTTTTTTTTTAGTGTTTTAATTCTTTTCTGAAAAGAATTAATTTTTACTAAAGAAGTTGCAAGGATACAAAGCTGGCTAACAAACTCGTACTATGTCTTTCTCCAAACTAGCTATATCCAAACGTTTAAGAAAATATGACAAAAATTACGGACTCGAATCTGGGTCAACAGACTTCCTATAAAGGGTTGTTTATGTCTTCAGTGAGACATTCATTTACAATATGCTCGAAGGCTCTCTAAGCCATCCATTTAAGAAAGTATTTCGCCAAGTTTCAAGCTTGTGTATACAGAAACGTCGGAGATTCTCTTGTTTACATACATACGCGCACACATACATACATACATACGCACATACGGCGCTTCGCACCAAATGTACTTTCGGCAGCGAGGTTAGCGTAACTAGACATGACGTAATTTTTATCTTGTTACTTCAATTGTTAGAGGTTTAGCCTGCCCGCCTTTGACATCATGAAGATGCTATTAAATTCGCCCCCACCGCGACCCGTCGTAAAAAGTCTCTTCTATAAACAGAAGGGACTTAAAAAGGTACCGGAGA
>BTPG01000006.1:206854520-206998925 GCA_036245525.1 Semisulcospira habei
CAGGGCAAACATATTAGTCCTTTCTGTAAAGTTCAGTTGGTGCAGGTGGTACCGCCATAACATGAGCAAAACTGATATTTAGGGCCGATTAGTCCCCCCCCCCCCCCACACACACACACACACATCCCCTCCCCCACTCCCCCTACACCCCCCCTCCCCCACCCCCCCTAGCCCCCCCCACCTCCCCCCACTCCCGAAGGTTTTGTTTCGGGTGGTTCCCCCGGACAAAATCTTCAGCTTTCTAAAGGAAGCCAATGTGTTTTACAAAATGCACGTTTCTGTAGTCTGTATAAATCTGAATGTTCTTATGAACTTCCAAAGTCTGTCACTGACTAGACAATGTCCGATTGACCTGTGTGACTTCTTAGCTAAGATTACTTTGAAATTGTATTTGCATCGTGTTACAGGACCTTTCTCTTTGTCTGGCTGACCAGACTTGCACCCTTCCCGGGCCGTGAGATGGCTTTAGTCGCCTGCTCGGCGTTATGAAACCCAAATAACTAATTAACCACCCACCCACCCCTGCCCCCCACGCATCCCCACCCCTCCCACACATTGCTTCTTTCAACCCTTTGGCTGTCGGTAAGTGCTTTGGTCCATTTAACCCCAAAGGTCTTTTCCAAAACTTTGGATACGTCATCTAACGCCTGTGTACCAATTGCAGGAGACGGATCGACCATGATAATTCAAGGGTGGTGCCGGATTAGCTTGGCGTCTGACGGCGCCAAGCTAATCTGGCACCACCCTTGAATTATCATGGTCGATTCGTCTCCTGCTATAGTGTTAGGGGGCTGAATGGGTTAATCACTCGATACAAGGCGCTACCGCCAATCAAAGGGTAATGAAACTAACGCAGCAATAACAGTGGAGCAATGCTCTAACAAGACGGCACCGCCCTGTGAAAACAAAGGACTGTAAATCCGTTTAGATTTTAAAAAAAAAAAGTGAGATTTCCGTTGTATTACAATGAAAATCATTCATTTCACACACACACATACACACACACACACACACACACACACACACACACACACACACACACACACACGCACACACACACACATACACACGCACACACACACACACAAATACAATACACACACATACGCGCACACACATACATGCACACTGACACACACACACACACGCACTCACGCACGCACATGCACACATATAAGCACGCACGCAAGCACACGCATGCAAGCACACACGCACGCACGCGCACGCACACACACACACGCACGCACGCACGCACGCACGCGCGCACGCACACACACACACACACACACACACACTGATCATGTCGTTGTAATCAAGTGAACTACACACTGACTTGATCAACATATGATGCAATTATTACGTGTTGAGACAAACTGTTGAAAGAAATTTTACACCGGAAAAAAACCTAAGGAAAGAACACTTACAAACCAAATAAGTGACGCTAAGTGACAAATTTTTACAGATACCAAAGGGAAATACTCTGTCTATTTTGCTGTGGGCTGGCCGGATTGGGTGCTTGACAGGCCGTGGGGGCAGGGGACCTAACTGTTTGTCTGTCCAGCGCTGAAGAAAGAAAGACCAGAGTGTTTTGCCCTTGGTTTCAATACTTTTCAACTGTTTTTGTCTCACGGCTCGCAGAACCATGAACTGTGATGCCGTCTTGGTCAACGAGTTTGTCCGCTCAAGCTGTCGGAGCGGATTTCTGCTACTGGCTGACCAACGTAGACTGCTGTCGGTAGTGCTTCTTGTCGAGACGATTCATGGAGGAATTGCTTCGTGAAAAAAATAACTGCGACTGGTCGCCAAAGAGTTAAAGAGGTTGCCTTGGTTAGTTTGGGGTTTAACGTCCATGGCACCAGAGTGATAATGAACGTTCCTAGCGGTCGGGTTATGGGACAGCTATTGCCTATGGAGTACGACCTGAACACTGATCAATTGCCTATGGAGTACGACCTGAACACTGATCAATTAACACACTTAGCCTCTGACGTGCTACAGCAGGCGATTTATCGACCATGATAATTCAAGGGTAGTGCCAGATTAGCCTGGCGCCGTCAGGCGCCAAGCTAATCTGGCACTTCCCTTGAATTATCATGGTTGATCCACCTCCTGCAACTGGTACACTGTTGTATGGCGACACTTCTAAAGTCTGGTAACGCAGCCTTTGGGACTAAATGTGTTCAGTCGCACCGCTACTGTGCCCACTTTGATTTACTAGGACCTTTCAACGGGCAACTGAACTGCAACCTTCTGGTTTGGCCACACGGCAGTACCACCATCCGGGAGACCGTACCACGGATATGTGAGTTTGACACTTGAGTCGTAGGCTTAACCCGGACTAACACCCTCTTTTTGAGGGACAGCTGGAGCCAGTCTTGGTCAGCATGAGGCATAGATTCACATGAGCCCCTGCGACTGCAGGTCTCATGTGAATTTATGCCTCTTGCAGACGTGAAGCTGTCAGATGAGGAACTGAGAAGAAAAAAGAAAAAAGAAAAAACTCTCGTCCTAACGTAAACTAAAACCTCTGCACCCCCTCCGTCTGAGAATCAATCATTTACATGAGGCCGGGTTGATTTTCATGGGCCTTGACAATATAATGTTGAGGCATGAGAATTGAAACCCGTGGCTTGAGAAGGAGCCTCTTTGATTTTGGACTACGTCCTCTCCACTCTATACCCAATGTTTTAAAATGGTCATCGTCGATAAATTTTGGAAGACGCCGGCTGTTCTCTGGTATTGTCCCAGTGACATTCTCAGCGATATGCACTCGTGAAGGGCACTGTAGATTGTATTTATCACATTGAGCTCTAGGGTCGCCATTCACAGAATTAAAAGTTGTCATCTGAAAATAACATCTGAACCTTTCAGCCCCGAAACCAATACCAGCAGATGTCGTTCAACCATGGTGTAGTTTAAGGGTGTCTCAGGATGGCTTGGCCTTAAGGGGCTATTCTGGCACCACCCTTGAAATAGTACGGTCGAACCACATCTTCTTGTATCGTGTCTGGGCTGAATGGGTCAATTTGAAGCGGGTGAGTCTAAAAACCATGAGAAATTTGTTTCATTAACCCCTTTCCTGTCAATCGACGAAAATTTTATTTGTGTAACCTTTCCAAGGGGCATGGATACGAACTGGTCTCGGCAAGAGACATAGATCCTCATGAGCCCCCGCATTCGCGGGGGCTCATGAGGCTCTATGCCTCCTGCAACTGGATCGTGCTTACTTGAAGGGGTTAACACACTTATTGAAAAAGCCGTAGACGCTGTGTCCAGTCCTTGCCTCAGCTGACATCCCTGCTAACTGTCCTGCACTCAGAAGAGGAAACAGTCGGACCAAGGACCGTTGGGCTACCAGGAATTTGCGGCACCGCGCTTGCCACTACAGTCTCACACCACACCGGTTGTCTCCCTCGAATCGAGGGAGACAACCAGTGTTTTCTCACGAGACACGAGCCCTAGAACACTGGTTACATTCCTAGAGAAACCCAAGCGCAGATTCCAAAGAAGATTCACGACGATTTCCCGTGCAGCCTCTCAGTGTTCAGTATTGCCTAGCCCAGTGTTGCCTCTGAACCTTCCGCCGCGCCGGCAGTTGGGCTCGTGACTGTGTTCAGTTGTGCGCGCGCGCGTTGCAGCCGTTCCTGATGGAGTAGCAGCGGCTGTTGTTGTTGTAGCGGGAGTGTGCGACGGAACAGAAGTCGCGTGTCGCAACAGTTTTAACTTGGGACACCGCGTCGGCTGGCGTTCTCCTGGCTCTCTGTGTTGTCAGCTGTGTTTAGTTTTGCTGTTTGTGTGGAGGAACCAGAATCAGTGGTGAGATGGATGTACGTTTGCAGACTTCAAGTACCGACGACTTCCTCCGTGTGATCAAAGCACAGATGTAAGTAAGACTGCAGTTAACTTTGTATGTAACAAGTCGCTTTGGGACCTACATTTGTTTGTTGTTACATTTAATTAGAAGTTTGAGTGCAAAAGAAATTGTCTAGTAAACGTGCAATGGAGACCTCTGTGAAAAGGTCTACTCGACTTTTATCTTAACTTGTTAGGAGCTAAATTTACTGACGGACCCAACCAGCGAGAGACACATATCTTCATGAACCCCTGCGGCAAGCCGCAGGCGCTCATGAGGTTATGTGTCTCTTGCAAATGAAGAAGAACGGTTATTTCTTACGTTTTTCTGACACTACGGTTGACTAAAATCGAATTTGGAAACTGTAAGTATACCCCCAAAATTCCGTTAAAACCAAGCAAGAGAAAAAAATGTCAAAGCCTCAAATGAACTGAAAAATTAAAAATTAAAAATGATAAAATCGTAATCTACAGAGTGGAAGATACAAAAAAGGAATTTAAAAAAATAGAACGTTAAAGTCAGAAGATAGAAAACTCACACTCAGTGCCCGGCCGGCTGATTCTCCAAAACTCTTGAAGGCAGGTGTGTGCGGAAAATCCGGCAGCAACAACATGGTGAGACTCAGAATAGGCCTACATTTTCAGGTTTGCGGAACCAGTGCGTGCGTACACAGGTGGGACGGCGGAACCTGTTTGGAGGGACCACCTTTTATGAGAGACCAACTGTCTTTAGGGACCATCATTTTAGATGATTGGCTTTTTAATGTGACCCAGTAAAACGGCTTCACTTAAGAGAGCACGTCGATTAAGACCACTTTGTTTTCTAACACAGCTGGAACACAGAACCTGTTGGGAGCGACCATCTTTTATGACAGACCGCCTGTCCTTAAGGACCATCGTTTTAAGTGAAGCCTTTTAATGTCAGGTGACATTTTCTTGCCTTTGAAAACTTTGCTTTAGTCATTGTGCCCGAGGCGCGAAATACCCACATTTTGGAGTTATCCTCTGAGGACCGAATTACGATTCAGGAGGCAGATCGACCATGACAGTTCAAGGGTGGTGGCAGAATAGCTTGGCGCCTATAGGCGCCAAGCTATTCTGCCACCACCCTTGAACTATCATGGTCGACCCATATCTTGCTGTGGTGTGTCGCTAGGCGAATAAGTTAAGAGGGCTCCAGTCTTTAAAGACCATTTTGTTTGTTGCAAAAAGAAAAGAAAAACTTGAACCGGTTCCAGTTTCTGTAATTTTGGGCTATTCCAGCACACAGTTGTAGGTGCCCCTGTCTGTGATTTTGGTCATTTATGCTCGAATCCATAAGGTTCAAAATGATAGAGTGACCAGCGCATGTTTAACTCCATAACTGCCGGGAACCACGTGATCGCTTCCCAGCTCCCCAGCTGCAAGAGGCATAAACTTTCATGAAGGTTTATGTCTCTTGTTAGTCCTGTGTTCTTTAGGTCTAACTTCCGTCCCATTTACATCTGTGTTTTCCAGGCAGTTGTTTTGTCGGTCAGTGTGAATCGAATATCAGTCACACAGTCGTGATCAAGAGGTTAAGCGCCTTTTCGAAAGTGTCGTTTGTGATTAGCAAACCTAGTTCCAACCACCAATATGAGCCTTACAATGCTAACACTGCGAAACGTGCGCGCGTGTGCTACAGTGTTAGACTTCCTGACCAAGAAATCACCAACTGTTACGTGGTGAGTTCGTCAGTAGTCGTAGCATGATAAACACACCAGACGCACGCACGTAAGGTTCTTTTAAATAAACTCCTTCGTTCAGCTGCAACCCGTCACACGTGGCTCAAGGATGTAGACAATACTGGAGTAACAAACAATATTTTAATTCAGCGATGCGATCTCCACACAATGCATTCCCAAATGCACCAACACTGATACAATATCTCTTCCGCAAATGTCCACACTGGCGATACAAGGTTTCTCATACAACGTACACCACCATTACGCTGCGTCTCTCACAATGTACACCCTATACGGGCCACGTACCTACGATAAACTGACAATGCAAGACACTGCGGTACCGGCCACATGCTCTCCTAGCACCAACTTTATATAATAAGACATCTTTCTAGAATAATCCAAAGAATTTACTCAACGCAACCAATCAGAACGGAACACGTAACTGAAATCATAAATATTAAAACTTTTTGGAATAAACTAAAATAGTCTACAAAAACTCGGCTGCTCAGTTCAGCCCTAAATCCCAATATATAATGATATCACACAAAAATATGGCAAACCGTTTACGACTTTTCACAACACACAAAGAACTGCTACTAATTTCACGCGCACAGTAAACAACTATGACTGAAATTACTACAGTGTAGCAAACTGTTGCTTATACTTCGACGTCACATGTACTCAACAGCGCGATTATGCTCGAACGTTCTGGTTCATTTTAGCTAATCTACGCAAAACAACAATCGACCGCTCTTCTCCGTGCGACTATTCTAGAAGCTTCCGGACTAAAATTAGCGTATCATTCATAACAAACCCAAATCCGCTATCATGCACGAACGATAAAGAATCTCACTGAAAAGGTACGTGATACGTAACCATGATAGCTCAAATAAATATCGGATCGTTTCCTACGATTAACACATATATGCTCTCACCGGACAACACAACCACAATCGTAACACCAACAACGAAAGAAACACGCTTAGAAATGGCAAGCACAACACAATTGGGTTGTACTTGACCTTTCTAAGCGCTTTTCTCTCTTCGTTGAGACTGAACTTCTCATTTTACACGCACGCAGTCACCGTTTGTATCCGGATTCTTTACTTTCTGACTGAAAGAAAAACCAATATAGGATAAATCATAACCCACAAAGTCCCTTCTATTATGAGAGCTGTCCTCGCTGTCAATGGTCTCTACCTTTTGTTTTTGACCTGATTCTGATGTTGAATTATCTCCTTTTGAAAAATTCTCGCAGATCAGCCAATGCGTCAGTGAGTTCTATAAGGGGCGCAGGACATACGCGTCATTGATTTGTCAAACGTCATTTGATATGACGTAAGTTTTAGTTTTTACGTAATTGTATATTTTACCTGATATGAGTTTCACTTTCGCTTCATAGGCTTGAGAAAATGGTGACAAAATTAGAACTTCACGGAACAATTTCAGTCTTGCTATAATTTGTGTGAAAGCAGGTTGACTTTAACTAGCTACATGATATACTAAGTACACGGGTCACCCACCTGCATGCTCTTCTGAAAGCACGTCGATGTGTGTGTGCGTGTTAGTGCGTGCGTGCGCGCGCGCCCCAAACATCTCCAGGAGGCATAGGTCCTCATGCGCCTGGAGGGCGCATGAGGATCTATTCCTCCTGGAGATGCGCGCATGTTTATGAGAGAGAGAGAGAGAGAGAGAGAGAGAGAGAGAGAGAGAGCCGCGCGCGTGAGAGAGAATGACGTCATATTTAGAGTATTATGTCAGTGTCTGCGTGGTGAAGGCGTTGCCTCTTTTACGTCACCGCCACTGTCTGATTTTCCCTAGAAGTAAAGTTTTTTTTTAGTGTTTTAAATCTTTTGTGAAAACAATTAATTTTACTAAAGAAGTTGAAAGGATACAAAGCTGGCTAACAAACTCATCCAATGTCTTTCGCCAAACTAGCTATATATGCAAATATTCAAGTAAATATGACAAAAATTACGGACTCCAATCTGAGTCAAACGACTTCCTATAAACGGTTGTTTATGTCTTCAGTGAGATATTCAATTACAATATGCTCGGAGGCTCTCTTAGCCACCCACCAGAGAGTATTTCGCCAAGTTTCAAGCATGTGTGTACAGAAATATCGGAGATTCTCTTGTTTACATACATACGCACACACATGCATACATACATACATACGCACATACATACATAATTATGCACATACACGCCAAATGTATGTTCAGCAGAGAGGTTAGCGTAAATAGACATGACGTAATTTTTACTTGTTACTTGTTACTTCAATTGTTAGAGGTTTAGCCTGCCCGCCTTTGACATCATGGACATGCTATTAAATTCGCCCCACCGCAACCCGTCCTAAAAAGCCCCTTCTATAAATAGAAAGGACTTAAAAACTGTGGATATTTTCACATTTGTGGGAGACTACCACGTACAGTCTAGGGAGATGTTGACAAAGACTTGCTGGAACTAAAAATATATTGTATTCATGATGTCAAATCGACTTCGGTTCAAGTTCGTTTTTCATCCTCCGAGACGACGATAACAATAGGTAAGTAAACAATGTTTGATTTATTTCACTGTGCGTCAGTGAGTGAGTGTGTGGTGCGTGTACTGACGAGCAAAAGAAATGCGACATTTTTTAAATCATCGGAAACACTAAAGTGTTTCCGATGATTCAAAACATTTGTTTTGCTTGTCAAAGTATATTATGCATCCGTTTGTTCTTTTTTCGCCCAAATCGAATTAACCCAGTCTATGGCCACAAGCAGGCTTCATGCGGCGTGTTGCGGCCACATTTAAGTATCCTGTCAATGTGCACTTCATCACAGCAGCTGGTGGTATAATTAGCACTCTCCTCACAAACCCCACCCCCACCCATTCATTTGTAATTTGTTGTTCGACTACTCTCTCTCTCTCTCTCTCCTCTCTCTCTCTCTCTCTCTCTCTCTCTCTCTCACACACACACACACACACTGTCTCTCTCTCTCTCTCTGGGAGACATTAGCACCTGTAATTAGTTGGAACATGTGTTGCGGATAAAAGCAAAAATTAAGTCGATATACAGTACAACACAATGAGAAATTAATTCGCACAATTAGAAGTTGTTCGCTAGAGACTATTGCAGTCCAGTCATTAGATTGACCATGCTAGTTCAAGGGTCGTGTCAGAATAGCTTGGCCACCCTTGAACTAGCATGGTCGAATCGTATCTCTATTTTTAAATATAAAAACTGAATGCATCAGTTGATGCCCACGCGTGTAAACGTCTTCCTTCTCGTCGCTAGCACCTTTCTGTTAAAAGATTCTGTTGCATCTAATCATAACAAGCCCTATTCTAAACATTTCTGACCAAAACATTGACGTCATAGAGGCAAGAGGCATAGATTCTCATGAGCACCCGCAGCTGCAGGGGCTCATGAAAATTTATGCCTCTTGCAGATGTAAGAATTTGTCGAAGAATTCATCGTCTTTTTCGTTCCTAATTGTAAGCCTGCTGCTCTGAAGATATCTCGTTATGTTCTCACATTACGCTATGAAAATGCGATGACGTCACTCGAAAATGCGATTACGTCAGAGGCAATCTGACATTACAACCCCGCTTCTAACAACTAACATCTCTGAAAATATCCTCCCCTCACGACTCGGCTGATGCACCCAGGCTGCCGTTTGGATGCCCGATCGTCATTACCCTCTATCGCGCGTGGTCGATCCATCGCCCGCTGAGGCCTGCCAGGGCTGTGCTATCATTTCGTCACATTATGCCGGGAAATAAAATTACGCCAATAGTCATTACCTGTGTTCAGACAGGCATCACTTTCGCGGTCTGACGGTGCGAAAATAGTCACAATTTTTACTTCTGGAGCCGAATCACTGACGGATTTTTTTTAAAAGAATCAAATCGCGAGTGATGAACTGACCATAATACAAATCAGTGATGCATATACCGCCTGGCGAGATACAGTCGATGTTCTCAACCCATCTTATTCACATGCAGTGCAGACACGTTACAGGGTAGTTTTGTTGCTGTTGGGGTTTGTTTCTTCTTTTATTTCAACCGGAACGTCTTTCAACGAATAACGAGATCGAAATCACAGCGGATAAACAGCTTCCGCCACAAGTACAGACAACACTCCAAACATCTCCAAGTCATAGATCCTCATGAGCCAGGAGTTAGCCTCACTACTGTACAGCTGTAGGCCTACAACAACCCGAATTAACTCATTCAGCCCGACGCACGTATTTCCCAAATTTTGGAGGCGTCATCTAACGACTATGCACCTCCTGCTTGAGATGGGTCGACTATGATAATTCAAGGGTAGTGACAGATTAGCTTGGCGCCGACAGGCGCCAGGCTAATCTGGCACTACCCTTGAATTATCATGGTCGACCCATCTCCTGCTGTAGTGCGTCAGGGCTGAATGGGTTAACCAACCATCCTGCGCTTTAAGCACGGTGCTCAGCGGACGCCCTTTTAACTCATTCAAGGCGCTCCGCATCCAAAGTTGCGAAAGTGTCCTATAGCGTTGCCGGCGGCAACGCTATACAACACTTCCGCAACTTTTGGTGCGGGGGCTTGTTACGTGGTGGAGTTGTAGTCGAAGTATGATAAACACACCAGACACACACGCACGTAGAGTTCTTTTAAATAGACCTCATTCAGCTGCAATCCGTCAACCGTGGCTTAAGGATGTAGACAAAACTGGAGTAACAGTTCCAACAATATTTAATTCAGCGATGCGATATCCTCACAGTAATGCTCTTTCAAATGCACAAACTAATGAATACAAAGTCTCTTCTGCTATGTCACAGTCCACACTGCGACACAAAGTTTCTCATACACAGCGTCTCTCGCAATAAACTGCGTATCTCTACAACTGACAAAGCAAGACAATGTACTCACGGGCTTTCCCAGCGCCCTCCTTATATACACTATCAAAATCTAGAATCTTCTACGGAAATCATGAACTCAAACAACCAGAACGAAACGCGCAGCCGAAACTCATTAACATGAATTTTCCAGAAACAAATATCAGGCTAAAGACACATAAAAGTATGGTATCCCTATCTATGATAGCTCAAAAAGGTACGAGAACATTCAAAAATAAAAGCTGCTCACTACACGCGCACAGGAAAAGTAGCGAAAATGTAGCGATGTCAGATGTCAACTAACCGACGTGACACTTACGAGGCCACCAGACAGTGCGACCTGTCTACAACGTTCCGGACTAAACAAAACGAAATCGGCTCTACTCACGAACAAAAGAAAATCTTACTAAAAAGGCACGAAATCATAACCGTGATAGCTCAAATAAACAACATATCGTTACCTACGAATAACACAATGTACGCTCTCACAGGAAAACACAACCACAATCGTAACAGGGCTTCTCGAATGAGGCAGCTCTTTGTCTACGGATGTTGACTTCATCCGCCAAAAAATTACTTCCCCTAGAACATTATCGTCGGCGAGATCAGGCCAGTCAAGGTCCACAGGGATGCGTGTGCTTGTTTATTTTTAGCACTGGGTGTGACGTTACAAGCCGTTACAGGGTGTTTGCACCCCATCTATAATAATAATAATAATAATAATAATAATGGTTATTATACAGGCGCGTTTTCCCAATTCGGCGAATCGGCTCAAAGCGCCGCGAACTGCACCCAACACGCACGCTCACGTGACACACACACATACACTCTGAAGACAAACATAGTACAAGACAGACACAGGACATTCACGTGGTGCGAAGGGTCAGCTCAGCTACTGAGTTTTCGGAAATTTTGATCGCTTGTATTTGAAATTTTTATAAAGTGAGCTGTAACCGGTACCATAGTGGAGGGGGTGGAAGAACCGGAGTACCCGGAGAAAGAACCCCCGACGGTCCGCCCGAATTAACGGTGACACTTACTAGAAGAGAAAAATCCGACGCCGAAACCCGGTATCGAACCTCGCACCTTTAGCATTGGTGGCAGGCGCCTTAGCCACTGCGCCACGGACCGCCCCATAAATGAACTCGTAACAAAAAGACTTAGTGGCGGAGTACATTGTAATTCTAGAAACGTTACATAGGCAAAGGGTTAATTAGTTTGAGTCGTGCCATGTTATGGATACGCGGCGAATTTTTTTATTTTTTTTTTTATTTTATTTTATTTTATTTTTTTTTTTTTTGGCGGGTGGTGGGATGGGGGGGGTGGGGGGGGGGGGCATATTCTAAGCGTGATGTATTCGGTTATAGCGCACGTGCAGACTGCATAAATATGCGGCATGTTTCGAACGTTAATTTCATAATCCACATTGAAATCCTGATGCGTCACACCTCTAATATGTCTTCACTCTCATGCGTCACTGCGCTTGTGTGATTATTGGAGAACTATATGACGTACTAAGTCTCTGGGCCTCTGTTGGTCTGAATCGACCATAAAAGGCATAGTCTACACGTCGACACACCCATTCGTATGCCGATGGCACTGAAATCTCTTAGAGAAGTCCACCTGGGGAATTTCAGTTTGTTGAAACTGGTATCAAGTCTTGTGTTGACCATATCACGACATGGATGGACAGTAACAAACTTATGTTAAACCCAGAAAAAACAACAGAGTTACTGCCCGTTGGCTCAGCATCCCGGCTTCAACAATGAATTCACGCTGAGTCTTTACGCATAGATGACACTGATATTCCATTTCATCCTTCGATCAAATATCTTGGTGTCAAGCTCGATAAGACTTTGAGTATGCAGGATCGCGTCGATAACATCTGTCGTGGTGCTTCATACTTTCTGAGACGCATCGCCTCTGTCCGACACAGTCTTCTTGAATCTGCCACTGCAGCAAAGTTAGTGAATGCTTTAGTCACGAGCCGTCTTGACTATTGCAATTCTCTGTTTTTTGGTCTTCCATCTGAGCAGTTTAACCGCCTTCAGCGAGTTCAAAATAATGCCGCAAGGCTTGTGAAGCGCAGGAGAAAAAGAGACCACGTATACTGAAAGACCTTTACTGGCTTCCAATCCAATCCCGCATACAGTTTAAGATTGCGACCCTTGCATACCGCCACTTTGAGGGCAGTCTTCCGTCATACCTTTCCTCCAGTCTAATTACTTACCAACCCTCTCGCTCATTGCGTTTATCGGAAGAGAAACTCCTCAAAGTTCCAAAGTCCCATCTCAAATCTGACGGTGAACGCACTTTTTTAAATTTGGAATTCCTTATCGACTGGGCTGAGAAATGCCTCCACCCTTACGCAGTTCAAAACAAAGTTAAAAACTTGCTTTTTCTCGCAGACTTTCGTGTAATCTCTACGGTATTTCTGTACACACCCCCTCTGCAGACTCTGTGTGTGTGTGTGTGTGTGTGTGTGTGTGTGTGTGTGTGTGTGTGTGTGTGTGTGTGTGTGTGTGTGTGTATGTGTGTGTGTGTGTGTGTGTGTGTGTGTGTGTGTGTGTGTTTCGTTTTCGCCTGCGCATTGAGTTATATTATAAATATGAGATATGCGCCATATAAATACCATGTATTATTATTATTATTATTATTATTATTATTATTATTATTATAACAACAAGGCCGCATTTCTAAATTGTAAACTTACCAGGGCCGATCCTTCAAATAGTTGTTAAGTAACACTTCTTAACAACTTTCAGATGGATCGGCCATGATCATTCAAGGGTAGTGGCCATATTAGCTTGGCGCCTTAATCTGGCACTACCCTTAAATCATCACGGTCGATCCATCTTCTGCTGTGGTCCGACGGAGCTAAATGGGTCAAGATGTTTCGACCATTATGGATCAAATCTTTTAACCCATTCAGCCCTGACGCACTACAGCAGGAGATGGCTCGACCATGATAATTCAAGGGTAGTGCCAGATTAGCTTGGCGCCGACAGGCGCCAAGCTAATCTGGCACTGCCCTTGCATTATCATGGTCGATCCATCTCCTGAAACTGGTGCATAGTCGTTAGATGACGCCTCCAAAATTTGGGAAATGCGGCCATGGCCGTCGGGCTGAATGAGTTTAATCTGATCATGCACTGCAATGATCTTTGCTCTCACTCAGTCCAACCGGTCTCTACAGATGGACCTGACACTGAATGTGCTATGTGGCTCCATTTTCCACTGTTGGAGGGGGAATGGAAAGTGCGATGCGGTTATTAAATTCTGTACGTCTGGTTGCGGTGTCATAATTTGCCGTCTATTTCTGCGCGGAGTAAATCATCTGCCGACAATTTCCCTGGAGTAGGGCCGAGTATTGTGGTGTGTCATTTGTCGATTGAACGGGTAGGAAAATGTTGGCTGGGGTGTGTGTGTGTGTGTGTGTGAGTGGGTGGGGTGAGGCGGGGGGGGGGGGGTAGGGGGTGGGGGGGGGAGAGAATGGTGACTGGATATGGGGATGGAGAAGGTAGTTGCATCTATATCGTAGCAAAACGGAGCTAGTCCAAACTTCATGGCTGATCAGAGGGGGTCAGATGAAGAACGGACCTTGGAGAGAATCTATATACGGTCGATGAGTGGTGGGTGGGGTGTAGTAGGAGTGGGGGGGGGGGGGAAGAGAGGTAGAGGGATTATGGAGAATGGGGAAGGGGGAGACACGGTTCCTAATATAAGACTTTAACCCCTTAAACTTCCACTGGGACGCAGATCGTGTTTTAAAAATCATTGTAGCATCAACGTCACATTAATTATCCCCAGTCGTCAAATGATCATGGATACCCCACACACAAAAATTCAGCAAGAGGTATAGATCCTCATGAGCCCCCGCGACGGCGGGGGCTCATGAGGATCTATACCTCTTGCAGATGGGTGGTGTTCAAGTTTTTTATTACGGCAGTGAAGGGGTCAAATGTGTGTTTGGGGGGGGGTTTGGGGGGGGGGGGGGGTTTGGGGGGGTTTGGGGAGGGTTTGGGGGGGTTTGGAAGATTCTTGGAGGGGTTTATTTGAGGGAACACCGGATATTAAGCCTGGCCGACGGAACCATCAAATGAAAATAAAACAACTGCCCAGTGCGCAAAAAACCATCGGGCCGACGTCTGCAGCAAGTTGGCTCGCGCGCGGCTGCGCGAGGGCCAACGGCGGCCGACGTCGGCCCGGTGGCCTTTTGCCTTAGTGCGCGGCATCGGGTGACAATCCGAAAGACGTTTCAATAACGCGAACGACAACAACATGTGATCACGAGTGATGGTGCTGAAGGTGATATTCTGGTGAAGGCTTTCACATGAAGCTGGTCGCAGACCAGCAAACGTCTACCCCGTTAACCCCTTCAGCCCTGACGCACTACAGCAGGAGATATGTCGACCATGATAATTCAAGGGTAGTGCCAGATTAGCTTGGCGCCTGTCGGCGCCAAGCTAATCTGGCACTGCCCTTGAATTATCATGGCCGTCCCATCTCCTGCAACTGGCGCATAGTCATTAGATGACGCCTCCAACATTTTAGGAAATACGGCCGTCGGACTGAATGAGTTAAAGCCAGAAGACACTAACTTCATTTTTGTGAGAAGTGATATTTTTATTGTAATGCAATCAAAATCCTACTTTTCACAAAAATGGACCTTTTTTGATTGTTCTTTTCTACTTCTTCTTTTTTTTCTATTCTTTTTTTTTTTTTTTGTCTTGAAAGACAGACATACGTATGAGCTAACTTAGAATGGTGAATTTCCCGACATTGTCTTTTACTTAAAGCAAATGTCATCACGTAGCGAGTATAATGCGCAGTTACAAAAGCCGCTCAGTGACATTCTAGTTTTTGATCGAAAATCGGTACCTCATGAACTTCTAGCAATGTCGTTATGAAATACCCGGATACTGCTTTTTGTGTTCTGAGCTCTGCTTTTTCCCTGTGCAGAATAATCAAAAAGATTTAAAAAAAAAAAAACAATAACAACGTAGGAACATTATATTTATGACAATGGAATAATAGTCCGAATTTCAACCGGAAGTTTATGTTCCATCGTATGTTCCAACGTTTATTTTCCTGATCTGTTTGTCCCAGCCGTTCCATGGCCTCAAGAGGGTCTCCAGTGACGAGTAGATCAAAGTCTGTTCCCAAAACCTTTTTTGAAAGAAACAAGATGAGGATTTCATCCCAAAGTCTGCCGTATTGTTTGGAGCTCACGTGCGTTTTTCTTTTAGGAACTTCAGAGTTGTTCATATTTGTAAGCTTATCCTTCTGATCCATTTCCCTCCTCTCTACGCCAACCTCTGATCAACACACACGCCGGCGCTCCGACACAAATCAAAGACGGCCACACAGCGCTTTCCTCCATTAGTACGCTCTGTGGACTGGAGTAGCGACAGGAATTCTGAAGAAGAAGAGTAGCACGAGCAGCAAAATGACGTCACTATAAGCTTCACGTCGTGGCATCGCTGGTCTCACGACGCCGTGTACACTGGGGACGAATTTGATATTTCACGTCATTCATCCGAAAGGCACGCTCGTCCAGAGCTGACTGTCAAGTTTTGTTCCACACAGCCTCTTCCGTCCATCGCTGACTGATGGGAGTAAACAGTGGCTCCAAAACTTGCAAAAATGAATTAATTATTATTGAAAAAGTTAAAGAAGTACAACGCTGGATTACAAACTCATTCAGTACCTCCCTTTTCGCATCCCCCACCCCACCCCCACCCCATCCCCTCCCCCTGACTGATCCGCACGGCCGAATGGCACACACAAACACAGACGGCAGACACACGGCGCTTCCTACCGGTTATAAGTTCTGTGGGCTGGCGTAGCCACCGCCATTTTGAAGAATAAGGTGGAATGGCCCGCGCCCACAAAGTCTCTTCTGTATGAGCTTGCATGTATATTCCACCTTTTTCACAATACTTTCGCAAATATCATACAAAAATACATGAAGGACGGAGACCATAGCGCCAGCTCACACACATGTAAAACACTGAAGAGCTGGTGATTTGCGTCAATTTGGAACATTGTATAAAACACTGCTTCTTCGTCACCATCACTGTCTGATTCTTTTTTATGAAATCAAGGAGTCTTACTTTTGACATTTTTTCCGCATTGAACGTTTATTTTCGAAAACGTTAAAGAGGTACAAAGCTGGCTAATGTCTTTCTACAAATTAGCCATATCGAAAATTTCAAGTGCATATAATCAAAATTGCGGACTCTAATCTGGGTCAACCGACTTTCTATAAACGGTCTTTTATGTCTTAAATGAGACATCCAATTACAATATGCTCGGAGGCTCTCTTAGGCACCCACTTAATAAAGTATTTTGCCAAGGTTCAAGTTTGTGCGTACACGGCAGTAATATCGGAGATTCTCGTGTTTACATGCATACGCACACTCACACACATACATACATACGCACACACGGCGCTTCGCGCCAAATCGACGTTCAACAGCAAGGTTAGAGTGGTCTTTAATCTTGTTGCCAGACCATGAGCCCCGCCCGCCTGTTATGTCCTTTGCATTCTACAGAACGTGCTCCGACCAGCCCCGTCCTAAAGTCTACCGTATTTTCAATACGGTAGACAACAAATTACAATTGGCATCCACCGCGCTAAAGACGAGACTTTCTTTGGCCACCGGTGGCGGCGGAAGTCAAAGAGATCGTGTATACTCATGTTCTAGTCTAATGATGTCTTCAGGCATTTCTTCACAGTTGTGCAGTTCGTCGTTTTTGTGAGTGGATTTTGTTTTATTTTATATGGCAGAGGAGGGGGCGGGAAGTTGAGGGGGGGGGGTGAGTGAGTGTGGGGGAAGTGCAGTTGAAAGAGGTATACTCATATTCGGAGGCAACGACCAAAAAACGCTCTGACCAGATCTTACACTAACGAGCAAAAGGAATGCGACATTTATTGAACCATGGGAAACACTTGAGTGTTTCCGATAGTTCAAAAAATGTCGCATTCCTTTTGTCGAAATTCGGACCATTATGCCATAAATTCCAAAAATGACGCATTTCCTTTGCTCGTCAGTGTATTTCTGGTAACGTCACCACACTGGTTGCCCCCCCCCCCCCTTCACTTGCTACGTGCGATCAGCGGTAGCAAATCGAGGGAGGCGACCAGTGTGACCCGTCCCTTCTCTCTCTCTCTCTCTCTCTCTCTCTCTCTCTCTCTCTCTCTCTCTCTCTCTCTCTCTCTCTCTCTCTCTCTCTCTCTCTCTCTCCACGCAGACACACAAAGATATGTCCCTGCTGTGAGCAATTTTAACTGGAAACTTCACCGCACCTTTATTTCAGGCACCGTACCATTTTCCTTAGCAAGCTAAAGGTCCTCAGGCCGACGTCAGCTTTAGTTGTCGGCTAAAGCTGACTTCGGCCCGAGAAATTTTTTTTTTAGCGCTTTCTGGGTTTCTGTTATGTTTAAGCATACACAAACAGCAGAAATGTGAAAGACTGCGTGAGGAGGCCATACAGTAAATCAGTATCAGCTTTGACAATTAAACTCAAAGAAGGTACCGTTCTAAGATGGGGGTGTTTTGGGGTTGTTTTTTTGTTGTTGTTGTTGTTTGTTTTGTTTTTTTTTTTTTTTGCTCTGCAGAGGAGATAAGCGAACTGAGTTCTTAGCAAGGCCAGCATGACGAAAATATGTGCTTTGTGTGCTAGCCGCCCGAAGTTCCAAATCTCTCTTGGTTGGTTATTTTCTTGCCGGACTGGACACATGGGGCGGTCCGTGGCGCAGCGGTAAAAGCGCCTGCCACCAATGCAAGAGGTGCGAGGTTCGATACACGGTTCCGGCGTGGGACTTTTCTCCTCTAGTAAGTGTCACCATTATTTCGGGCGGACCGTCGGGGGTTCTTTCTCCGGGTACTCCGGCTCTTTCCTCCCCCACGAATTCGGTATTAATTTCAGTCCACTCAATCAATTTTCAATAATATAAAAAAATTAAAATTTCCAAAATTTCAGTAGCTCGCTTGAGTTTGCCCTTAGCACCACGTGAATGTTCTGTGTTTATGTACAGTGTGTGAGGGAATGCGCGTGATTCACGTGAGCGTGCTTGTTGGGTTCAGTTCGCGGCTATGTCCTGCGCATTGAGTTATATTATAAATCTGAGAAATGAGCCATATAAATACTATCTATTATTATTTATTATTATTATATTGTATTGGTTTTTTTAAATCAGTGTAAATTCAACTTCAAAGATCCTATGCATGGGATCTTTCAAGTTGAATTTACACTGATTTGCCTGTTGCAATTGCGGGGGCTCACGATGTTCTTTGCCTGTTGCAATTGCGGGGGCTCACGATGTTCTTTGCCTGTTGCAATTGCGGGGGCTCACGACTGATGTTCTTTGCCTGTTGCTGATCCTACTCTTACCTATCTTCCAAAATAAACATGGACACAAAGTGGTTTGAACAAGAGACATACTAGATCTTGCCAGATGGGCCCTGTTGAATTTTCCTTGGCAGTGAACGGGTTAAACTGTCGCCTAACACTAATTCTCTTGGTCTTAACCTCTTTGAGTTCATCATACAGAAATTACCTTATTTTGCAATTGGGCGGGGTAGGCTTTGAGTCTAGTGAAGGGCCGGGACCCTAGGGAACTGAACTCATTCCTACCCCAGACACACCACAGCAAGATAAGAATCGACCATGATAGTTCAAGGGTGATGCCAGAATAGCTTGGCGCCTATGGGCGCCAAGCTATTCTGGCATCACCCTTGAACTATCATGGTCGATCTGTGTCCTGCACTAGAGTGCAGTCTTCAGAGAGCAACGGCAAAATAATTTGGGGATTTCGGTGTTGGGGTAGAATGAGTTAAAGAAGTCATTCCTAAAAAAAAAAATTATGGATTTCATTTCTGTCACTTTAAGTGAATGCCCTAGATGTCTATCTTTCCAAAGAAAACGCTGCCGACTGAAAAGACATAGATCTTGCCAGATGGGCCCTGGCTAAATTCAAAATGGTATTTCCGCATATTCCTTACCATTGACCAATACCAAACAGGGAAACACGAAGATTGAAATACCACGGCCGTACGTCTAACGCCGGACTTGTTTTATTGAAAATCAAGGTCTGCATGAAACGTCACTTGCGTACTGTGCATGACGTATTTACTTGACCTTTCGAAGGAATCAAACCTGTGGCATATTGGAAAACACTTGTAGGCTTTGCCTGTTTGGACTGAGACAGTGGCAAACATGGAGTCACCAAACATCAATGTCGTAGAACATGCGTATTTTAACGTCAGCGAATTTAAGCTTCGCAGTACCGGAAAGTCTGTACATCTGTCATTTGCAACCTCAGCTGCCTTTTAAGGCGCCAAGCTAATCTGGCACTACCCTTGAATTTTCACGGTATATCTCACACACCCCTTCCCCTCTCTCCCTCTCTCTTGCGTGTGTAGTAAGGACAAGAATGAAAACAGATCTGCGCACCTATTCTTTTATCCTTGGAAAAAAAAAGTTTCATTTCATTTCTCTCTCTCTCTCTCTCTCTCTCTCTCTCTCTCTCTCTCTCTCTCTCTCTCTCTCTCTCTCTCTCTCTCTCTCTCTCTCTCGCGCGCGCGCGCGCGCGACATATTTGATTCTGATATCACAGCGGTGATCGAGCGTTTTATCGAACCGTATAATGTTTAAACTACACAAACAACAAGAAAGTTACATTTTCTGTGCTTCTCAGCATGTTCAGTTTATCAATACAAAAACCCACTTTCTTGATGCTTTCAGCTTGTGTAGTGTACGTGCCAAACAGTAAGACAACTCGGCAGTTGCGAAAGCACTTTTTTTTTCGTTGAATTTCTGCAGCGGTTGCTACCTGCAACATTTGTTTGTTGGGGAATCGTACTCAGTCTTCCTTTAAATATATATATCGTAAGCAGCTTGAGATGGATCGATCGTGATAAATCAATGACACATCTGCTTCATTTGGCACGCGTTGTTATTATTCTTGCTGTGACTCATAAGATAAGCCCTTCCCTGCCAAACGGCGTACCTTCTGTTTCTGAAATCTGTATCCACTGAACGACCAAAAGCCACAAACTGTCCAAAGAACGTCGTCACAAAGTGGTCTCAGCAAGAGGCATAGATCCTCATGAGCCCCCGCAGTTGCGGGGGCTCATGAGGATCTATGCCTCTTGCAGTTACGGATCGCGTTCACTTTTCTTCGGCAGTGAAGGGGTTAAAAAACTTTTTTTTTTCCCCTTCAAAATAGACATACCGTCAGGAACGCAATAGGCCACCGTCAGGAACGCAATAGGCCACGTACCTTGACCAGCAAAATAAGTCGCCCGTTGCATTTCTGTCTCTCTGTCTATTTTGAACTAAAGTTGTTTTTGTGTTTTTTTTTTAACCCGAAGATTCAATAAATATGTTGTATTTGTCCTTTCTAAGCATGTTTCTTTTTTCGTTGTTGGGGGGGGGGGGGGGGGATTTCTTTTGCATTTTGCAAGCTTGACAGTGGAGTACCTTTTGGTCGTTAGTTTGAGCTTTGGCGACTTTGGCAGTTCAGGCCCTCTCCCGGCTCAAGGGTAGTTGTTTCGTCGAGTGCCAAGTTAGTGAGGCACTACCTTTGAAAATGTTGAGACGTCACGTTTCATCCGTCCCCCTTTCCCGGCTTCTACCAGGAGATTCTAAAAATGTTGTCTCTAGCAGTGAAAGTCCCTGGCACCAATCAATGTGCATACCGTGACAGGTTACGGTAAAAAGTGTGCTTTTTGTGTATCGGCTTACAGTATCAATCTTTACTTTTCCATGAAACAGGAGAAATTGATATTAACCCCTTCGCCGCCGACAAAAAGCAAGCGCGATCGGACTGCAAGAGGCATAGATCCTCATGAGCTCCCGCTATCGCGGGGGCTCATGAGGATCTATGCCTCTTGCTGAGACCACTTTGTGTCCACGTGCTTCGGCCAGTTGCGGCTTTTGGTCGTTCAGTGAACGCCGATTTTAGAAAGAATACGTTCGTCCGCTGGCAGGGCGAACCGTTAACTGCCGTTAACCCCTTGTTAAAAGTCGCTACACAGCCTATGTTTACGACAGAACTAAAGGTCCCGCCACCCAAGCCCGATTTTGAGGCCGATTCTTGAGCAGTTTCGAATCGGAGTGTGATCGGACCGGACTGCAAAAACTTGTGCACTGCCACACATTCCCCGACTTTATTTAGCCGACCGGTTTGAATCGAAGATCAAGGTCGTACCTGTTCAGCGAAATGGCTGCTAGTTTGGACAGTGACCAGCTGAGAGACCAGCAAGCAGGATTCAGGAAGAACCGATCATGTACAGACCAGATCGCCACTCTCCGCATCATCGTGGAACAGTCTCTGGAGTGGAGCTCCCCGCTGTACGTCAACTTTGTGGATTATGAGAAAGCATTTGACAGTGTGGACCGAGAGACTCTGTGGAAACTCCTACGACACTACGGTGTACCCACAAAGCTCGTCCGCCTGATCAAGAGCAGCTACGATGGCATGACATGTCGCGTGATCCACGAAGGGCAGTTCACCAGGGAGCTCCAGGTCAGAACTGGTGTCAGGCAGGGGTGTCTGCTGTCTCCGTTCCTCTTCCTACTGGCCATAGACTGGGTCATGAAGATGACCACAGAGCACAGACGAAGTGGAATACAGTGGACACTGTGGACACAGCTTGACGACCTCGATTTTGCAGACGACTTGGCATTACTGTCCCACACTCATCAACAAATGCAGGACAAGACCACGAGGCTTGCTGACATCTCGTCCCAAGTGGGCCTCACCATTCACAAACAGAAAACAAAGACAATGAGGCTGAACGCAACCAGGGAGGAACCAGTCTTGCTTGCTGGCACCCCGTTGGAGGAGGTGGAGTCCTTCACCTATCTCGGGAGCATCATAGACAAAAAAGGCGGCACTGATGCAGATGTCAGAGCACGAATCGGTAAAGCCAGAGCAGCCTTTCTCCAGTTGAAAAAAGTGTGGAGTTCCAGAGAGCTGTCACAACATACCAAAGTCCGGATTTTCAACTCCAATGTAAAAGCAGTTCTCCTATAAGGAGCAGAGACTTGGAGATTGACAAAAACCACAGTCAACAGAGTACAGACCTTCATGAACAGTTGCCTTAGAAGAATTTTGAAAATCCACTGGCCAGAGAAGATCAGCAACGTCAGACTCTGGGAGAGAACAGAGCAGATAACAGCAGAGAATGAAATTGGGCGAAGAAGATGGAGATGGATCGGTCACAGTCTGAGAAAGCCAGCTTCCAGTATCACTAGGCAGGCATTGTCATGGAACCCCCAGGGAAAGAGGAAAAGAGGTAGGCCGAGAAACTCCTGGCGTCGAGACCTCCAAGCAGACATCAAGAGACTGGGAACCACCTGGAGTAGAATCGAAGGAGAAGCACAGGACAGGAGTTGCTGGAGGTCTCTCGTCGACGGCCTATACCCGGGTAGGGGTGACAGGCGTAAGTAAGTAAGTTGGACAGTGATGATGATGTGCTTGCATTATCAGCAGTTTTGCATCATATTCGGGAAGACTGAGGCGGGCGAAACATCGGCAACGAAGGTGGTTGACTGATCTTTCGCCATTTGCAAACTGAAACGACGTGCTTTGCGAGACGCGCTCTGATTGGTTGAAGCTTACAACCGGGGCCGATTCAGATCGGAAAAATAGAGCAGTTTCTAAACACCCGATTCCCAGCCCGATTGCGATCGGATCGGATATATGACGTCATCCGATCGCAATCGGATCGGAATCGGCGTCAAAATCGGGGCACAACCGGCAAGTGTGGCGGGGCCTTAAGAGAGAATGGATGGGTACCACTAAGTGCCCCAGACAATTGTTAGTTTCTCTCTCTCTCTAGACCTATGCGGTTGACATTTTGCTTCTCAGTCCCTTTGCCACCCCCTGCTCCGCTGCAAAAGACATAGATTCTCATGGGTCCTTGCATTGGCGGGGGCTCATGAGAATCATTGCCTTTTTGTTGTCAGCGGCTAGGACATATTTGCGTCCCTCCTGATGACGAAATACAGTATGTATGCGTTTTTCCGCACGCATCTTAAGTTTCAGTCTTCATCCAGTTTCTTCCGTCTGCAACAAGCATAGATTCTCATGAGCCCCTGCGGTTGCAGGGGCTCATGAGAATCTATGCTTGTTGCTAACAGAGATCGGGCTTATTTGCATCCCTCTCGCGTAGGAAGTGGTTATGCTTTATGTCTATGACAACTGGACTGGTATCTGGCCGGGCTGATCAATTCGACTTGTGTACACAAAAGCTAAGTTCGATGTATTGGCGTCAGCCTTTGTCCTGTGACAAGCGCGTTTCTACCTGCAAAATCCATAGAATCTCATGAGCCCCTGTTCCAGGGGCTCATGAGAATTTATGGCGTTTGCTGGCAGAGCTGATCGGACCATTTGATTGGCGTCTGTGAAAGGGCTCAGTCAACATCGTTGCCTCCAGGCCAACTGCAAACATCAAATCGGATATTCGGATTTAGGAATGGATTGCATGATAGCTAGGTAGTTGCGTCTGATTAGCCTTGCGTGTTGTCAAGAGATAATAAATAATAAATCAGCACATTAAATAGGCGCTTTATCCCAATTGAAAATCGGCTCAAAGCGCAGCCGCGAACTGAACCCAACAAGCACGCTCACGTGAATCACGCGAATTCACTCACACACTGTACATAAAAACAGAACATTCTCGTAGTGGTGCTATGGGCAAGCTCAAGCGAGCTACTGAAGTTAAGGAAATTCAAATTGTTTAATTTGAAATTTTATTGAAGTGGGCTGAAATTCAGTGATACCAAAGTCGAGATAGTGAGAGCATGTCAAGTGTGACATATGATCAGGGCTTGTAATGTTCAAACTGAAAAAAAAAATGCATAATACAATACAGGTAATACAACTTTTGACATAAAACAGAGATTTATGTCATGTTCACACATCTCACCGCCGCTCCTTGGAAACAGGCTAGACGAGTTATGTTCCCTGATGGCTATACGAGTTGTGTCCCCTGATGGCTATACGACTTGTATCCCCTGATGGCTCCGAGCCTCACCACTCGTACATCCGGTTTCCTGGGACCTATGACCTATGAACTCTGACCAGCCTTTATCTATGTCCCTGCCAACAGCTGGAAACGATGCGTTTGAAAGCGACACAGAACTATTGTCGGATCGTCCTCCTTAACCCCTTAACAGTAAGGCAAGGCAGACGCTACCCAGCTGGAAGAGACATAAATAATTATGACCACCCGCGGTCGCGGGGGCTCATGAGGAGTTATGCCTCTTATCTTAGTCCAGTGTTCTTCGTGTCTATGTTTGGTCCCATTCAGATCTTTTCTTTTTTTTTTTTTTTTTTGTTTTTTTTTTTTTTTTTGTTTGGTTCACGCTAATGTCGGTTTTTCTGTACTCAGTGCCAGTAGCAGCCACGGGGTTAAACTGATAAGTTATAACAATCTGTCTGCTGGCCTGTGCCGCGAGACTCAGAATCACGCACCAGCGCACATCTATTAACCCCTTTAAACCAACGGCCGCATTTTCCAAATGTAGGCGGAGGTGTCACCTAACGACTATATAATGTCCTCACAAACCAGATAGGTGAGGCTAGCGCTGGCAGAATTGTACACAAAGCAAGGGGAATTACTCAGCGCCGGACAGACAAGCAGTTAGATCCCCTTTCGTCTCTGTGGGCTGGCGATTGGGTGCCTGATAGGCGGGGGCAGGGGATCTAACTGTTTGTCTGTCCGGCGCTGAGGTATTCCTCTTGGTTTGTGTACAATTCTGCCAGCGCTAGCCTCACCTATCTGGTTTGTGAGTATTTATAACTCGAGGCAAATTTGTATCGCTATATCGTTACATTGTTGTGTAATGTTCTGTGCATCTACTGTGGGAAATTAGGGTATTTACCTGACCACATATGGTAGTGCACATTCGTATTTGTGTATGTATGTTTCTCCTGCCTACTTCCTAAGTTCCGGAGAAAGACATGGGTTATATAAGAGACCTGATGCATCTTTTTTGAAGATGCAAATGATCGTCTTATTCTATACCTGCGTATGTTTCTGTGGGCTGGCGATTGGGTGCCTGATAGGCGGGGGTAGGGGATCTAACTGTTTGTCTGTCCGGCGCCGAGTGATTCCTCTTGGTTTGTATATAATGTACACAATTGCAGGACCATGAAAATTCAAGGGTAGTGCCAGATTGGCTTGGCGCCTGATGGCGCCAAGCTAATCTGACACTACTCTTGAATTATCATGGTCGATCCATCTCCTACTGTATGCCTCGGGGCTTTTCCAACCGATCTAGACTTGAGGGATTGGCTCACCTATAACGAGCCTACACCGAATGCTTGTATTTGAGGAGGAGATTGAGCAAGCTAACGAGCTGACCACGAATTCAGTCACACCTTTTCAGACAATTCCCAGACGCAGATTCTACGCACTGTCACCAGTCCCCGTTTGCGTGCTTCCAGCCGTAAGGTCGAAAATCACAGACCAGCACGTAATCCAAATCGTCGTTACTTCCGCTCTTGAATCATTGAGCCTTTCCCATTCACGGTATTTTGGAACGTTCTGGAATGAACTTGTTTGCAGACGACATCGCCTTTAAGGATTGACATACTTCTTGAAAGTACATGCGGATGCCGGAATTAGCATCGTTGTGCAAGATTCTACCGATGTTTTATTGATTTTGTTATGTCTACTGCAGACTGACTCTTGAACTGATTTTTTTTTTTTTTTTTGTCAGGAAGACATTTGAAACGGTAGAAGGTCAAGCTGATGTCACACTTGGGCCAGAGCTCTCGATGATAAAATAAATATATATTTTCTCCCCCCCCCCCACCCCCCACCCCCACCCCATCCCCTCACTACCAGAGGATGCATATTGTGTTTATGAAGTCTGTGTTAACCCTTTCAGCCTCAAGGTCCCATTTCTTCAATTTTGGAGGTGTTGCCTAATGACTATGTACCAGTTGCAGGAGATGGCTTGACCATGATAATTCAATGGTAGTGCCAGATTAGCTTGACGCCTGATGACGCCAAGCTAATCTGGCACTACTCTTGAATTATCATGGTCAATCCATCCCCTGCTGTAGGGACTCGGGGCTAAATTGGTTAATTCAACGCCAAAAGCCCCAGCCGTCCAAGAACATAGATACAAAGTGGCGTCAGCAAGACACATAGATCCTCATGAGCCCCCGCAAATGTGTGGTCCCATGAGGATCTATGTCTTGCAGGTGAATCCTGTTCATTAATTTTTTTTATTATTATTTTATTTTTTTTTGGTGGGGCGGGGGGAGGGAGCAGTAAAGGGGGTAAGTAATGCAGCTTTGAATACACCACAACAACAGATGGATCGACCATGACAGCTAAAGACCACGGCATGTGGTCATAGGGGCCAAGATAGTCTGACACCATGCTAGATGTATGCGCACAGTTATTCTGGCACAACCGTTCAGCTATCATGCTCGATCAGTCTCAACGGTCTCAACTGCTACAGTGAACTGTCATGTCTTCTGATGACGTCTTGCACGATTTGGGATTTTCTACCTTTGGCCGGGCTCAAATTTTAAATGTGTTTGCCGACAGGTACGAATAGTAGAAAACACACACGTTCATGTTATATACAAATGTCCGTAGATATCATTCATCAGAAAAGAAAATGATGATTTTTTGTCTTGTCATTACGCAACGAAGTAACATTTGGAACTGAAATTCTCACGTCATTTCTGATTCGTGTAACAGTCTTCAAACATTCAACGTTCTTTAACAGTCCTGGACAACGGCCAAACTGCATTAATATCTAACACAGAATTTGGACTCGGGTATCACATGTTAGCTATAGGTTTCAAATAATTCACTAGGCAGGTGTAGTACTTAACGGCAAGACACATTTGCGTGCTGGCTCTGTCCTATTTTCTCATCATGTCACCAGGGTAATACACTGCCGTATCTCATGGACGCGGACATAACGAGGTCAGTGATTGGTCAATTTCGTTGTCGACCGGCGTTTACATCACGGCGCTGTTATCAACGTCGGCCGCTTCATCAAAAATCAGTCCCGCCTCCCGGGGTCTTTGGGAAATAATCTCTTTCGTTTCTGATCACCAGCTGCTGGGAGATGGATCGACCTTGACAGCTCATGGGTAGTGCCAGATTAGCTTGGCGCCTCTCCAGCTTCCGTGATCTGCACGCAGTAAATGTTAGTCCCCTGGATCTGGCACACACTGGGATGAGAGGGTCCCATGCGACAGAGGAGAGTACACGGCAAACCGAAAGGCTATCGGGCTGAGGTCGGCCGCAGTGGGCCCGCGCACAGTCGTGCGCGGGCCCACTGCGGCCGACCTCGGCCCGATTTCCCTTTGCGTGCTGGGTAGAGCTGATACGGTCACGTAGCACAGCGACGTGAAATGAAGTATCAGGAAGAGATGATTGATGGTGCTCTGTTCGTGTGTACGAGCGTGTGTCTGCGACAGCGCGGATAAAAAGAGACTCTTTGACATTTGGTTAGACATGTACAACACTGTTATAGAAACCTCAGCACATTTGTCTTCGATGTTCAGAACTGCTTGCCTAGTGTGTAAAAGGTTAACCCTTCAGAACTGCTTGTCTAGTGTGTAAAAGGTTAACCCTTCAGAACTGCTTGCCTAGTGTGTAAAAGGTTAACCCTTCAGAACTGCTTGCCTAGTGTGTAAAAGGTTAACCCTTCAGAACTGCTTGCCTAGTGTGTAAAAGGTTAACCCGTTCAGTGCCATCTGGCGAAGACTGTGTGCCTGAAATCTTCGTCATTCACTCAAAACCAAAACAACCCAGATTGTCCAGGGAACATGGACTCAAAGTGGTGTCAGCAAGAGGCATAGATCCTCATGAGCCCCCGCAAACTGCGGGGGCTCATGAGGATCTATACCTCTTGCAGTTGAGGTGTGGTCACATTTTCTCTTGGCGCTAAACGAGTTATGCTTCAATATTTTAGTTATCATTGGCTGACGATCTGATGATAAATCAATACCTGCTACCTTCGCTACAACGTGGAGGTATCAGGCCATGCAATAAATCCTAATTATTTACGGCACTGACTGACACTATCATTATTAATCAAAGTCTGCGACATTAAGCTGCAATATATAGGTTTTCTCACATCTGAAGCTCCTGTGAGTTAAGCTTAGGTAAGCGGCTTTAGTTACTATAGACAGACCGCCTCATGAAATTCTCGATATAAGAAACCTAGACGTGCAGTCAAACACGCATGTAACAGTCACCTCAGGGCAGATCTGGCCACTGTAGACAGGCGCCCGTTTTAAAAAGGGTCTTTATACAGTAACAGTAAAGGGGATGTATACTTCGTTGGTGACTGCTATAGATAAGTGACCACTGTATAAAGATGACCGTTGGAGCAGGTTTGACTGTACAAAATACAAAAAAAACAAAAAAAAAAACAAAACAAACAACAAGATGAAATAAACAGCAAGAGTCATAGATCCTCATGAGCCCCCGCAACTGCGGGGGCTCATGAGGATCTATGCCTCTTGCAGATGGCTGTAGTTCCCCTGGTGGAATTGTGCGAGGAAATAATAAACGGAGTCTATCCTTCAGTAGTATTATTTGAGACACAAATAAGCGGCTTGTTTAATTACAGCAGCAGACGATATATAGATTGACAGGTAAGCCGAATTGATGTGACAGCCATGTACTACATTACTGCACCAACTCTGGTTCGTTAGAGCGACGCTAAGAGTGTGCGATGCCCTTCTAAAAATAGCAAACAAATAACAGACGAAATTTAGGGTGAAATACATCTAAAGCACATTTTTCAATTCGTTCCTTATCGAAGACTACTACTTTGCAATTGTTATGGCCAAAAGAATAACTTGTAGTTGGATGGTATGTGATGCAAAATTTTAAATAAATAAATAAATAAATAATAAAAGAAACTGCTTTTCCTGCAGAAAAGAATACTCCCGACAACATAATGTGTAGGTTATTTTTATCCAATCAACACACGACAGGACCGTCACTGCGGATACCATCAACCCTCTCACTGCCAGTGGACGCAAAAATCACGTCTCTGGGTAAATTCAGCATCAAATGAACCCATCAGTCTAAGGAAGATAGGTAAGAGTAGGGTCAGCAAGAGGCAAAGAACATCGTGAGCCCCCGCAATTGCAAGAGGCAAAGAACATCGTGAGCCCACGCAATTGCAAGAGGCAAAGAACACCGTGAGCCCCCGCAATTGCAAGAGGCAAAGAACATCGTGAGCCCCCGCAATTGCAAGAGGCAAAGAACATCGTGAGCCCCCGCAATTGCAAGAGGCAAAGAACATCGTGAGCCCCCGCAATTGCAAGAGGCAAAGAACATCGTGAGTCCCCGCGATTGCAAGAGGCAAAGAACATCGTGAGCCCCCGCAATTGCAAGAAGCAAAGAACATCGTGAGCCCCCGCAATTGCAACAGGCAAAGAACATCGTGAGCCCCCGCAATTGCAACAGGCAAAAAACATCGTGAGCCCCCGCAATTGCAAGAGGCAAAGAACATCGTGAGCCCCCGCAATTGCAACAGGCAAAGAACATCGTGAGCCCCCGCAATTGCAACAGGCAAAGAACATCGTGAGCCCCCGCAATTGCAACAGGCAAAGAACATCGTGAGCCCCCGCAATTGCAACAGGCAAAGAACATCGTGAGCCCCCGCAATTGCAACAGGCAAAAAACATCGTGAGCCCCCGCAATTGCGGGGGCTCACGATGTTCTTTACCTCTTGCAGTCGGGTGGTGATTGCGATTTTTTCCGGCAGTGAAAGCAATGGGTCTCCACGACTTCCCTGAAGTCCAGAGCAAAATGGTGACTGAGTGTATAATGTCAGACTGTGGAGGCCCGTGAGGATCTGCTTGTTGCAGACGCAAGCCTTTCAGGGCACGCTTTAGGGTCTATTCCCTTCTCTCTGGCGCACGATGTCCGTACAAAGCGGAGCGCCGCCACGACCTCCATTAACGGACTAGTCTCAGTAACATTGGCGCAATAAATTAATTGCTGTCCCTGTGGACTAAGGTTTGTAATAACACCCACGATGACTAGACTGTAAATCCCTGAAACAGGCATCGCTTCCTCTTTGTTTTAACTGTCTGCTACACCTCTAGTGTCAACTACGGAATCTTCTCAGCGGACTGTCCAGGCAGCCAGGTTTTTTTTAGACAAAACTACTCAGGGATCCAGGCAGCCACGTTTTCTAGGTACGACTATTCAGCAAGCAAGTCAGTCTGCCCAACCACGATCCAGCCGACAGCCAGGTTTTCTAGACAATACCACTGAGCAAGCAATGTCGCCAACTTGATTGCTGAATAGTAGTGCCAAGAAAACATGGCGAATTGACAGTCGTTTACAACATCAGGTTTATCACTGAGGCACTGTAGTGGGCGTTTAAACAGTTACTTGTACGCAGAGCACGGCAGAAGCCTGATCGCCCCAAGCTAATCTGGCACTACCCTTGAATTATCATGGTCGATCCATCTCATGCAGAAGTGCTAAATGGATTAACCCAACAGGATCTGAATGTGAAAAGTTAATCGATCGCAGATTGTTTTTTTCTGAAATCTTGTTGTCAGTTCTTGTTGTCAGTTCAAAGACAAATTACTCCAGCCATCCAACAAATATGGATACTGTTTAAAGTGGTGTCAGCAAGAGGCATGGATCCTCATGAGCCCCCGCGACTGCGGGGGCTCATGAGGATCTATGCCTCTTGCAGTCGGCGCGTGTTCACTTTGTCTCGGCAGTAAAGGGGTTAGACAGAGTAATGACAGAGTATACAGACTCCAATCAGGTTATGCATTGATTCCGCCCAGACAAGGCCCGCTAAGTAGCGAGCGCACGAGAATATGAAGTCATTTGCCGTTCGAATGCCATGTCAACAACGAAGATTTAGAAAGGAGCCAGTACAAATGTTGACGCTGTCTGCATTTAATTCCGGGCACTGGTATGGTTCAGGTGGCACGTCCAGTCTCGCCTTCGAAAGGTCACATTTTTCGGACTTGACCTACGTGGGGGTCAACACTTTTACTGACCGACCATTTACTGTTGTCCGTTTTTTTAAATTACTATATCGGATGACAGACGAATTCAAAGCCAAACGTTGAAAGTTTCATCTGCGTGATGTTTAAAATAAGGGTGGGGGTGGGGTGTGTGTGTGTGGGGGGGGGGGAGGAGGCGGGGGTGTGCCTACGTCAGAACAAGAATGGATTGTAGCGCAGTTCAACGAGAGACAGCATCCGGTGGCTTTCTCCATTTAGAACACGTGACTTAACTCCGTCGCAGAAAACGAATAAGATGCCAAAACAACAACATATGATATATAGAAAATAATCTTCTTTTTTAAACTTAATCGGCTCACGACAACAAGGTTTTGCCTCTCTCGTAGATGGGGGTAGTTCGTTGCATGACTGTCGGGAGTTGCTGGCTGGCTAAAAGCATGGTGGCATTGTCTAATCTCATCTTGTTGACTCAGTCATTTCTGTGGCGCCGTCGTTCATTAGTTCTGTGCTCGGACCGAGGCTTTACAGCTTGCTGGTTGACCATACGTGGACTTTGTTAACTCATTCGAGACGTGCTGCAGTCGGATTTGCCGCGTATTCGACTGCAGCACGTCTCGAATGAGTTAACACATTCACCGTAGCGGGAGTTCGGTCATGATAGTTTAACGGTATTCAGTGCTCGACTAGCTTCGGATGACGCCAGACTAATCTTGGCACTACCCTTGAAATATCACGGTCGGTCTATCTCCTACAAGCGATACAAGTCTGTATATATATATATATATATATATATATATATATATATATATATATATATATATATATATATATATATATATATATATATATATATATATATATATATATAATATATATATATATATATATATATATATATATATATATATATATATATATATATATATATATCTCCCCAAGTCTTCGGTGCGAATGGGTTACAAATTCAATCGATCTCCTGCAGGTGGCTTACAGTCTCTGCAAACAATACCCAGAGTCTTTGGTCCGATTAAAAAAAAAAAAAAATCACCGCCGACATTTCACTCAAATCAAGGCGCCCCGAATTCAATTGTTGCAGACGTGTTGTATAGCGTTGCCGCCGGCAACGCAATACGACACTTGGCAGCTGTTGATGCGGGGCGCCATGAATGAGTTTAATACACTCTCGCTTCGTTGCAATTTACCAAAGTTTGTTCTTGATAGAAGGTCAAGAGATGTTTTACTTGTAAATATGCAGGTGAGGTGGAAAATCAAGTGTTCCTCAGCGCTTATTTATTGAGAGTTTGACACATGGAACAGATCAGTGCAATGAACCACAGATGTAAAGGATAAAACCGCATTTGAATTCCTTAATGGGGAGGGGGGGGGGGAATTCACAGAGTAAAATTGCCGAATTAACCTATTCCCTGTCACTGTACGTACAATTTTTGCTTCTGAAGTCTTCGTTCATTCAACGAACCGTCAAAGAAACATGGATACAAATTGGTCTCAGCAAGAAGCATAGATTCTCATGAGCCCCCGCGACAGCGGGGGCTCATGAGGATCTATGCCTCTTGCAGTTGGATCGTGTTCACTTTTTCTCGGCAGTGAACGGGTTAGAAACAGAACAGTGCGGGCAGGTTTCGCGATGTGTTTTTTTCCTCAGTTATACATGTTGTATAAGTTACAATTGAAAATGTCAGCCTGCAGGGTGATAAAAAAGATAAATGTTCGTTCACAGCGTACCAATCGACCCCCAGACTCTTTGTGATAGGACCATAGTTCAAAAACAAGAACAGTCCTGTGTGTGTGCGTGTGCGTGTGTGTGTATGTGTGTGTGTGTGTGTGCGTGCGTGCGTGCGTGAGTGCGTGTGTGTGTGAGAGAGTGTGTGTGAGTGTGTGTGTGGTGTGTATGTATGTGTATGTGTGTGTGAGTATCTTTACGTGTGCGTGTGCGTGTGTGTATGTGTGTGCGTGTGCGTGTACACCGACGCACGTGCGCTCACACCGAGTGAGTAAACTCACGCGCACACTACATTCTGTGCGATGGAGGTGGTCTGCACCTGTCCACATTATGACCTGGTGCAACGACCGTGTGTATGAAACATTCAACTATTAATTTTATCAAAACAATCATCGAGTTTTATGGGTTCCACATGTGTTGTACGTTTATCTCATTCAGCCCGACGGCCGTCAGGAGGCGTCATCTAATGACTATGCACCAGTTGCAGGAGATGGATCGACCATGATAATTAAAGTGCAGTGCCAGATTAGCCTGTCGGCGCCAAGCTAGTCTGGCACTACACTTGAATTGGCATGGTCGACCCATCTCCTGCTGCAGCGCATCAGGGCTGAATGGGTTTAATGAACACCTGGTGCACCGCAATAACTTGTTTGACGGCAGATAGACGAAATGTGTGTCCTGCGCGGCACGTGAGAGAGAGAGAGAGAGAGAGAGAGAGAGAGAGAGGAGAGGAGAGAGAGAGAGAGAGAGAGAGAGAGAGAGAGAGAGAGAGAGAGAGCGAGAGAGACAGACAGACAGACAGAGACAGAGACAGAGACAGACAGAGACAGAGACCCCAACACCGAAATCCGCAAATTTTGCCGTTGTCCTCTGAAGACTGCATTGCAGTGCAGGACACAGATCGACCATGATAGTTCAAGGGTGATGCCAAAATAGCTTGGCGCCCATAGGCGCCAAGCTATTCTGCCATCACCCTTGAACTATCATGGTCGATCCTTATCTTACTGTGGTGTGTCTGGAGTAGAATGAGTTAATGGCTGGCGCAGAATTAAGCTCGCTCATGCAATTCACCCCTGTTCTTCTTCGATTCGTATGAGAATTCTGTTGCCCACTAGATGCTGTAAGAAACCTCTCTGACCTTTGTATACCCATATGGATTGTATACCCATATGGATTGTATACCCATATGGATTGTATACTAAATGGATTGTATACCCATATGGATTGTATACTCATATGGATTGTATACCCATGTGGATTGTATACCCATATGGATTGTATACCCATATGGATTGTGTACCCATATGGATTGTATACTCATATGGATTGTATACCCATATGGATTGTATACTCATATGGATTGCGAAAAGAACGTTATAAGAAAAGCCTTAATGCAAACAAGCCAGTCTTTTGGAACCCCGGATCAGTTGCACGAGCGAGCTTAGTCCTGCGTCAGCCACTAAGCAAGGTGCTCCGCTATAGCAGGGTGAGTGTTGTGGCGCTAAAGCCGAGCACCTTGCTTAGTGGCTGGCACAGGACTAAGCTCTCTCATGCAACTGGACCACTATTCGCTATTGCCCATTCATTGCCGAGAGACAAAATGAACAAGATCCCGTTGCAAGAGACAGATCCGCATGCGTTACGCACCTGCCGGTGCCCACGAAGATCTATTTCTCTTGCTGACTTTTTTTTTTTTTTTTTTTTTTGGGGGTGGGGGGGGGGGGTGGGGGGTGGGGGGTGGTGGTCTTTGGCGTTGAATTAACAATTTCAGAAAAGCAATCTGCAACCAGTAGTAGGGAATGGGTTAATTACTGATAATGCACATGCTCTTATGGTACTTCAGTCGCCAAGTAAACGTAGCATTGCCTTTGAGTTAGCACAGTCATTTCATTAGCGAGACCATGAGTCAGTATCGTTCATGCGATTGTAATGAGTACGTATAACCTGCTATTCTTAGTGGAGCCAGTTCGCGCTGGAAATTGACGTAATTTTGTCAAAATTATTCGTGGCTTATGCTTATCGCTAAGAGACCATCCATTGAGCAAAAGGTCCTTCGGGGCCGATGTTCCCTCTTGGGTCTTTTGCTCACTGGTAGGTCAAAAGCTTGACTGTGCTGTTTCACGCACATTGATATCTTTCACGTAAACCTATTGCGTGTGTACATTAACCCTTTTAGCCCCGATGACCTACAGCAGGAGATGGATCGACCATGATAATTCAAGGGTAGTGCCAGATTAGCTTGGCGTCTTTCAGGCGCCAAGCTAATATGGCACAGCCATTGAATTATCATGGTCGATCCATTTCCAGCAAACTCGACAAATTCGTTACAAATTTTTCGAAATGCTGCCGTTGTAAAATGGGCCCTAGAATTATCAGGGTCGATCCACTTGCAGCAAGTTGTACACACTCGTTACATGGTATCTCCGTAACGCGGCCAAGGGGTTGAATGGGTTAATAATTGCTCTATAGAACACAGATGTGCATGTGGTATTCGCATGCCTATTGTATACGGAGGTGACCGTCTGGCCATCGCAGATCAGCGCTCTCTTGACATTCCAGTTTCTCGCCCCCCCCACTCCCCCACCCTCGCCTCCCCCCACCCCCCAAAAAAGGTCAATTCTGCAATAGGCATAGATTCTAAAGAGCCCCATGCAGTCGCAGGGGCTCATGAGAATCTATGCCTCAGGCCACAGAGATCAGATCCATTTGAATCCTCCGGGAGAGGAGTTTTAGGGAAGGGAGGCAAAGTCTGCGGATTTATTTATAGGATGACTTGGAATGCTTCTCGCTGCGCAAATTGGTCAGTTGCTGCCAATCACTCGTACTCTTCGTCAACGCAGGTTGAAAACCCAATGACCACCTCCACGTGCGGAACAAAGATGTGAATGCATCACGTAAGAGGAATAGATCAGGTAGTTGTGCCAGAACATGTGGGAGTACATCCCAAATAAGAAAGAAACACGCTTAGAAAAGACAATCACAACGCAGTTTGTGTACTAATATTTCGGGTTAAAAGTTTTTTTTTTTTTTTTATCAAATTAGATATCCAAACATGTACACAATGTGCAAAGTATCTTTTCACTATTGGAAGATGTAGTCACCATTTTGGCTTGGACTCAGTGTGTAGGTGTATGTGGTTGAGCTAATTGTAATCTATTGAAAGGAAAACAGAAAAAAAAGAGTTGAAAACCCTTTAAATTAAATACAAGGAACACGACGTTTCGGATCAAAGATCCTTTTTCCGGGTGACATGGAAACAAACCCGGAAGAAAACAAATTATTGTAATCTATTGTAATCTATTGTAATCTATTGTCCACAGCTTTCGTTCCTTATCTATTGTGAGTCGGGCCTAGAGCCTATTAGGAGCCATATCAGTTCTCATTATTGTTATTAGCTGTTTGTCAACATGACCACCTGCAATTGCTGTGGCTCAAGAAAATCTTTGTTCGTAGGTCCGTCATTTTCTCAGGAAATGTGAAATTGTGCGGTATACATCAATGCATAATGTGCAAGAGAAATAGATCCTCATGAGCCCCCCGCATATGCGGGGGGCTCATGAGGATCTATTTCTCTTGGACGTGCAGATGTGCGGCGTTCGCTGCAACCAGAAAGCTGTCAGCCTTTTGCATCAATGCGTACATGTGACGCAGTATAAGTATAGTTATTTTCTTCTTGAGGACTACGTCTAGTTAACCTGGAATGTGGTTCCCTGTGGGTTCGTGACACACAGTGTGTGCTGGTCTGGGATTCTGGCTCTTACTCCTCAAGGCCATGAGTCCAAAATCACAGATCAGCACATCAATAATAATACAGTTGTGTGACTACATTCGTCAGTGTAGTTGTGTCGCCATCTTCGTAGGCCGGTATGGTGTTTCTCTTGTGACGTGCTATTGCGTCAGGACATTCAACTGTTACAACATACAGCGACCTAATTGTAATACTTGCAAATGAAAGAAAACAAAGTTTACCCCTCTCAGTGCCGAGAGAAACGGAACACCGCCCAACTGCAAGAGGAATAGATCTTCATGAGCCCCACGCAGTTGCAGGAGCTTATGAGGATCTATGCCTCTTGCTGACACAACTTCGAATTCATGCTCCTGCGACTGCAAGTGTGTGGGGGTTTTTTTTTGGTGTTGAATTAACGAATACTGCAGAAACACAATCTGCTTCAGGTAGTACTGAACGGGGTAAAATACAATAACAGCAGCAACAAGATCTGAATACGGTACAATCGATGGTATTCATTATTTATTATTACATGGTATTTATATGGCGCATTTCTCATATTTATAATAATATAACTCAATGCGCAGAATTATAGCCGCGAACTGAACCCAACAAACACGCTCACGTGAATCACACGTATTCACTCACACACTGTACGTAAACACAACATTCACGTGGTGCTAAGGGCAAGCTCAAGCGAGCTACTGAAGTGACGGTATTTGGAAATCGTTTTGTACTTGAAATTTTATTAAGTTGGCTGAAACTGATACCAAAGTCATCCAACCTGGCCCATCGTTGACTGAAGCGCCAACTAGCTAGACGTTAAAACGTTTCTTTCTCTTGACGTCAATTGTATCCTGCGCGAAGACCAAATCTTCACGAACCAGGGGCCAGTTGCATGAGCGAGCTTAGTCCTGCGCAAGCCACTAAGCAAGGTTCGCCGCTATAGCGGCTCACCTTGCTCAGCGGCTGACGCAGGACTAAGCTCGCTCATGCAACTGACTCCAGATACACACTTCTTTGAGCAGTGTAATCACTCAGCAGAGCGCAGAACAACTGTTCAATGAAACATGTACTGAAATATACAGAAGAGCAAAATAAATGCGACATTTTTGGAATCATTGGAAGCCCTGTAGTGTTTCCGATCATTTCAAAAATATATAATTCTTTTGCTCGTCAGTATGCTTGTACCACGTTCAAAAAAAGAATAAACACTCAAAATATCTGAGCATATAAGTAATAAATAATATTTCGAGTGAAGTATTCGGAATACCGTGTATGTCAATTTGAACGTTGGGCAACTGTGATATTGTGCATATATCAATTTGAACATTGAGCAATGCAGCGCAGTGTTAAATTTAGATGCACCTCACAACTCGGATTTACATGGGTCAATGCTTATTTCTATATGTGTCAGAGAGCGAATCAACTTTTAAACATGAGCAATCTTATCTATACACAAAAAGGAAAAGATTGTCTGAGCATGAATGCCCTCATATTTGCAAGAAGCATAGATTCTCATGAGCCACGCGCGTCAGCGGAGGCTCAGGAGAAGCTAAGCTTTTTGCTTGCCACTTTTACGTCTTATTCGGAGCAGAACATTGAATGTTTAATCTATGCACGAAGAGCAACCACAAACAAGAAATTGCGTGTGTGAAATACTCAGTGATTAATTCTATTGCCGACAGCGGAGAGATGGTTCTCACGTTCTGAAATAGCAACACCGACCAGGTTTGATTTCCGCATTGATATCTGACGCCATATACTGAGATCTGTCTGGAACTTCCCAGTAAGTGCGTGTGCATCGGCCCAACGCCGGCCGCAATAGGCCCGCGCACTGAGGCAGTAGTCGGCCCGAGTGCCTTGTGCTAACTGGATCGGTATCCCTCGTCAGTTCAGGCAAAACGTTCACACTCGTCAAACAGTCAAGCGGCTTAATTGAGCTGCAGGGGACCCAGGCATACTTGTCAACCCACCCGTGACCAACAATGGCAACTATCCCATCCTCCGAGAAGAGGTAGAGGCTGCAGTGAAGTCGCTGAAAAAAGGGAAGGCAGCAGGAGCAGACAACATCCCTGTAGAGCTAGTCCAAGAAGGGGGAGAAGACACGATAAGCGCCTTACTAACAATCTGCAATCAGATCTGGCAGTTAGGGGATTGGCCCACACTATGGACCTAATCACTTATAATAACTCTCCCCAAAAAAGGCAACTTACATCAATGCCAGAACTATCGCACGATCAGTCTTATATCCCACCCAAGCAAAGTCATGTTAAAGATCCTACTGAACAGGCTGAAGCCACAGGCAGAGGAAATCATAGCTGAGGAACAGGCAGGCTTCAGACCAGGGCGCAGCACAACTGAGCAGATCTTCAACCTGAGAGTTCTATGTGAGAGATACCTCCAGCACCAGCAGGACTTCTATCATGTCTTTGTGGATTTTAAGAAAGCGTTTGACAGGGTGTGGCATGCAGCCCTTTGGTCCACCACGAAGCTATACAACATCAATGCCAACCTGATCAAAGTCATAGCAAACATTTACAACAAGGCCACTAGCGCAGTCTGCTTCAACGGCAAAATAGGAAACTGGTTTAGGACCACAGTTGGAGTAGGTGCTTGCTCTCACCTACTCTTTTCAACATCTTCCTGGAAAGAATCATGACGGACGCTCTGAAAGATCATGAAGGAACTGTCGGTATTGGAGGCAGAACAATCACCAACTTGCGCTTTGCGGACGACATTGATGGCCTTGCAGGAACAGAGAAGGAGCTAGCTCAGCTGGTGGAAAAGCTGGATAGTACAGCCATTGCATATGGGATGGAAATCAGTGCAGAGAAGACCAAACTGATGACCAATAACACCAGTGGCATTGGCACTGAAATCATGGTTGGAGGCCAAAAACTGGAAACAGTTAAGAAATTCAAATACTTAGGAGCCATTGTGACAGATGAGGGATCAAAACCAGAAATACTGTCCAGGATTGCGCAGACAACAACAGCACTGACAAGATTGAAGACCATATGGAAGGACAGAAACATCACACTCTGCTCCAAGATCAGACTGATGCGCTCCTTAGTCATCACAGTGTTCTTGTATACCTGCGAGTCATGGACCCTCACAACAGACCTTGAAAGGAGGATACAAGCCACTGAAATGAGCTGTTTTCGAAGGCTGCTTGGCATTTCATACAAAGATCACATCACAAACGAGGAAGTGGGAAGCAGAATCAGGCAAGCAATCGGGCCCTATGAAGACTTATTAACCATTGTGAGAAAACGCAAACTGAAGTGGTATGGGCATGTCACGCGTTCAGCAGGGCTTGCCAAAACAATCCTGCAGGCACTGTGCAAGGAGGACGAAGGAGAGGAAGACAGAGGAAAAGATGGGAGGACAATATCTCAGAGTGAACAGGACTGAAGCTGGGCGATACGCTGAGAATGGCAGAGAACAGAGAGGAATGGAGGGAGCTGGTTGTCAAGTCATCAGTGGTGCCCCAACGGTCGGCAAGACTACGGGATATAGATAGATAGATAGATAGATAGATAGATAGATAGATAGATAGATAGATAGATAGATAGATAGATAGATAGATAGATAGATAGATAGATAGATAGATAGATAGATAGATAGATAGATAGATAGATAGATAGATAGATAGATAGATAGATAGATAGATAGATAGATAGATAGATAGATAGATAGATAGATTATGTAGTGAGATGGTTTTAACCCGTTAAGCACTGAGTACGAAATTATCAAATTTTAGAGATGTCGTTTGAGGTCTACGTCACAGTTCTGGAGACAGATCGACCATGATATTTCAAGGGTGGTGTCGGAATAGCTTGGCGTCTACAGGCGCCATGATATTCCGACACCACCCTTGAAATATCATGGTCGATTCACATCATATTGTCTCAGTGCTTTATGGGTTGACTATGATATCTCACAGGTAGAGACAGATTAGCATGCTTTAAAGGCCCACTACCGCCGTAACTGTTTAAAGATACACTTTTTTTTAAAATAAAAATTTTAAAAAGGGCTATGAAACGCTACACAGGTCTAGCTATGGTTCGTTTGGACACAGGGAAATCCAGTTCAGCACACGTCGTCTTTATATCAAGTAAACTGACAACGACTCCATTCCGTTCTATAAATACAACGCTTTCAGTACGAGAAACAGCTAAAAAATAGTTTGACACGCTAATCCCTGCGCAGAATAAGAATAAATAAGTGCGATTACGCGTGGTTCTTTGCTGCGTGTCCAGGCTGCTAGTCTGTTAAAGTTCATTAGATGCGTCGACAAGGCATAACAAACACAAATGGTGCTGAAATGTGTCTTCAGATTTATGCATTATGGTACCTTAACTACCAAGGACGAAATATTGTGTCGCACTGCTGAAACGCTAAAAAAAAAAACAACAACAACCACAGAGTAAGTAAAAGAAGAAACTCTATTTATTTAGGATTAAGCTTAAGTTCGTCAGACAGAGGATATAACTGGGGGGTCTAGTCTGTGCCTGAATGTGAAAGTGCACGCAGTGATCTTTGCTTACTATCGATTACGTTTTAGAACAAAACCGCCTTAATATCGACTCAGACTACTAACAAAATGGTACAACATCGCTCATCAGTCGCAGGTTAAAATCACGTGACCTGTTCTCGCTAAGAAACACAGATGTAAAAGAGGTTGAACCATGAACGATAGAGATAAACGTCTCTCGCGTTCAACGGTCAACTTCTTTTACAAAATTTGACTCTGGTGTACCCTGTCGAAAAAAATTATCTCCAGCCAACTGCAAGAAGTATTGATCCTCATGAGCCCCCGCTAGTTGCGAGTGCTTATGAGGATCTATGCCTCTTGCTGAAACCGCTTAGTATACATGGTCCTTTGGCATATAGGAAATGCCAGTCGAAAAAAATAATTATGAGACTGTGGAATACGCTATTTCACTCATTCGGCCCGACGGCCGAATTTCCCAAATTTTGGAGGCGTCATCTAACGATTATGCACCAGTTGCAGGAGATGGATCGAACATGATAATTCAAGGGCAGTGCCAAATTAGCTTGGCGCCTGTCATGGTCGACCCATCTCCTGCTGTAGTGCGTCAGGGCTGAATGGGTTAAACCTGCGGCTGCAACAAGCATATATCCTCATGGGCCCCTACATCTGCAGAGACTCATCAGGGTCTATGCCTCTTGTAGATGGCAGAGAGGTTTTCCGGGAGACTTGACCTTTTCGAGTGATGTTTTTCAAGTTCCATCGACTGGTAAATTACACATCGTTGACAAACTTAACTGACTCAGTTGGCTGGAGATGTTTCGATTTTAACCCCCTTCAGGCCGCATGGAAGTAGGCCCTACATCTTGTTTCTGAAATCTTTGCGCACTCAGCGACCAAAAGCCACGACCGTACAAAAGAACATGGATACAAATGGGTCTCAGCAAGAGGCATAGATCCTCATGAGCCCCCGCGATAGCGGGGGCTCATGAGGATCTATACCTCTTGCAGTTGGGTCAGTAGTGTTCACCAACATTTTCTCGGTAGGGAAGGGTTTACAGGAAATAAAACATGTGTTCGGTGAAGCATTTAACCCCTTCACTAACCGGGCCACTGACGCAACACCAACGTTAAAAAGACATAAATCTTTATGAACATTCGCATAATTATGCAGGAGCTCATTATATTCTACGCCTTGCCGGCCCCCCCCCCCCCTTTTTTTTTTTTTTGTGTGTGTGTGTGTGCTGTAGTTCCTCTTAGTTTGGCGAACCAGAATTGTACCCATCCCGTGAGATGGCCTTAGTCACCTGATCGGCGCTAAACTCTACTAACTAACTAACTAACTAACTAACCACCACGTCTTCTCACACACTGCAGGCCAGATCCCACCCACCGATAATTCACAGGAATCATTTCTTTCAATATACGCAATCAGTGACGCGTGGGCTGGGACGACAAGAGATGGATGATCTCTTGTCAGATGATCTGCTGCTTGCCATAAAAAAATCGTTTTCCGGTCTGTGATTTTTGACCTTACGGTGTCAGCCGTAAGTCCAAAATCTCAGACCAGCACACACAAGTTGCTGTAAGTCTGGGACCTCCTCCCCGAGGCGTCGTCTGAGGAGGAGCAAGGGTGGTCCATCAACACGTTATGGACACGGAAGGTCGTGCGGAGATGCAGTCTGCTGCTTCGGCCGCAGTGAATTTATGAGATGAATTGTTGAGTCCATCATTCATTCTGGGGTCTGCTGTATTATACTGATCAGCAAAAAAAAAAAATGAATCTGTGATGAATTGTTGTGTTCATCATACATTCTGTGGTCTGCTGTAATATACTGATCAGCAAAAGAAATAAATTTGTGATGAACTGTTGTGTCCAGCAGACACCCTTTGCTCTTCACTAATATCACGAGGAGCTAAAGAAAAGAATTTGCGATGAACTCTTGTGTTCATCATACATTCTTTGGTCTGCAGTAATATACGGAGGAACAAAAGAAGTGATGAACTGTTGTGTTCATCATTCACTCTTTGGTCCTCAGTAATATCCTGAGGAGCAAAAGAAATAAATTTGTGAGATGAATTGATGTGCCCATCACACACTCTTCTGTCTGCAGGTATATACTGACGAGCAAGAGAAATGCGACATTTTTTGGAATCATCGGAAACACTAAAGTGTTTCCGATGATTCCCAAAAATGTCGCATTTCATTCGCTCGTCAGCATAGAATTAAACCTTTTTGACATTCTCAGTTCGACAAGAAAGGACGTGTAAGCTGAATCAATTTACATTGTATTAATGAATTCACAGAAGAGCGATTCGAATCGCATCCAAAATTGAATTAAGAAAAACGCAAATGAGACGAAAACACTCAGGAAATGAAAATCACGTGCCGCACGCAAATTTCTGGTTTAATCACATTTATAATGACTAGCGAAAGAAATGCGACATTTTTGGAATAATCGGAAACACTAAAGTGTTAACGATGATCCAAAAAATATCGCATTTCTTTTGCTCGTCAGTCAGTTTCTGATGTTAAAACATGGATGATAGCTAACAAACTAAAACTGAATGAAGATAAAACAGAAGCCATGCTAGTTACCTCTGCCAGAATATCTTCTTCCTTACCGCAGTCCATCACAATCCTAGATACTGAAGTTAGTTTTTCTGCTCAGGTGAGAAATCTTGGTGTCAGTCACCATTGATTGCAGTCTCCCACTAAAACGACATGTTTGAATACCTGCAGATCTGCATTTATTGAACTGTTTCGCATTAGCTCCATCAGGCTTCTTCTCACACCAGAAGCCACTAAAACACTGGTCTGCTCCTTTGTCTTGTCCCGACTCGATTACGGCAATGCACTCCTGTTTGGCTGTCCTCAGTACCTTCTGGATCGGCTCCAGAGGGTGCACTCAGCAGCACGGCTTGTTGTCAAGGCAAAAAAGTCAGACCACATCACACCCATCCTGCGTTCACTCCATTGGTTACCCATCACATCTAGAGTACAATACAAAGTTCTGTCCATCTGTCATACCTGTCTGTCTCCTTCTACTGGCCCTGTCTATCTTTCTGAGCTTCTTCATTTGTACACATCTTCAAGACAGCTCCGTTCCTCAGCAGACATTAAACCATTAAGCTTTCCGACTGTGAGAACTAAGTCTATTGGCGAGAGGTCTTTCTCACACCAAGGACCATTTCTTTGGAATAAGTTCCCACAGTCCCTCAGACATTTTGAATCACCCAATAGTTTCCGGCAGTCTTTAAAGACACATTGATTCCTTTAAACGTGCATTCACCGTTATAATTCTTCTTTTTGTCAACATTTCGTTGTCGGTGAGGGCTGTCTGCTGTATCCGTTGTTGATTTTATGGTACACGCGTGTCTTTTTGTGTGTGAGCATTTTTTGTTGGTGTGTTCTTTTTGTTATTCTTATTTTTCCTGTTGCGTGAGTGTGTGTTAGGGACTATATATATGTTTTAGGATGCAAGGTGTATGTATGTTAGTATGTCATTTGTACGGTGCCTAGAGCTTTTCTATCGAAAGTATAGGCGCCTTAAAAATATACATTATTATTATTATTATTATTATTATTATTATTATTATTATTATTATTATTATTATTATTATTATTATTATTATTTATTATTATTATTATTATTATTATTATTATTATTATTATTTTGTATTGGGTCAACTTTGACCAGACATCTTTTGCTCAGGCTCAGCGATAGATTTCTATTTTTGCTTTAATTATAAACCTTGCGTGCAATGAAATTCCTACATGGTTCAACATTTCTACTCGGATCAATATCCTCATGTAGAAAGTTATCCCCAGACGGATCAATGTTCTCACATACAATGATTATTCCGTGACAGATATTCCCATATGGGCTGGTATTTCCCAAATGGACACACAATTCCCAAATGGACAGATAATCGAACATGAGCTAGCATTACCATGGATCCACTATTGTACAGTGATGTAATCACGCGCAAGTCATGTGATCTAATCACGCGTCATCTGTCAGTCACGTGTCCAGACCGAACACCAGGGGTTATCGACGAAAGGCAATCAGTTTCACTACGGATTTCAGGAAAGCATTTCAAATAGGCGGCGGCATCTTCAGACAGGATTAGCTTTATTCATCCATGATCCATTGAACAAATGTAGGCATACACCCTCAAACCTGGTACGACCGCAAAACGAATAGCGCTGGTAGGTGTAATGTAGAAAGGGACAGATCAAACAAAAAATAATGTAGATCACTTGATCAGGGGATCTAACTGTTGGTTTGTCCAGAGCTGAGTGATTTCCCTAGTTATAACCAGGGGACCTAACTGTTTGTCGAGTGCCGAGCGATTTCCCTTGGCGTGTGTTTTGGGGTTTGTGCGAGTACTGTATAATCTTTTGACATCGTGTCAGTGATGCATGCAAACTCTCACCGACCATCTGCATTTAACCCCTTCAGTGTCGAGAAAAAGTGAACACGATCCAACTGCAAGAGACATAGATCCTCATGAGCCCCCGCGACTGCGGGGGCTCATGAGGATTTATGTCTCTTGCTGAGACCAATGCGTGTCTATGTTCCTTGGACGGTTGAGGCTTTTGGTCGCCGACTGAACAAAGATTTCAGAAACACAATCTGCGTCCGGGGGCAGGGAAGGGGTTACAACGCACGTCTTTTTATTGGATGTGTTTATCCATGCTTACATGTTTGTGGAAAGAAGTAGGTGAGAGTATGGCGCCATGACTCGGCATTAGCAAAAACCTGGATGGCATTACAATAATCCTTCAGTCAGTTTCATCTCGCCGAGTTTCGTAATTCCGATTCTGGGGGTCGACACTTCTTCGTGCGGTGTTTGTTTCATGGGGGCTTCATGCAAAATCCTGTTGCCTTTTATTGGCTTTTGGCAAGTTTCAGACACATCTCTTACGTGTATTAATTTGTTCTTGTTTCTGAGCGCAAATGAAGAAGGGTTCAGTCTGTGATCCTGATATTTGATGATATTGCACAGGCAAGGATGAGACACTGCATGCAGACTGCTCTCAGAACTCTGCGAATTGTGAACATCGAAAGTTTTCTGGGGATCCAGTGTGCTCTGACTCACTTGGTCCAAACATGGACTGAGTTTTGATAATACTGATTCTTGGGATGCCGTGGTACTCTGTATCTATGTGTCCAGAAGCATGGACGAATAGTCCATGCTTCTGAACACAATGAGAGAGTTCCACCGGATCCCCAGAATCAGCATGACCAAAGCTGTCGATGACACCACAATAAAGTAATCAGTTCCACAACTTCTGTATTGTCATCTGCAATCTTGTCCGCTATACGTCGTGTATTGACCAATCGCATTTAGAAGATCTATTCGTCTCGTCCATAATGCACATTCCGCTTCATCGATGAAACCTACATGAATAAGGGCCCCTGACAGCGGCTTTTAGCTTGTGATAGAGGCTAACAGTTTACGTGAACCTCTGATAGAGGCTAAGTGCCACTGTCAGGGGACCTAACTAGTATTGGTTTTGTCATCCTGTGCTGCATCCACATACACTGTCCTTTATTGGTCATTCACGTGCATGGATTGGCCCCTTCGCTGGATTTAATAATCCATGTTTCTTGACATAACAGAGAACCCACGCGTTTCTGAAAGGTTGATGGCCATTTACAAGTGAAAGACATGTCCGTTTGTTTGTTTTGTTTATGCATGCTTCTGGACACAAACGGTGAGTACGCACACAGCCCTGAAACCTGTATTCCCAAGCCGGACTTTTAAGACATCAGTTTACGTGAACTTGTGATTACAACCAGAGGAGTGGGTTGAGGAACTGTCTTCACGATGTAAATCATTGAACAGTATAGGCTTTTCAGAACAGCTGTAAATCGGTGTATAGTATCGCTCTTGTTTGTAGACTGCCAGTTAATCCCTTCACTGCCGAGAATAAAGTTGAACAGCAACTGCCAAAATTGAACCGCTAACTGCAAGAGGTATAGATCCTCATGAGCCCCCGCAGGTGCGGGGGCTCATGTGGATCTATGCCTCTTGCCGAAACCACTCTGTGTACATGATCCTTGAGGGATCTTTGAAGTTGAATAAGCAAAGATTTCAGAAACACAGTGTGCGACCATTGCAAATCAAGTGGATAAACGGACAGTGTGCAGACGAGCTCGATACTGTGTGCATTGACTTACACCGTTAAAAAAAAAAAAAAGGTTTCTTAACCCACCCCTGTGGTTGTGACGTCGATGTGGGGTTTTCTCAACTCTTTTACGTCCAGCACCATAGGCGTGTGATCGATCAAGCAGATGAGCTTAACACGTACTGCCCAAGGACCGAAATCTCCAATTTTGAAGTTGCATTCTGAAGGACTGTATACGGCAATTGTCGAGACAGATCGACCATGATAGTTCAAGGGTGGTGCCAGAATAGCTTGGCGCCTTGAAATATCATGATCGATCCCTGTCTTGCTGTGGTGTGTCGGAGCTGTATGAGTTAAGGGTAGTGCTTTCTGGACAGTCGTGGGTTCGAATCCCGTCCCGGCCCCGGTAGCTGGACTCACAATCCAGGGGGAAAAACGGATTTGTTCAATAGCATGTCCGTTGAAAGGTCCTGGTAAATCAAAGTGGCACAGTTGGAGTGCGCCTGAGTTGATCAGTGTTCAGGTCGTACTCCATAGGCAATAGATTTCCCTGTCCCCCATAACCCGCCCGTCAGGGTCGTCCATGATCACCTCGGTGCTGTGGACGTTAAACCCGAACTAACCAACCAACCTTTCTGGACAGGCTGTTGGTGTTAAGATATCGATATTCAAGCACTAACCTTGAGTTATCATGGCTGATTCAAAGCCAGAACTAATGACATTTACATCAGCTGCACGGACGATTCTCAAATGTGGAACTATTCAGTTCTGGAACAGAAAAGGGTAATCAGGTTTCTTGGAACATACAATGTTCATCTGTCTGAGCAGTCCAAAAATCAGCCAGCATCGTTCACATTTATTGATATTATCTGAGCTGCGTCAAAAGACGTTCACACACACACACACACACACACACACACACACACACACACACACACACACACACACACACACACACACACACACGCACACACACACCATCACACACACACGCACAGACACGCACACCATCATCACACACACACACACCCACCATCACACACACACACTCACACTATCACACACACACACACTATCACACACACACACACACACACACCATCACACACACCATCACACCATCACACACACACACCATCACACACACACACACACACACACACACACACACACACACACAACATCTTTTATACTCAATTGTCACAATTTTTAGTGATTTTAACCCACTTAGCCCCATGGCCGCATTTCTCAAATTTGGAGGTCACCAGACAACTATGTACTAGTGAGAGGAGATGTAACGACCATTATCATTCAAGGGTAGTTCCAGATTTCCTTGGCGCCAGCAGGCGCCAAGCTAATCTGGCACTACCCTTGAATTGTCATGGTTGATCCATCTCCCGCTGTAGTGCATGGGGCTAAATGGGTTAAATTCACTTTTCCTCGGTGGTGTCTTTGAAATCATTCATTTGACACCCTTTGCATGTGCTCTCGGCAGCCATGGTTTCTCTTTCATATGCCCATAGTGAATTCCAATTTTTTTTTTCAACTTCTGCCTGTGTTGTCGGCAATCAAGCTTTGTCCGTGGTCTTATCCATGCCGAATTCAGCGTGCAGGATTCTTTCTGCCACCATAAATAATTGACGGAGCCGCGGTCTCCCTGTATCTCGTGTGGCACACGACAGTCTTGCGGTCAGATTTACTGGCTTAAACCCCCGATTTCTTCCCAGTTCCGAGAAGCAGAGAATGTTAGACTTTTGTCTGAAAAATTGAAATACGTCCCAATGAACCCCAGGTGCAAGCGTCATAGAGTCCCATGATCCCCTGCGGCAGCAGGGGCTCATGGGAGTCTATGACGCTTGCAGGTGAGATTTTCATGCTATTTTCAAATGGAAGAAGGTTTGGGTGTGCGCCTACCAAGATCCGCTTAGAACAGACTGTGTCGTCTGCCAAAGGAGAACAAAAATCATGGCAAGAGATATAAATTCCCATGAGCCCCTGCAGCCGCAGGGGCTCATTTGAATCTATGCCTCTTTCAGGACAGAGGGAAGAGGCTTGAGTACGGGACTGCCAAGATCCGCGGAGACCTTGACTGTGTCGTCTGCCAAGGCAGAGCAAGAAGGTATGGCAGCCATGGCCAGCGTAACATTCAAGAGGAGGATCGTTTGGAAGTAATCCCAAGTCAGTGTACGAGTGAAAGTAATGACAGGATAATTGTACTTCCGGGATAATTTCAGATAGGACCCTTTTAATAGTTACAGTCTCTCTTGCAGAATGTCAGCCTACTCTTCCGCTCAGGTCGCAATTCCCAGACCTGAAAGTTGTCATCGAAAGAGAAAATTACGGTTTAGGAGATGGTTCAACCGTGGTAGTTCAAGGGTGGTGCCAGAATAGCTTGAGGTGCCAAGCTATTCCGGCACCACCCTTGAACTATCACGGTGGAGCCATATAATGTATTGTGTTGGGGCTGAATTGGGTTAAATCACAGAGCAGCACACAATAATGGATAATTTTTGTCTCTGTACCGAGTGATGATAAATCATATCTTTTTACCAATAAGATTTTTTTTACAAATAAAGCGCTATAATTCTCTAATCTGGCTTCATTGAAGAGCTGAGTACAGGCTAGTATGGCTCTTTGCCACAGACCAGTTCATCAAAGATAAATTCTATTTCAACACTGGATACATGAATGGATTTGTGTTCATGTGCCTGTGACATGTGGTTATCTTTGGATGATATTATTTGTGTTTGTCCTCATATCTTTCCTCCATAATGCGATAGGGGGAAAAAAATTTCTTTGGCGCATAGAGATGTGTCGTTCTGATTCAGATATATGTTCTAAAACAAAAACATAGTGGTCTGTAACTGTGGACCCTACGCCTCTAATCTGTACAGCTTAAAATCACAGAACAGCACATGTATTCTGTATATGTGACGACGATAGATATTAACTCATTCTGCCCGCGACGCACCACAGCAAGATATGGCTCGACCATGATAGTTCAAGGGAGGTGGCATAATAGCTGGGCGCCTATAGGCGCCGAGCAATTCTGCCACCACCCTTGAACTACCATGGTCGATCTGTCTCCTGAATTGTAATGCAGTCCTCAGAAAATAACTCCAAAATGTGGGTATTTCGTACCTCGGGCATAGCGAGTTAATCCCTTGCGGCTGTGTACGTGCTGCACTACAGGCCCCCTCGTCACCGACTCGCAAAGCAACAGAAATCGGACAGGGATCGATGGTTGCTGAAGTACTTCATTGATCACGATGCGCTCGACCGTAAAGTACCTTTTGTACTTTCTGTGCCAAATGCTGGATATGAATCGATCGTTTGCTGAGCGTGATTGTAGCGTGGCACCTTCAAAGGCACTAATCTATCCAAGAAATATTTTGAAAAGAGAAAAAAAAAAACCTAGAAAGAAAGAAAGTACAATTGGTGAATTTCGTTTGTCTGAATATGAGGCTTTTAAACTCATTCTACCCCAGACACACCACAGGAAGATAAGGATCGACCATGATAGTTCAAGGGTGATGCCAGAATAGCTTGGCGCCTATGGGCGCCAAGATATTCTGGCATCACCCTTGAACTATCATGGTCGATCTGTGCCTTGTCTGTCTCCTTCTGCTAGCCCTGTCTATCTTTCTGAGCTTATTCATTTGTACACACCTTCAAGACAGCTCCGTTCCTCAGCAGACATTTAAGACATTTAACCATTACGCTCTCCGACTGTGAGAACTAGGTCTTTTGGCGAGAGGTCTTTCTCATACCAAGGACCATTTAATAATAATAATAATAATAATAATAGCTTGCTACTGGACACCGTGACAGAGGGGCACCAAAGAAGAGATACAAAGACTGTCTCAAGAAGTCACTTAGTGCCTGCCAAATCGACCACCACCAGTGGTCTTCGCTTGCTGTGGACCGTGACACCTGGCGCTCCACTATTTACAAGGCAGCTGTCTCCTTTGAGGACTCTCGCAGAGCTAGCCTTAAGGACAAGCGGCTCAGGAGAAAGAACAGAGATGCCGCAACTCAGAACTCTGGCCATACCTTCCCCTGCAGCCACTGCGGTCGAACCTGCCTGTCCCGGATTGGCCTCCGCAGCCACGAACAAGCCTGCAGACGTCGTGGGCAACTCCTATAAAATCTTCGTTCGCGAAGTCCAGCCAAGAGAATAATAATAATAATAATAATAATAATAATAATAATAATAATAATAATAATAATAATAATACCGTTATTATATAGGAGCTTTTTCTCAATTTTTGGGCGAATCGACTCACAGCGCCGCGAACTGAAACCCAACACGCACACTCACGTAACAGACACGGATTTTACGCCATTTAAGACAAACACAGTACAAGACAGACGAAGGGCCAGTTCAGCTACTGAAGTTACAGAGATTTTTGATCGCTTGTATTTGAAATTTGTAAAGTGGCCTGAAACCGGTACCAAAGTGTGGGGGGTGTGGGGGGGTGTGGGGGGGGGGGGGTTTGGAAGAACCGGAGTACCCGGAGAAAGAACCATTTCTTTGGAATAAACTCCCACAGCCCCTCATGTATGTTGAATCGGCCAATAGTTTCCGGCGGTCTTTAAAGACGCATTTATTCCTTTACACTTGCATTCACCGTTATAATTCTTCTTTTTGTCAACATTTCGTTGTCGGTGAGGGCTGTCTGGTGTATCCGTTGCTGGTTTTATGGTACGCGTGTGTCTTTTTGTGTGTGGGCATTTTTTGTTGGTGTGTTCTTTTTGTTATTTTTATTTTTCTTGTATATCTTGTTGAGTGAGTGTGTATGTTACGGACTATATATGTGTTGTAGAATGCAAGATGTATGTATGTTAGCATGTCATTTGTACGGTGCCTAGAGCTTTTCTATCGAAAGTATAGGCGCCTTAAAAAATATACATTATTATTATTATTATTATTATTATTATTATTATTATTATTATTATTATTATTATTATTATTATTATTATGTAAACACGAGAATTTTCTATATTACTGTACGCACAAACTTGAAACTTAGCATAATACTTTATTAAGTGGGTGGCTAAGAGAGCCTCCGAGCATATTGTATTTGATGTCTCACTGAAGACATAAAAGACCGTTTATAGAAGTCGGTTGACCCAGATTAGAGTCCGCAATTTTGATTATATGCACCCGAAATTTTGGATATGGCTAATTTGTAGAAAGACATTGGATGAGTTCGTTAGCCAGCGTTGTACCTTTTCAACTTTTTCGAAAATAAAAGTTCAATCCGGAAAAAAAGTCAAAAGTAAGACTCCTTGATTTCATCAGAAGAATCAAACAGAGACGGTGACGTACTAAAGTACCAAACGCGTCAGTGTTTTATACAATGTTCCTAATGACTCAAATCACCAGCACGTCAGTGTATGAGCTGGCTCGATGTTCTCCTTCATTTATTTTTGTATGATATTTGCGAACGTATTGTGGAAAAGGTGGAATATACATGCAAGCTCATACAGAAGAGGCTTTGTGGGCGTGGGCCATCCCACCTTATTCTTCAAATGGCTGTGGCTACGTCAGCCAACAGAACGTATAACCGGTAGGACTCGAAGCGCCGTGTGTCTGCCGTCTGTGTTTGTGTGTGCCATTTTGCCGTTTGTGTTTGTGTGTTTCATTCACGTTCGGATCAGGCAGGGGGAGGGGCTGGGGTGGGGTAGTGGATGAAAGGGAGATACTGAATGAGTTCGTAATCCAGTGTTGTACCTCTTCAACTTTTTCAATAATAATTAATTCATTTTTGCAAGTTTTGGAGCCAGTATTTACTCCCATCAAACAGTCAGCGCTGGAAGAGGCTGTGTGGAGCAAAACAGTCAGCTCTGGAACAGCGTGCGGGCCTTTTGGATGAGTGACGTGAAATATCAAATTCGTCACAGTGTAGGACGTCGTGAGATCAGCGATGCCATGACGTGAAGCTTAGAGTGACGTCTATTCTTCTTCTTCAGCTGTCGCTACTCCAGCCCACAGAGCGTACTAATGGCGGGAAGCGGTGTGTGTCCGTCTTTTTTTGTGTGCGCCGGCCGTGTGTGTAGATCAGAGGTTGGCTTAGAGAGGAGGGAAATGGATCAGAAGGATAAGCTTAAAAATAAGAACAACTCTGAATGTTCCTAAAAGAAAAACGCACGTGAGCTCCAAACAATACACTAGACTTTGGGGTAAAATCCTCATCTTGTTTTCTTTTCCGTGTGTTATGTTTTGCGCAAGACTCTCGTCGTTAACCAAAGCGTGTCACCAAATCATGATTGTACAAAGATTTAGTTCGTGATTCCTGATTGACAAAACGAACCGTCTTCGTGTGTGCGTTGGACAATAACTAAGCCCCCCCCCCCACACACACACACACACACACACACAACCCCCACCCCTCACCCACCCTTCCCCACACAGGAGTCATCCCCTCTTTGATGAATTCAGTCCCTTCTGCCACATATTCCGTCCAACACAAAAACCCTTTTTTCCAGCTACATGCATTTCCACCACAAGATCCACCATTACCTCAACCACATGCTTACGTCTGCCCCAGTGCGCAAAGGGTCCTTGGGCCGCGGTCTGTCGTCGGCTGCAGTTGGCCCAAAAAGTTTTTGCGCACTATGACACTCCAGCCAACCACTCCCTGTGCCCACCCACTCAGAATAGCGACTCTTATAGCGTTACTCCGTTAGGCAATTTTTTGCGCCATGTTCCCCTTGAGGGTATTCCTGTCTTTCTCCCCGGTTAAATACCTCAAAATGAAGATGAAAATGATCGAGATCCATTTCTACAAGAGGCATAGATTCTCATGAGCCCCTGCTGTCGCAGGGGCTCATGAGAATTTTTGCCTCTCGCAGATATAAATATAGACTTAAGTTAATGACCGTATTGGACGGTGATGTTAGCCTAATTGTTTCCGATATTGTACCAGATCAGGGGCAAATTATCGTAAGAGCTTCTTCAAGCCCGTATTTTACACAGCCCATCAGCTTCACTTTGAGTATGCTGGGGTGTTTATCTTATCTCTCTCAGTCATGATTTCATGGCCGTGATCATGTTGACTCAGGAGTGGTGCCTCATTAGCGTGTTCCTTGGCGTTTGCAAGGCTTTATCTACAATCAGTCGATCAATCAATCAATCAATCAATCCACCATCCGGCCGGCCGGCCGGCCGTCTGTCAGTTAGTCAGTCAGTCAGTCAATCCATCCATCCATTCATGATCCATCCATCCATCCACACACTCAAACGCCCACTGACGCACGCGTTTGTCCATCCTTGCTTCCATCCATCCACATATCCATTAATCCATCCATCCATCCATCCAGCCATCTAGCCATCCATCCATCCAGCCAGCCAGCCAGCTAGGTAGCCAGATATCTATCCATCTATCTATCTATCTATCTGTCTGTCTATCTATCTATCTATTTATCTATCTATTTATCTGTCCATCTATTTATCTATTTATCTGTATATCTGTCTGTGTGTCTGTCTGTCTGTCTGTCTATCTATCTATTTATCTATCTATCTATTTATCTATTTATCTGTCTATCTATCTGTCTGTCTGTCTGACGCCGTGAGATGGCCTTGGTTGCCTGCTCGGCGATATACCCAACTAACTAACAAACTAACTGTCTGTCTGTCTGTCTGTCTGTCTGTCTGTCTATCTATCTATCTATCTATCTATCTATCTATCTATCTATCTATCTATCTATCTATCTGTCTATATCCATCAATAAATCAGTCAGTCATTACCTATGCGAGTCTTCATTAAGTTCATCAGTCTTTTCTATTGAGCTAATTTGCAGCCGGTTAGTCTGTGGCTGCTGTCTGCTTTGCGACTGTTGTCAACTGGTTATAACTCGTTCACAGCTGTCTGTTCTGAGAGTTCTGAGAACATGCAAGAAATGAAACGTAATTTGAGAACTTGCGCCATTTGAGAACTAGTACCATCTTAACATAATCGAGACGTGCCTCACACGGATACGCGGCTTTTGCCGCGAATCCGGATACGCGGCTTTTGCCGCGAATCCGGATGCGGCATGTCTGGAATGAGTTAACACAGTCAGTTGTAAGACACCAGGTACAGCGGGAGATTGATCGGGACATGATAGTTCACGGGCAGTGCCAGACTGGTTTGACGTTTGAGAAGGGGGCACGATCCATCTCCCACATCTAGTACACAGTCTTCATTAACGCATTCGATGCGGATGCGGCACGTTTCGAAAGTGTTAACCCCTTTCGCTGACGGCAGTGATCACAAATTTCGCGTAAGCCGCGCATCCGGATGCGGCAGGCCGCCAATGAGTTAAACAACTGCACACTGACCGGACATTCTCGTGAAGAACACAGAGGCAAATGGGTGCAAAACAATAGCCATATTCAGAACATAGGGCCAACAAGAGACACAAATCCTCATTAACCCCCTGCGAATGCGGCCGCTCATGAGGATTTATGTCTCTTGCAGCTTGGTATTGGTCGCATTGTCCCGACAGTTAAGGGGTTAATGTCTCGTAAAGTTGCGAAGTCCTGGATTTGGTGATGACGAGTTTAACGCTCGGTGGCCTATCTTTACTTTCTAAATGAGGATGATGCCCCCCCCCCCCCACCGCCACCCCATCCCACCCTCCCATCCACACACACACACACACACACACACACGTTTAATCACCTCTGTCTGCAGGTGATAATCTAGATCTAAGCCTCTAGTAGATAGCGTGGAGTTCCCTTTAAAAATGTGTAGCAACTGAACGCAAAGAAGCAAACTCCACCATGACGTCAGGATGCGCCAACGCGAGTCCTCAACACCCTCCTCCCGCTCCCTCAAAACTGCAAGAGGCATAGATTCACATGAGCCCCTGTATTGCAGGGGCTCATGTGAATCTATGCCTCTTGCTGACACACGTTCCGTTCCAGGGGCAAGTTGCATGAGCGAGCTTTAGTCCTGCACCAGCCACTCTAAGCAAGGTGCGCCGCTATAGCGGCGCACCTTGCTTAGTGGCTGGTGCAGGACTAAGCTCGCTTTATAGCGGCGCACCTTGCTTAGTGGCTGGTGCAGGACTGAGCTCGCTCATGCAACTGACCCCTGATGATTGTCCACAAAACGAGGCACTAAGGTCTCGTGTGGAAAGTACTGTCTAGGGACCACGACGACGTGCAGAGAGTGTGTGAGAAGCAATTAGGCGTCTCTTTACTGGGGAAGTGGGGTTGACGTGATGATGACTAGGTGGGAGGTGAGCGTGTGTGTGTGGGTGGGTGGGGGGGGGGGGGGAGGGGGGAAGGTCGGAGAGGTCATCATAGTCTTCGTCACGGACATTATTCAACCCGCGTCACATTTTTGGCCGACGAATGTTATTGGTAAGCGCTTAACTGGATCGATGAAAGGCATGCATACAGACCGAATTTCCGTATCTGCAGTTAACACGACATGGACTGCAAGACTTCTGTCCCAGCTCAAAAATAAGACTGTTTCCGACTTCTGTTGATGTTTGCACTAAAGATCACCAGTGCTTCGCCAAAATGTCCCCGCGTTGGTCAACTCGTCAGATGAGTTAATGATGATAGCTTGACTTTCATGCACTCAAAAGAGCCCGGTAAGCTACAAACCCACAGATTACAATAATAATAATAATAATATCTCGAAGGAAGTCGTCGGCGAGGTCGTCAGAGAAAGAGTTGGGTCGCAAACATAAAAGAATGGACCGAACTCGAGATGTCAGACTTGCTTGCCACCGCCCAAAATAGAACTCAGTGGAGAGCACTGTCTGTTGCTGCTGCCTTTCAGTCCCCCCAACGCCCAGTTCGGGCAAGGGACTGATGATGATGAATAATAATAAGCGCATTAAATAGGCGCTTTATCCCAATTGAAAATCGGCTCAAAGCGCCGCCGCGAACTGAACCCAACAAGCACGCTCACGTGAATCACGCGCATTCACTCACACACTGTACATAAACACAGAACATTCACGTGGTGCTAAGGGCAAGCTCAAGCGAGCTACTGAAGTTTTTAGAAATTCAAAATCGTTTGTATTTGAAATTTGATTAAGTGGGCTGAAACTGATACCAAAGTGGATGGGGAGGAAGAGCCGGAGTACCCGGAGAAAGAATCACATCAGCTATACTCGGAGTCCTACCTGCTCCTAAAATCTCAGCGGGGAAAAAAAAAGCGCACTCACTTGGCCGTGACAGAAGAAATGTAATAAGTCCTAGTATCCGGGGATTGGTGGACGGGGCTCATGAGGACAGTAAAATAATCGTATCAGTCTTGGCTTACACGATTTTTTTTGGTCTCACGACCATTAGCCTGTTTATTTCCAAATGGAACACTACCCCCACTGCGAGAGGTATAGATCCTCATGAGCCCCCGCAATTGCGGGGGCTCATGAGGATCTATACCTCTTGCTGAAACCAATGTGTATCCATGTTCCTGGGCCGGCTGGGATCTTTGTGCGTTGAATTCACAACGATGTCAAAAACGCACAATCTGCGTCCACTGCCCGTGAAGGGGTTACGAATGTTACTATGAATCTGCGTGACACTGTCCATCCTGATCGACTATTCCATGAATATTAATATCGGACAGAAAATTTGCATATTGTATTAGAACTAGCTATTCCCTAGAGAATCGCCTCCTAATGGCGTGCTGCTTTGACCTTTAAGTCAATCAAGTTACGATTCGACAAACTGTTTTTGGAATGGCACCCACTCCTGCCTGTGGAACTCCAGGTTTGGTTTCTCACGCTGAAAACACCCATCATCCAAGAGGCATAGATCTTCATGAGCCCCCGCATCTGCGGGGGCTCATGAAGATCTATGCCTCTCGCTGGAACCTGTGTGTATCTGGGTTCCTTTTAAATTTGTCTTTTGGCTCGTCATAAAACAACAAAACAAGACATAAACACTATAAGAACATTCCATTAAAATTATCATTGCAGTAATCTATCACAGGGATTTTTGTCACAAGCAATCTATCACAAGATGGGAGGTAATGTTAAGTAGAGCACACATTATATATCACATGTCGTTATAAACAAGAGTTTAAAATCGAGACAGCAGTTGGAATAAAAGACTTCTTTTAAAAAAAAAAAGCATTCTTTTTAGCAAGTGGCAGGTTGAAACGTCTGCCTGATGGCAGCATTTGAAACTGATCAAATAGTGGGTGACGAGGATCACTGACAATGTTAGGTGCTTTCCTTCGGACAGTCCTATCGAACGGTGAGTATGTTAAATGACGATATGATTATGCATGCACTCTGGCACAATATTTACGATTGATCAGTACAGTTTCGTCAATGTAAACGTTACATCTGCATACCTCGGAAGAAGGAGGTCCTAAGACGTTCAGCCTGAGGTTTGTTGGTGTCAGGTACCAGGCTCCGAGGGACTCGAGGTCTGTTGTTGCAACGTGCCCTTTAGAGAAAGCCCCCCTGCTGGCAAATTAAATTTTAACACCTCCCGCAGGACTAAATCCATTACAGATTAGTCCACTTCTGCACGTGGAGGACGCGTGTAAACAGCGCCATCAAAACTGAGACGCAGATTTTCATTAGCGTTGACCTGCTCCATACAGGAAATGGTTAATAGTTTGGCAGCATCTCCTTTATCAACGTCCTTAGTATGTATTACAATAATGATGGACAACTGAATAGGCCCACTTATATGATGCAGTTTGAACGACGTAAAATGCATGACCTTTCTGCTGTCCTTTCTACTCAGGAGAGCTTTCCCGTCATTTTCCGTCATGTTGACGCTCAAGGGACAGTAGAAAATGGCTGTTACGGCGTGCCTGCTCACGTGGAATGTTCAAAGAAGGAAAAGATTTCATTGAGGCAAGAACCCGAAGCGCAAAAGGCCATCGGGCCGACGTCGGCCGATGGCCTTTTGCGCTTGGGGAAAATATTGGTAACCGGTTGTAGCGGGGAATTTGAGCCATCGAGCAGATCGATGTAACCTCTGTAGCCTGGGGCGATCAGCTGGTGCCAGATTCAATCTGGGGCCACTCGCAGTGAAGTGGTTAATTCCATGTCATCAGAATTATGTCATATCACACCCAGAAAAAAAAATCATGATCAGTCGTTAACCCGTTCAGTGTCAGCTGACGCAGACTGCGTTCCACAAATCTACGTTAATCGAAGACCCCCAACCCCCGCGCCCCCACTCCACCTCACCACCCCATCCCCCCACCACCCCACCCCCATCCCCCCTCCAAAAAAAAAAAAAAGCTTAATGGCTTAATGTCCCAGGAATAGGGGTTCTAAGTGGTGTCAGCAAGAGGCATGGATCCTCATGAGCCCACGCAACTGCGGGGGGGGGGGGGGGGCTCATGAGGATCTATGTCTCTTGGGGTTCGATCGTTGTCACCTTTTAACTCGGCCGTCGAGGGGTTAATTCCGTGTCATCGGAATCATTTCACATCATTCGCAGAAAAAGCGGTTTCGTGACGCCGCGTTGATAGTTTTGTCTGGTGTGTGAACTCGCTGTCTATTGCCGGGGGCAGCCACGCGCGATTCCTGCAATCAGTCATTCCGTGCAAACACTGAGAGTTGTTGTTTTTTTTTTTTTTCCATTTCCGGCGCCACTTGATTAACTCATTCAAGGTCCCCTGCATCAATAGCTGCGGAAGTGTCGTACAGCGTTGCCGCTGGCAACGCTGTACGACACTTTCGCAGCTATTGATGCGGGGATCCTCGACTGAGTTAAACAGGATAGCCGAGTGGTCAAGTAAGCTATGTAAGTTATATAGAATGATTCGGTCGCCAGGATGACAGATAACCTAATCAGACTTGACACACTACAGCAGGAGATGGGTCGACCATGATAATTCAAGGGTAGTGCCAGATGAGCTTGGCGCCGACAGGCGCCAAGCTCATCTGGCACTGCCCTTGAATTATCATGGTCGATCCATCTCCTGCAACTGCTGCATAGTCATTAGATGACGCCTCCAAAATTTGGGAAATACGGCCGTCGGTCTGAATGAATTAACAGTATTGCTTCATTGAGCGGTCCCAACGTGTCGAGATGGATCGACCAAGCCGATAACCCACCGGTGAAGCTGGGTGCTGACGCATCCATTTCGCGTTACTTGTACATGCAAAATGCCACACTGGTTGTTTAAGGCAGCGAACCGAGGGAGGCAACCAGTGTGGTACATTGTACATCAGGTGGTAATGTGGAACTGAGATAAGATGCCGCTGGTATTACCCACCCCCACATGCATCCCTTCAACATGAAATGTCGTTGGCTGAACGCCCAATATTTTCCTCTATTTAAGGACGATGCGAACTGTATGCAAAGATTTTAAGCGGCCACGTGACAAAATGCAACCAAACCCATTGTTTTCTTCTCTTTCTTCCATTTTTTTATTTTTATATTTTAATTTTCCTTTTTCTGTTCCTTTACTTCTCTATCAGTCTTTTCAACGTGATGAAAAAAACTGATGTTGACACAAACTACACAGAGAGGCAGGGAGTTAGGGGAGGTTGCTTTTAATGTCTGCTTAGCAACAAAATAGCAGTTTGTGTACGGTTCTTAGAAGCACTAAGCCTATGATGACAATCGCTGTTTGCTCTGAGGAGGCAGGTATATCATGCCTTGACAGCGGCATTTTTTTTAACACTTGTAGTCCTCTTCGTCTGAGGAATGTAGATCCAAATTGAGCCAGCAAGAGGCATAGATCCTCATGAACCCCCGCATTCTGCGAGGGTTAATGAGGATCTATGCCTCTTGATATGCTTGGAGTTTCTGAAAATGTTTTAAAATCCATATAGTTATCTTCGTAAAATCCATGCTAACCTTCGATGTAGGCTTTTTAGCACAGAAGCAAATTTAGAGGCCAGCAAGATTCGTAGATCTTCGTGCATGAGCCAGTGCTCTAAGATCTGGAGTTCGCGTTGACTACTTACTACTTCGCTGTCACCCTCGGTATGCCGTCGCGAGACTCAGCACTCCGTCGTGCTTCCTTCGATCACCAGGGTCCATCTTGATGTCGCTTGGAGTCTCGACGCCAGGTTTCGCTACCTCTTCTCTTCCTGGTCCATGACATGCCGCAGTGATGGAAGTTCGCGTGAGCTTTGAAAAATCCATAGACACCATCGATATAGCTTTCAAAGTGACGTATAATACTTTCGCTGAGTAATGCACAACGCGAGGTGAACAGGCTTGAAAACATTGCACAATGTGAGAGAGACTCGCCTGTGTCCATCAGCCCATCTAGAAGGAGGATTAAATTGACCCTTTGGCTGTCGGTAGCGGTTTTAGTCGCGATGATTCCGGCAGGAATCATCGCGACTAAAACCGCTACCGACAACCAAAGGGTTAAGTCCTAGCACTTGACTTCTCGGCTGGCTTAAATTACAATTTTGTTTTAATGGTACAGTTTTTTACAGATAAATTCGAGTATAAGGTGAGATTTTTTGAGAGACAGATAGGACAATTACTGGCGTAATAACCTTCGCAACTTTGGCAGGCTATTGAAGATTGACCGACTACAAGGGTAGTGCTAGATTAGCATAGTAACACATCTTTCGCTGTGGCGTACTGAGAGTGAACTAAACTGTTTTTATTAGCTATAGCTACTGTTTGCAACATCAAAGCATACAACCATTGTTGAAAACTGCATGTATTCCTGTTTTTTTACTTCGGTTTTCATTTTTTACATAGTAATATTATTATTCAACACAGGATTATAAAGAACTGACAAAACGCGATAATGCTTTATTTCCAAACCCGTTGGGTACAATAAAACTGTTCCTTAACCCATTTAGCCCCGAGTCCCTACAGCAGGAAATGGATCTACAATGATAATTCAAGAGTAGTGCCAGATTAACTTGGCGCCTGTCAGGCGCCAAGCTAATCTGGCACTACTCTTGAATTATCGTGATTTATGTGGTCGTTAGGCGACAGTTCCAAAATTTCCGGCCTTTGGGTTTTGATGGTTTCGCCAACACGTTTCGTGGGCATTGTTAATATTCTGAATCTATGTCAGTGCGCATACACCGGGTCTATCAACTTTAAGTCTTAACTCATTTTGCTACAACGTCTCTATTCTGTGTATGGCATTCACGAAACTGCTTTATCGTGGTTTAGATCATATCTGACAGACAGAACTCAGTGCATAGTTGTTAATGATAAACTATCCAGCCCATCCACCGTGCGCTTTGGCGTCCCACAAGGTTCAGTTCTTGGACCAGTCCTCTTTACCCTGTCTGTCCAGCCACTGGCCAGTGTCTTTAACCGTTTCTCTATATCACATCATGCATTTGCAGATGATACTCAACTCCATGACTCATGTTCACCTGATCAGATCATGGACACAATCGAGAGCCTTCAGGAGTGTGTCTTGGATACTAAGATGTGGATGACTTCAAACAAATTACAGTTGAATGACGGAAAAACTGAGGCCATGATCATTGCTTCCCCGAGGTTGACGAAGACGCTGACACTCCCCCAGTCATTACAAATCTGTGGTGCCACTGTCCCCTTCTCCCCCCATGTAAAAAATCTGGGTGTCACACTTGATAGTAACCTGTCCATGCGCCTTCATGTGAACAACGTTTGCAGATCCGCCTATACTGAACTGCGACGTATTGCTTCAGTCCGCCACTATCTGACACCTGAAGCAACTAAAGTACTTGTCTGCGCTTTTGTTTTGTCTAAATTAGACTATTGCAATGCTCCTTTGGCTGGCTGTTCCCAGTGTCTGATTGGCAAACTCCAGAAAATTCAAAAACTCAGCTGCTAGGTTGATTCTTAGAGTCCCTAGATCAGATCATATCACACCCCATCTGTCTGCTCTTCACTGGTTACCTGTAACAGCTAGGATTCAGTACAAAATTTCATGCATGACTCACAGTTGTATTACCTGTTCCTGCCCACACTACCTTGCCTCTCTTCTCCAGCTGTATACGCCCTCAAGACAGAATTTGCGCTCTGCTGCCGACTCTCGAGTTTTACGTATCCCTCTTGTCAAAACAAAGTCGTTTGGTGAGAGGTCATTCAGATACCAAAGCCCAGTTGTTTGGAATGACCTCCCACGTGAACTGAGATACGTGGATTCGAGAGAGGCATTCAAGCGAGCCCTAAAGACCCATATTTTTTCTGTCAGCTACAAATGACTTTGTCACACACCTGTCATGTTAATGTCATCTCTATCTATGTTAAAAGTAGTGTGTGTGTGTGAATGCCAGTATGAGTCCATAAGCGTAGCACTTTTGAATGGTGACTTTATAGCTTGTTTACAGTATGCGTTGTATTTTTTTTTTTTTTTTTTGGTACTTTTTGTAAATTGCATTTTTGTAATTAGTTACTTTTGTACATTAGTTTTTGTTAAGCGCCTAGAGCTCTAATCTGAGGTTAGGCGCTATACAAGTACTCATTATTATTATTATTACCTGCCGAGAGATAGGTGTGAACGTAACTCAACCGCAATTGACATAGATCTTCATGCGCCCCCGCAGTCACGGGGGCTCATGAGGATCTAGGCCTCTTGCTGACACCACATTGGGTCCATTTTCCTTGGCCGGATGGGTTTCTTTGGCGCTAATCTGAGTCAACTCGCAGCAAAGCGGTTTATTATCGGCGGCCTGATTTCAGCACAGACATTGCGACAGGAAGGCTGTCAACGAACTATACAGAAAATCATCGCGACCAAAAAAAAACCAAAAAAAAAACTCACATACGACAGCCAAAGTGTTACCTAACCGCATTTGGGTTGAATCAGAACTCTTGACTCAGACCGCGTGGGACGCTGCGCAATTATCTGACGTCACACTCAATGTTTCGACACTGCGTGTGGCGTCAAAATTAATAATGTCGAACCACTCCCTGCCTGGAACAGTGACATTTCCAGCAAAAAACCGCCCAGTGTTAAACCCTTTGCTGCTAATGATCACGAATTTCGCGTGTAAAACGACTGCACACTGACCGAGATTCGCGTGGAACAAAAAAAAAAAAAACCAAAAAAAAACACCACAGATGTTACTGAGGACCAAAATAGGCCGAAAGAACGTAGGACTTTCAAGAGACATAAATCCTCATGAGCCCCCGCGACTGCGGGGGCTCATGAGGATTTGTGTCTCTTGCAGCTGGGTAGCATTCGCCTTGCAGTTAAGGGGTTAACAGGCTTCGTCACCCAAGCGCTTTTGACCTTGGGTTTAGGCGTCAGAATGATGAACGGTGCCTGCTAATTATTTCTGATGGCGCTAATTCACTTTCGATGTTGCACAACGCAATAAGAATTTTTTTTTAAACATTTTCCTGTGGGGCTAATTAAGCTTGTCTCATCTGGGGTGTATTACCACAGAATTAGAGTGATCATGATGGCAGCGGCCTCGCTATCTCGTAACCCGTTTCGCTCTCGGTAGCGCTTTTTGTCGAGATGATTCCTGCTGGTGATTCACGAAGGAATCACCTCGACAAAAAAAAACGCTACAGATATCCGCAGGGGTGATTTTTCTGAAATAAATCCAGGACTTGCAAACGGACTCACCTCCCGGCCTCGGTTTCATGAGAAAAAAATCTAGCCAACCTCGCCCCCAAAAATGTAGAGAAATACCGAAATAAATGTAGCTCTAGAAATACACAGCAAAAAAAAAAAGGAAAACGCTTAGAAGGTAGACCTATCCCTTCACCCCCAGGACCCAATGAACTCAAACTTCACTAATACAACGCGACACGCGTCAATAGCTGCGGAAGTGTCGTATAGCATTGCCGCTGGCAACGCTATACGACACTTTCGCAGCTATTGACGCGGGTCGCCTTCAATGCAGCAGACGAACGGATCCTTTTGAACTCAGGTGCGGAGGTGGGGAGGGGGGTGAAGATTTTAGCCGCTTTCTTTATTGATTAACACATCGACTGCGATCGCGTGTAACCTTGTAAGGTCCTTTCTAAACGTGTTTCTTTGTTTTGTTGAGCATTCCTTTGCCTGTTTTAATTCGGTTTGCCTCCATAATATAGTTTTCCCACATTACGTGTTCGTCACATGGAACGGTTATCAGGATTTTTTATTTTTCTATGGGTTTCGAGATATGATTCATGTCCCCTCATAGTTGACCCTTTGGCTGTCGGCAGCGGTTTTTGTCGCGATGATTCCTGCAGGAATCATCGTGACAAAAACCGCTACCGACACCCAAAGGGTTACAGGGTCATCGGGTGCGTGCACTCATGGCACTAAGGACATCGTGCACCAAAATATTGCTACATTTCCCTTTCACAGAGAGATTTCCTGGGTCACGTGGCATTCCATTCCTGTCATCCCTGTAATTGAGCTAATGCAGTTTCAGTGGAGCTTTCAGACAATCTATCGCCTTTTAAGATCTAAACCCTCGCCCCCCAAAATTGAATTTCAATGGAGTTTTCTGAAATTCTGTCACCCCTTTTAGATCTTAAAAACAATTACCTGGTCGAAGAATTCGGTAACCTTGCTGTCTTTTCCCTCAGCCCAGGCTTTTGGAAGCAGGATTTGAATTTCAATTTGCACGCTTCCAAGCCCTGGTGATTTCGTCCTAGCCTTTAGCGTGAGAGATCGCCATTGTTTTTGTGGATTTGTGTTTGCTGGCCGCAGTCGTACCAACCACAGTCTTCCTTCGTTTCAAGGGATGGAAGTAAATTGCACTGATTTGAGCCCGCAAGAGGCATGGATGTTCATGAGCCCCAGCAACTGCGAGGGCACATGAACATCTATGCCTTTTGCAGATTGGTAGAGTGAGGCTTGTTGTGGCGTTGGCCTACCCCCGAGGCTGAAAAGCGCCCCCTATGTTTTTTCGCGTGTGAAAGGAACATTATCATAACGTTGTTTCTGTCTGTGGCCGTTCTACGTTTCCCTAGAACGTTATCCCATTTTCGCAAAGAGCGAGGGATCCGCACGAGGCCCCCCCGCTGATATAATAGCTAGGAGGGGGGATTTGCGCGTTGGCTTCACGCCGTAAGGTCCAAAATCACAGACCAACAGACTATAAGTTCTGATGCACCTTTGTTGTTTCTCGGTTGAAGGAAGCCAACTTTCTTTCTGTGGTGTACTGCTCCCCCCCCCCCCAACCCCACCCCCACCCATTCACCCACCCACCACCCTAACCATACCCCCACCCGCTCTCCAATGACCCCCTTCCCCCCCCCCCATCCCAATCTTCCCCCTTCCCACCCCACCCTGACCCTGTTTTGAACGGGGCCGCTTTAAAAAATAAAAAATAAAAATCACTATGAAATGTGCTGGATCAGTTACATGAGTGAGCGTAGTCCTGCGCCAGCCACTAAGCAAGCTGCTCCGCTATAGCGCCACAACACTCACCCCGCTATAGCGGAACACCTTGCTTAGTGTCTGGCGCAGGAATAAGCTCACTCATAGCCAAGCACCTTGCTTATTCGCTCCCGCAGAACCATGCTCACTCATAGCGGAGCACCTTGCTTAGTGGCTGACGCAAAACTAAGCTCACTCATGCAACTGAACGCCATGGACTCGCTTTGCACAGATCGAAGGCTGGACTCCATGTTAAACTCTGCGGCTTGCTGACTCTTTTCGGGGTGGACCGCCATTGCCCTTGACACAGACTAAATTGTCTGGTTAAAAACTCTCATATTAGGATCATTAGGTCTACTGCCGGTATGTGACGAAAAGCCAGTATATTCATTTGTGACAAAAGCGATATTTTCACTGTAGGATAATGCAATCCTCGCTTTTCTCATAAAAGGACTTATCTGCTTTTGCCAAAAANAACGACTGTCCACCTCTCTCACAAACCAAACCCAAGGGATGTATATAACCGTCTTTCCAATGCGCAAAAGGTCATCGGGCCAAAAGGCGGCCGACGTCGGCCCGAAGTCTTTTTGCGCATTGGGTTGTTATTTATTTGCGTATTTTTTTCTGTGAGCTGGTGATTGGGTGCCTGATAGGAGGGGCAGGGGACAGGGGATCTAACTGTTAGTCTGTCCAGCGCTGAATAATTGACCATGGTATGTACACTATCTCTCTGTTGTGTTTGCTGTCTTGTTGGTATTGCTCTCTCTCTCTCTCTCTCTCTCTCTCTCTCTCTCTCTCTCTCTCTCTCTCTCTCTCTCTCTCTCTCTCTCTCTCTCTCTCTCTCTCTCTCTCTCTCTCTCTCTCTCTCTCTCTCTCTCTCTCTTTTGTCCAAACCCCTGGAGAGACACGTTCATAACACCTGCTTGCTTACCTAGAAGTCTTAACCTCCTCCACGCTTTCCAGTCCGGATTTCGCCATCATTCATGTCACACAGCACTTACACGCCTTGTTGACACATGTCTCGAGGGTATGAATAAGTCACAGTTAACAGGGGTAGTCTATCTAGATTTTAAGAAGGCTTTTGATCTGATTGACCACACTATTCTGAATGCTAAGCTTCACAATACCCTAATAACGGAGACGCAGTTGCTTTTTTCACATCTTACCTTACTAAAAGAAAACAAAAGGTTCTTGTTCATGGCTCATACTCCTCTCTCAAAGATGTAAGCTTCGGGGTGCCCCAACGGTCTGTACTGAGCCCCCTGCTGTTTTGCTTATTTATTAATGATTTGCCTCTGCATGTTACTTGCCAAGATGTACAGTGCGACCTTTTTGCTGACGACACCTCAGTTCATACTACTAGTAAAGATATACAGGTAATTTCCGAAAACTTATAACAAAGTCTTCATGACTTATCAGCTTGGTGTATAAACAATTCTATGGTTGTTCATCCAGCCGAAACGAAATCGATGGTAATCGCCACGCGCCAAAAACAGCAGATAACGCCTTTATTACTTAACTTTTCACTTAAAGGTAGTCAGGTAGAACAGGTAAACGAACATCGCGTTCTGGGGATTACAATCGACAGTCAGCTAAAATGGCAAGCTCATACAGACGCCTTATGCAAAATAATAGCAAAAAAATCTCTTTATGTTATCAAAACTGAAATATTATACTGATTCAGATACCCGTAAACTATTTTATAGGTGGGGGCAGGGGATCTAACTGTTTGTCCGTCCAGCGCTGAGTCGTTCCCCTTGGTATGCATATATATATTTTTATAACGCTCCGGCACATACGTTCTCATATCGGTTACGCGTCAAGGGTGTGGGATGGATGTAGTGAGGTCCATTTAAAGAGACTCAATTCCCTACACAGACGGGCTGCCAAAATAATCTGCCCTGATCCACACCTAACTACAGAAGAAAAGCTCACAAAAGCAGGTCTCCTGCATCTTCAAGATCATTTCAAATATAACAAAGCAATCTTTATGTTCAAAGTGCGGAAGCGCAAAACACCTGAGTACATCACTTTGTTCCGTAAATCTGAGTCCAAGCTTGAAAACATCAGAAAGCTTTTCATAGTCCTAAAACCAAAGATCGATCTATATAAGCTTATCCTTCTCAAGAACACATATCTAGAATGCGCTTCCCGACCATGTAAAATCCGCCTCCTCGCTAGCCTGTTTTTAAAAGGGTCTCTGCAAGTATTTCGTGGATCACTCGTAGGGATGACTTAACTACATGTATTATATGTCTCTTTCTATGCTGGGTCCAATTTTTCCAAATTAAGCCTGTTATCCTTTTCATTTAAACTAATTAACTCTGTGTGTGTGTGGAGGAGGGGGGGTTGGGGGGGGGGTGGTCTGAGAGTCTATGAGTATGTCTATGTGAACAGTGTTGTCAATTGTCTGCAAGTATAATGTTTTACTAAGTTATATGTATGTACATTTGTAGATAGTCGTGTAGTTGTTAGAGGCTGGGGACACGCTACAAGAATTTGCTTCTGGCAATGTGTGGTAAGCAAAAATTTGCCACCTGAGACATCGGCTTCGTGGCACATGTTTCAATGTGCACGCAATGTGTTTCTACTGACTGACTGACCATTACCATATATGGAACAGCTCTCAGTCACGCACGCGGTAGAAATATTCGGAGCCGCTGCGGGAGTCCCATATGCATGGGAACTCTCGGACAAGGTTGATCAATTTACTCACTGGAGACGTGCCGCATACTGATACGCAGCTATTCGCAGCGTTTCCGCTTGCGGCGCGTCTCCAATGAGTTAACAGTCTCAAAGCCGTCGCTCAGCTTCTCCGCCATTTTTTTCCGGCTCGGAAGATGAAGAAACGGGAAGTGACGCAAGGACACCGCTGATTGGCTGAGAGGGAGCAACATTGCTCTAGCCTTGCGGGCTACCACAAGAAAATAGACTCGGATTGTATCGGGTGGCAATTTGTGGCGGCAATATTGCTGGTGCCCCGCAATGCGGCAGCAACATTGCCGCCACAAACTTGCGCCCGGCAATAAGTGTTTGTGGTAGGTAGCCTGTGCCGCAACGGCAGGTTCAGTTGTAAAATGGCTGTGTCGATGACGATGTCAATGCCTTAACGGTTGTAAAATAAAGTTTCGTTGATTCATTGTTTCATTAATTCCCTCCCCCCCCCCTCTCTCTCTCTCTCTCTCTCTCTCTCTCTCTCTCTCTCTCCTCTCTCTCTCTCTCTCTCTCTCTCTCTCTCTCTCTCTCTCTCTCTTGTCAGACAAACAGGGTGAGTTTTCTTCTTCTTTTGTTTTCTTTTTTTTTTGGTTGGGGGTGGGGGGGGGGTACGGCCTACTTTCTGGTTTTTTGTCTGTGGGTGTGCATGTGTACGTGTGTATGTGTGCGTGTGTCTGTGTGTGTGCATGTGTGCGTGTGTGTGTATGTATATGTGTGTGCGTGCATGTGTGGGTGTGTGTGCATGTGCGGTCGTGCGTGTGTGTGTGTGTGTGTGTGTGCATGCGCGCGAGTGTGTATATATGTGTGTGTGCGTGTCCGCGTTTATATGTGTGTGTGCGTGCGTGCGTTATGTGTGTGTGCACGCCTCTGTGTGTGTGTGTGTGTGTGTGTGTGCGTGTGTGTGTGCGTGTGTGTGTGCGTGTGTGTGTGTGTGATATTATGCCCGTTATGCTCCGACCTTGTTATAACCGCGCGGCAGTGGACCGCGTCAGCAGACTAATTTGGTCGTCCACTCAATTACCTGATAAACCAGTTGTCCGCAGGAGCATCCACGCTGCTAACGGGCCGTCGCAGACTGCGTGCGTTTCTTTGTGTACCTGTGCCACAGTAAGTTTCTTGAAGTCCGCCGACAGCCTTACCTCATATCTATAATTATCTGGCATCACCTCTATGGCCTTCCATGCAGTGCTGTTTATGATAAGAGCCACCCCCGCATAAAACAGTAAAGCGCGGTTTCGACACCTCAGCGCTTGGTGCGGGTAAGACATTGCACTCGAATCTGTGTTTATTCTTTGCGGCTGGCTTTCGCGTCCATCCAGTGATGTATAAACAACTGCAAGAGGCATAGATCCTTATGAGCCCCCGCAAATTGCGGGGGCTCATGAGGATCTATGCCTCTTGCTGGCCATACTTAAGTCAGTGTTTCTCGCTTTGATGAGTCATAGCCTGGTGTATTCAGTGACGTCGTTTCGGGCAAACTAGCAAAAACAAAGGAATAGCGTTTATAGTAGGAGAACAGTGTTGTATCTCCGTCAGACTGAGGCGAAGTTAGTCTAGCTTGGTGCATCGTTTAGTGCGTGATAGAGAACAAATGAGGAAGTACTCGACTTGAGAAATGGACCTACCCTGCTGATCGCAAGTATTGTACAATTTGTATAGTTAACCCATATCATACTGAGGCTAAAAGCTTCAAATGTGTGCCGACTGCCATATGCAAGCCACATTATAGTACTTACAGATAAGGCTATAGACCAATGGCTTCAGTTCAAGGGTCGCGCCAGAATAGCTTGGCGCCTAGAGGCGCCAAGCTATTCTGACACTACCCTTGAACTATTTTAGTCAACCTTATTTCACACACTGGTGTATTCCGAATGATAAGGGTTAAGTGTTAATCCCTTCATTTCCGCACTGTATTTACATTTTTGTTTCGGAAATATGTGTTCATTCAACTGCCGACCAAACGGCATCACCGTCCACAAATACATAGGTCTCAGCAAGAGGCAAGGATCCTCATGAGCCCCCGGCTCTATGTCTCTTGCAGTTGGATCGTATAGTGAAGGGGTTAATGATCAGACTGCATGTCCACCTCACCTCGACAAAGCGCCTAGTTAAAACGCCTCGCGTAACTCCGTGAAACGGTTTAGATATTGTTTGTTCGTTTGTCCGTTCGTTCGTTTGTTCATTCAGTCGTTCGTTCGTTCGTTCTTTCGTTTGTTTGTTCGTCCGTTCGTTCGTTCGTTTCTTTGTTTGCCGGTTTGTTGGTTGGTTAGTTGGTTTTAAATTTGGTTGCTTCATTTATTCATTCATTCATTCATTCATTAGTTGGTGTTTTGGTGTTTTGCTTCATTTTATTTGGGCAAACGGGTTATTTATTTCTAGTAATCTAAAAGCCAACATCTTTTAACATACTTTACCGTATGAGTCAAATGTTCGCCTGTATTCTGGTTTTGAGATAAAGAAAAGCTTGATCGCTGATGGAGTTTTGAAGACTTGTGATGGAGCGATCAGCACTAACCGCCAGATAACAACAGTCTTTTCAATGCCTCAACCAGCTGCCTCCGTCTGCAAAAGGCATTGATTTACATCAGCACTTGCAGCCGCACGAGAACTATGCCTTATTGCTGACCAAGGTTGCTCTCAGAAAGAGGCATAGATCCTCATGAGCCCCCGCAGTCGCGGGGGCTCATGAGGGTCTATGTCCCTTGCATCAGATGTTCTTCAAACTGAGGTCGTTTTGGAGGCTAGGCCTGCGAATGAAGAAGAGGCTGGATGAACGCCACACAATGCGCAAGAGGCCATCGGGCCGATGTCGGCCGCCGTTGGCCCGAGCACTGCCGTGGGCGGGCCAACGGCGGCCGACGTCGGCCCGATGGCCTTTTGCGCATTGGCTATCAGGTCTTTCTCGATGTGGTTGTGTTGTTCTTTGAGGGAAAATGTGTTTTCCTAGTGGCCGCAGTTGGCTTGACTAGGTCGGGCCGTTATGGCTAAGACTAAGAGCTGTTCTTAATTGGACGAACTTTTGATCGGCAAACCTAGATCGGAGAGGATCGGCAATCTTTTGGTTTGTTTCTTAATTGAGTTTGAATGAACCTATGCGAACTTTAGCAAACCAGGTTTGCCATGGCTCTCTTTCTTAACTGAAGTGCTTGATTCGGCGTACTTACTGTCTGCGAAGGTGTTCAAAATGGCTGCCACTATGCCGCTTCGCGATTTGAACGATTCTTGTTTTTGTACTCCTTGCAGTCCCACAAACAGAGTTGCGCCTCCCACAAATCAATAAAAAATAAGTCTTGTTCTTCACACGAGTAAAATATAGCTGTCCGTCATAGTTGTTTGTATCAGCGACTATCTTCTTATCTCCAACGCAGAAGATGGTAAAAGTTTTGACCAATCAGAGAAATGGTTCGCCTTGGATTGCTCGACATGTCGAGCGAACGTTTTCCGACAGCGAACTATGGTTTGCCGAGGTTCGTGAAATACTTCGAACTAGGTTCGCCGTATCTTTAGATCGTCCAATTAAGAACCAACCTGGTTCGCCCGAGATCGTGAACTCTAGATCGTCAGAGTTCGCGAACTAAATATCGTTTAATTAAGATCAGCCTTAATGGAGAGGCCGGGAGGTTTGGCATCCGATCTCTCTTACAACACAGCGCTAGAAAACATTCTTACGGCTCGGTTCATCATTGGATTTACACCGTAAGTACCAGATCTGATCGAATCACTGAACGCGAATTGTTCAAGCAGAAGACTGTTCCAACAAACTGAAGAAATAAAAACACGCTTAGAAAAGATAGTTACAACACTTTCTTTTTTTTTTTTTTTTTTGGTGTGGGAGTGCAGGATTTTGATCGGACAGCGAATTGAATTTTGAGCCGATAACGACAGTCCTGATAAACGTTTGTCTGTCTGTGAACGAGACATTGAAGTGCCTGAATCTGAATCCAGTGAGAAAGAGGCGGAGATTCCCTGAAGCCTGCTTAGCCACATTTTTTTGCGACAACCGGACACCTACACATTGTCAGTCAAAACAATAAATTATTGTCGCGCAATTCATTTATGTCGACAGTGGCTAAGCAAAGATCGTCTGTAAGAGGCATAGATTCCCATGAGCCCCTGCTTTTCAGGGGCTCATGGGAATCTATGCCTCTTGCAGATATTTGGATGTTCAGCTGGAGACTGACACTGCACCAGACACACGTTATCACTTTGGTCAAGTTCATAATTATGTGTGTGAAGGATTACTGGCGCGCAATTGATTGTCGATGAGGGACATAACTTTTCACTCTGTTCGATTTAGTTCACGTATCTGTCTGAAAATAGTATTATCTGACTATACAAACTCACTGTGCGAGTTCGGTCCCGCTTGTTAGGGTGCGCGGGGGGGGGGGGGGATGGAGGGAGGGGGGAGTGAGGGAAGGAGAGGCAGGGGAGGGTCTTTTCCGCTGCTGGGGACGGGTTACCAAATATTATAGTAACATAATCTGTTGCGACAAAGCACTAAGATATTTAGACTTTGCGTTTATATACTGCAGGTGGGGGGGGGGGGGAGAGAGAGAGAGAGAGAGAGAGAGAGAGAGAGGGGGGGGCGGGAGATGGGGCTTCTCGCCTGGCCTAAAAATATTTTGAAATACTCTGTAATTGTCCCTTTTGGGAAGTTTAGACCCCAACATCCCCCTCCCCCCTCACCCCCTCTTATAAAATGTGGATACCACCCACCACTACACCCTTCTACTATGGTCCCCATTTGCCCCCTCCCCCCCCCCCTAAAATGTTAATCCACCCACCCACCCACCCCCGGGGAGGTAAACGATCCGCTCCTTTAACGTGTTTGTCAATTACGCAACAGTCCAAAAGTTGGATCCCGGGTCAATGGTCTGCTCATTTCTTATGAAGGGCGGAAAACCCTCGTTAACCCAGTCAGTGCCGAGAAAATATGAACAACAACAACCATCTGCAAGAGGTATAGATCTTCATGAGCCCCCGCAGTTGCTTGGGCTCATGAAGATCTATGCCTCTTGCTGACTCTTCTTCGTATTCACCTTCCTGGAACAGCGAGGTTTGGGTGCTTCGTATGCACGTTCCTGGGACAGCGAGGTTTGGGTGGGACAGATAGGTTTGGGTGCTTCGTATGCACGTTCCTGGGACAGCGAGGTTTGGGTGCTTCGTATGCACGTTCCTGGGACAGCGAGGTTTGGGGGGTACAGATAGGTTTGGGTGCTTCGTATGCACGTTCCTGGGATAGCGAGGTTTGGGTGCTTCGTATGCACGTTCCTGGGACAGCGAGGTTTGGGTGCTTTGTATGCACGTTCCTGGGACAGCGAGGTTTGGGTGCTTCGTATGCACGTTTCTGGGACAGCGAGGTTTGGGTGCTTTGTATGCACGTTCCTGGGACAGCTAGGTTTGGGTGTTTGTTGTTGTTGTTGTTTTTTTGTTTTGTTTTGTTTTTTTGGTTTTTTTTTGTTTTTTTTTTGTGGTCAGTGTTGAATTAACGAAGATTGCTGAAACTCAGTCTGCGTCAACTGGTTAATTTAAATACGGGATGTGCTGGGATGTAGAATGTCTCTGTGAGACGTTTTATTGGAGTTTCAGATTCGTTTTAAAATTACGATAATGTCGTGCAACACCCATTGCCATTTACAGGCCTAGTGCCTCCTGTTCGCCGCGTGGCGGAATGCTGCCGTGTTTATCCAATGGACAACACATAGAATTTCGCTGTGGGATTGCGAAAGACAGGATGGCAAATGTTTTGCGTACATGACCAGGAATAGCGTAGATGATCAGACGGCAAACTTTCATGTATGGACAGAATTAATTAAAAAATGTGCTGGTCTCTGATTATAGACCTTACCTCATTAGCCTTAACAATTATCATTCGGAATACACCAGTGCGTGAAATAAGTTCGACTAAAATAGTTCAAGGGTTGTGCCAGAATAGCTTGGCGCCTCTAGGCGCCAAGCTATTCTTGCACCACCCTTGAACTAAAGCCATTGGTCTATGTCCTTATCTGTAAGTACTATAATGTAGTTTGCATATGGCAGTGTACAAATTTTGAAGCTTTTAGCCTCAGTACGATACGGGTTAAGGTGCAAAATCACAGGCCAGGACACAAACAACGAATATCAAATATGCTTTCAATGCGTGGGGTACTTGACGACCTAACCCTGTAGTATGTCGGTGGAGCTTTCTGTCGAGGTGATTCCTTTAGGGTTAATGAAGACTGAGTTCTCAATATTTGTTTTGCTGGTCTGAGTATTTGGTTTAAATAGTTTATTACTTTGCAAAATACATAAAAGAATATACATCACTTATCATCAGATCAAAACATGCCACAGGCTTATAGGATGATCTGGACACTCAGTTATACTATTTGCAAAATTTGCATGGCGGTGGTATGCAGATTTTAAATACAATATAGGTAAGTAAATCAATATATATATATATATATATATATTATATATATATATATATATATATATATATATATATATATATATATATATGCAGATTTTAAATACAATATTATAGGTAAGTAAATCAGTATATATCAATACTTATATGTATACATAAAAAAATGAAAATAGAGGAAAACATTTCAATTATTATAAAGAGAGAGAGAGAGAGAGAGAGAGAGAGAGAGAGAGGGAGAGAGAGAGTTGTCTCAACTGGTCTTTAGATTTTCTTTATTTCCTTTATTTCTTGCAGTCCTATTTTATAACTCAATGAAATCTTTTTGCTGCAGTAATAAATTCGTGTATTTAGACTCAATACGGTTCGCGGCCTAGCCAGCACACATTTCCAGTCTTGAAATTTAAGAAGTGACGCAAAGAGCTCATTTAGAATCTTCCCTGCGGATCGTGGTTCTAAAATATTTTTTATTCCAACGCCAAAGAACCGCAGCCGTCTAAGGGACATGGACTAAAAAGTCCCAGCAATAGGCATAGATCTTCATGAGCCCCCGCGACTGCGGGGGCTCATGAAGATCTATGCCTCTTGCAGTTGGATCCTGTTCACTTTTTCTCGACAGGATCGAAGAGATAAACTCCGCTGCCTATATGATATGTTTGTGGAGCCGTCCCAGAAATGTATCAGATACATCATGTATGCAAGCTCCCTCGGGCACGGCGGTGGTGATAGCATCTAGACCGAACTTATCATCGCGTGGGTGTGCGTCCTCGTGCTGACGCAGGACATGGGATTGCGTTTGATGATGCGTGTCGCTTGTGCTTGCGTAATGCTCCATTGATTTTCGTGTTTGGTGATGTGTGTCACTAGTGTCTAATGTAAAACGGTATTGATTTTGTTTGTGTTTAACAATTTCGGAAATGTCATCCGACTCATATAGCCCCGAAGTGCAATCGCAAAACAATTGATCGACCGTGGGCGCGAACCTATTCTGGCACCACCTTTATACTAGCATGGTATGGATTGTCATGCAGTCTTTAGAGGATGATTACACAATTTGGGGAAGTCGACATTAGTACACAATGGGTTATCCACGAGGATATCAACTTAAATTGTCATTTATCGTCCTCATCGTTGTCGCCATCATCATCATCATCGTTATCGTTGTCGTCATCGCCATAATCGCTGCCTTATCATCATTATCGTTGTCGTTGTCATCATCGCCATAATCGTTGCCATGATCTTCGTCGTCGTTGCCGACGTTATAAGCATCCTCTTCTTCATCGTTATCGTCATCAACACTAGAAGCCACCACCTAGCCATCACGTTATCGTCATCAACACTAGAAGCCACCACCTAGCCATCACCATCGTCGTCATCGTAGTACTCGTCATCTTCGTTGTCGTTGTAGGCAATTTCATAATCATCGTTGCCCCAGTTATCATCATCATCACCTTCGTTGTCGCTGTCGTTGTCGTCATCAGCAGAAGTCTCCTCCTGGCGGCGTCGCCGTCGTATCACAGAGATGGAACGATAACTGTCAACCACTCACTCCATGTTGGACATTTGTGCTGAATAGCTCGAAAATAAATATGGCAATTTATGTGCTGGTCTGTGATTTTGGACCTTATGGCCGTAAGGTCCAAAATCACAGACCAGCACACGCACCATTAATTTCGCGCACAAAATAAAACAGACCGGAAACAGAAGGCTACATGGGTGGTTAAAAAAAAAAAAAAAAACGCTTGCATGATTCAATGGACGTGATATACCACAAAGACACATCCATTTGTGCTGTTTTGTGATTTTGGATTTTACGGGCCTGAGTCCGTCGCAAGGTCTGAAATCACGTACCTGCTCGTGCGCACGGTTCTAAGCCGTAATGCCCAGAATCACAAGACCAGCCCACATTTGTGTCGTGCTGGTCTTTGGAGCAAACTTCTGTTTTCTGCTATTAGGCCTACGTAACCTTCCAGAGTCTGGGACACACGGAGTCAGATCCGTAACAACAAGAGGTATAGATTCTCATGAGTCCCTGCGGCTGCAGGGGCTCATGAGAATCTATGCCACTTGCAGGTGGTTGATTCAGACCATGAATATAGTTGTTTTGTTTTTTTTGTGTGTGTGTGTTTGTTTGTTTTTCTTTTCTCTCAATTCCGTAGAACCTCTGGAGAAGGTTTTTTTTTAATCTTTTTAAACGAGGAAGCGTCTCAGATGTCTCCTGTAATGCAATCTTCTAATGCAACATGCAAAAAGAAAACACACGTTGGACGGAACAAGAAGCAGGCAGCTTTTTGTTACATATCGAGTGAACGGTCATTTGGAAATGCGCGTCTGAAATAATGATACGAGCAGATAATTCGAACGCTTGCATCATTATTTGAGACACGCATTTCAAAATTGCAGTCAGCCTACAAAAAAAAAGTGCTGAAGCGTACGCTTTTTAATTTTATGTTGTCCTGAGTATTAACCGCTGTGCTTCTAAAATCTTTGTTAATTGAGCGAGGAACGTGGAGACAAAGTGGTGTCAGCAAGAGACATAGATCTATAATAATAATAATTATAAATAATAATTACAGTATTTATAATGCGCGTATCTTATAATAACTCTAAGCGCACACTCACAACTCGCGCACGCATGCGCACGCTTTAGACAATGACTCACGTACCACAAACAGTGAAATACATTACGACGGTCAGCTTGGGGTGGGGAGTGCGGTGATATAGTGCTAAAACTGTTGAAAGAGGTGAGTTTTGAGGGCGGACTGGAAGGATTGATTGATTGATTGTACATTGCTTAACGTCCCGACAGCAACAAGGCTTTCTCAGGACGTGCCTGCACTGCTTGTGAAAAAAAATAAATAAACAGAACATTGAATGTATGTCGCCAGCCGGTCAAATACATTAAATAAACCTAACACATGGGGCCTAAATAAAGCTAAGACCATTTAGCAACACACATCCAATATCAAGAGCTACAGGCAGTGCAGACAGTAAGGGAGAGTTTTACAAAGGCAAATACAGGTGAATGGACAAAGGGTAGACAGAAACACATGCCCCAGAATAGAGAGAAAAACCCACCCTGTGGGGCTGACCAGGGTGATCCTGGGAACTAAAAAATACCTAACCCCACCCAAGTCCCCCAGGGCAGACCCGGGTGGGGTGCGGACTGGAAGGAGGAGAGAGAGTGTTTCTGACGGAGAGAGAGTGGGAGAGTGTTCCAGGTGGATGGACCGTAGACGGAGAAGGAGCGGGGGCCGAAAGTGTTAAGTTTGGTGCGAGGGATGTGGAGGCGGAGAGGGTCGGAGGCAGAGCGGAGGGAGCGGGAAGGTGTGTAGGGGTGAAGTAAGTTGGAGAGATAGGCAGGAGCGCAGTTGTTCAGGGATTTGTAGCAGAGAGACAGAACTTTGTATTGGATGCGTTGGGGGATGGGGAGCCAGTGAAGGAGTTTGAGCAGGGGTGTGATGTGGTCGGATTTTTTCTTTCTGAGGACGAGGCGGGCAGCATTGTTCTGGACGCGTTGGAGAGTGAAGATGGTGGAGTGAGGGAGGCTGCGGGGGCTCATGAGGATCTGTGTCTCTTGCAGCTGGATTGAGCTCACCTTTTCTTGGCAGTCAAGAGATTTAAGTACATGTGTTATTAGCAGGTATCAAGAGGAAGAAATCCGCTCCGGCTTTCTCAAATGCCACCAGTGAGAAAATGATACGGAAACCCCAAAGTGTGTCCTTTTTTTATTTTTCGCTTTGGTGTAACCCACAGGGCTAGGAAGCATTCCAAAAATAATGTCGGAGATATCTTAGAGAATAGTGATGCTGTCAGAAGGGCTTAATTTGTCTAGGCTCCCTGGCCCTGTGTCACACAGCTAAGTAAAATGAAATCGTTCAATAGAAGATGAAATTTTTTTTAAATGCCGAAATTGTATTGCCTGCTTTTTTATTTCTCCATGTGATATTATAAATTACCACCCGCTTCTAGTATGGCGGAAATACGTAATGTTCTGCTTTTAGCAGCTGGGTGCGAAGTAAAATATGTACAATAACGAATAATTTAACCTAACAGCTTCGCCGAGTTCGAATCATATAACGCAAGCAACAACAATAACAACACAAACAAAGAAACACGCACATAAAAAACATAGGCAGAAAGAAAAAAATCAAACGAAAAAAAGGAAAGAAAACAATGATAGACTTGTAACAAGTTGTGACTTGTAACTGAACAAGGTGTGAGAAATGTTGTTTTTTTTTTCTCGTACTGCTAAAGTTAACCCATTCAGCCCCGACACACCCCAGCAAGACATTGATCGAGCATGCTAGTTCAAGGGTGGTGCCAGAATAGCTTGGCGCCCATAGGCGCCAAGCTATTCTGGCACCACCCTTGAACTATCGTGCTCGATCTGTCTCTAGAATTGTAATACAGTCCTTCAGAGGGCAACTTCAAAATCTGGGGATTTCGGTCCTGGGATAGAAAGAGTTAAAACTTAAACCATTCCGTCGCATGCCAGCATAGTTACGTTCTGCGCATTTAGCAAGTTCCCATTGTCTGGCTGTTTCACGTCACCGCTGGTTTTCCGTTTCAATGTCTTCACTTTACAGTGAAAACATAAGAGACTACCCCGAACGGGCTCCTTAAATGAGAGGATGTAAATGGGACGAATCACAGACAGCAAGAGGCATATAGATTCTCATGAGCCCCTGTCGCGGGCGGCCGACTTCGGCCCGATAACTCTTGCGTGCTGGGAAAGTAGATCAAACATGACCCCCCCCAACCCCCCCCCCCCACCCCCCACCCCACCCAACCCCTCTACCTTGAGCGACGAAGATCCCCATACTTCCAAGGAACATGGATACAAAGTGGTGTGAGCAAGAGACATAGATCCTCATGAGCCCCCGCAACCCTTGTTTGATATTTTGGCGAGTGGTGAGTAGTACACCACGCGTCTCCACCCCCCCCACCCCCCACCCCACCCCACCCCCACCCCACCCCACCCCCACCCCCCCACCCCCCCCCACACCCCCCCCACCCCCCACCCCACACCCCACCCCACCCCACCCCACCCCCCCCCTTTCCCGCTGTTTGATTTTCCGGCCACTGAAGCAAGGAGGCAGGTTAAAGGTTCCAAACAAAAAGTTGGACCCCCCCCCCCCCCGCCCACACACACACACACACACACACACACACACACACACACACACACACACACACACTCGCGAGGTAACTGATCCGCCCCTGCAGCTGACCTGTCATACAAGTGGTCTCACAAAACAGGTGCTGCTGGGTGTTGATTAGCCTGAGCCTGAACCTAATTTACGATATAGCTGTCCGGCACTGTCATCTGTGCGACGTCAAAAAGGCATTATTCACCGCGGATTTTGTCTGAGGGAGGTCAGAAAATTAAAAGTTGGAATAAGCCAAACCATGCAGAAAGATTCGTCATCGTCAGGGCTTGCCATCAAAACTCGCTAACTCTGCATATTTATAAAGTTGAGGAAAATATTCCTGACAGGTTGATTTTGCGCTCCTGTTAAAAAAAAAAGAAAAATTGCCCTACTGATGAGAAATTGCGTATTCTTGCATAAGTCGATTATGAGCATGTCACAATGCCCACAATTAAAAACACAGCTAGAACTAGGTGGCATGTGCTTTCCGCTACATATGACATGATATACTGACGAGCAAAATAAACGCGACATCATTGGAATCATCGGAAACACTTCAATGATGTCGCGTTTATGTTGTTCGTCGGTATCCTGCACTGCGCAACGTCATCCGTGGCCTGCCTCAGTCCCACAGGCATGGAATGATCGGTCGTAATCGACTACAACTCCAGGTGTCGATCATCTCTATAACTTAGAGTCCGAAATAGCTCAGGCGGTTAAACGGAGGAGCAGGAGAACGAAGGGAATCGCCGGGTCGTGGGTTTGAATCCCGTCCCGGCCCCGGTAGCTGGACTCACAATTCAGGGAAAAAAAACATATTTGTTCAATAGCATGTCCGTTGAAAGGTCCTGGTAAATCAAAGTGGCACAGTTGGAGTGCGCCTGAGTTGATCAGTGTTCAGGTCGTACTCCAATAGATTTCCCTGTCCCCCATAACCCGCCCGTCACCTCGGTGCTGTGGACGTTAAAACCCGAACTAACCACCTCTACCACCTGTGTTGGAGGTTGGCCGGAGACTTGATTTTTAGTCGATCACACAACGATCATCATATGCCTGTGCCTAGCCCAAGGGGTCGTGCGAAAAAGGAGCGCGCGTGTACTGCTGCCGTTTCAGTGCAAAAATGCAAATAGATCTCCTCTCATGCACAGGTTTGTGTTCAGGATTAGATGCTTGAGTGAGCTTAGTCCTGCGCCAGCCGCTAAGCAAGGCTTAGTGGCTGGCGCAGGACTAGGCTCACTCACGCAACTGGCCCCAGGTCCTCGAGTCCCAAACTTTCGGCTTCTAGCTTTGAGGGCAAAACACACAGACTAACACATAATAATTATAATATACAGTATAACGATACAAGGCTACCGAATGCAGGCAAAAATGCTGGTAAGTCCATTATTGTCAAAAGCGAGATAGTCATTGTATTTCCATGGAAATCTATTTTTCACAAGTATAGTCTTATTGTCTTTTACCTTCAAAGGACAGAATACCGGGGGAAAAAAAAAGGGGGGGGGGGGGAAATTACTCAGCGCTGGACAGATAAACGGATGCTCCTCCTTTAATACATTCTACCACAGAACAGAAATCCCCAAATTTTGACGTTACCTTCTGAAGGACTGTATTACAATTCTAGAGACAGATCGAGCATGATAGTTCAAGGGTGCTGCCAGAATAGCTTGGCGCCTATGGGCGCCAAGCTATTCCGGCACCACCCTTGAACTATCATGCTCGATCCGTGTCTTGCTGTGGTGTGTTGGCGCTGAATGAGTTAACGGATGTATGTAATGGTCTTGTTCTTTACCTGCTTGTTCTTCTGTGGGCTGGCGACTGGGTGCCTGATAGGAGGGGGCAAGGGATCTAACCGTTTGTCCAGCGCTGAGTAATTCCCCTTGGTATGTGCACTGTTCTACCAGCGCTAGCCTCACCTATCTGGTTTGTGAGTATTCAGATGAAGAAGAGAAAAAAAGAGCCTTTGTGCATTTTTTAACGCTGATTCCACTCTTTGTCCTATGTTTCAGACTGTGACAAACCCCTGCCTCACTGAGGAGAGTTCGTCAGAAAACTGCCCCACTAATAGCAGAAAAAACGCACTACTTTCCCTGATGGGTCAGGACAAACATCGGTCTATGTGAATTTGCAGCTTTGCATGCGCAAAGAGCAGGTAATTAGCGCAACGCCGTATAACACTGTTGGCAGTAAGCAAACTTTATGAGAAGAAAAACAAAAATCCAATCCCAGAATTAGCTCTAAATAAACTGCACTCAGAGATTGAAAGACTCAGTAATAAGGCTCAGGTAAAATCAATTCTTCCGAATAAGCGGTTAATAATCAACAGCGATCAGAGACGAAGGCATTTGATTAGAGATATTCTTAGAATAAGCTTCTAACAAATCTTCATTATTATTCTCACGAGCAAAGGAAATGCGACATGGAAACATCGGAAACACTCTAAGTGTCGCATTTCTTTTGCTCGTCAGTATCTTATTATATTGTAACTCATTCTGCCCGCGATGCACCACAGCAAGATAAGGCTCGACCATGATAGTTCAAGGGTGGTGGCAGAATAGCTTGGCGCCTATAGGCGCCAAGCTATTCTGCCACCACCTTGAACTATCATGGTCGATCTGTCTCCTGAATTGTAAAGCAGTCGACAGAGGATAACTCCAAAATGTGGGTATTTCGTACTTCGGAAACCATGAGATAATATAATTACATCATTAGTAGTAGCAGTAGCAGTAGTAGTAGTGGTAGTAGTAGTAGTTGTGGTAGTAGTTAACCTCCACTCCACGCAACAGACGGCCCTATTGCGGACCGGGACAGCTATTGCCTATGGAGTACGACCTGAACACTGATCAAATCAGGCGCTCTGACGTCGTGCTATTTTGATGTACCAGGAAAATATTGCAACCGACATGCTATATGGAACAAGACCGCTTCCCACCCCCCACCCCCCACCCTCACCCTTCCCCACCACCCTTGATCGAAACTACACTCACAAGGCTGTAACAGTATTTAGTCACAATTTGCAAAAGGCTGTGTCCCTGCCTTGTCCCACGGACGTGAATACTGAGGAAACTACTCTGTCTCTCTCTCTTGGCTTGACTTCGCGAACGAAGATTCTATAGGGGTTGCCCACGACGTCTGCAGGCATGTTCGTGGCTGCGGAGGCCAATCCGGGACCGGCAGGTTGGACCGCAGTGGCTGCAGGGGAAGGTCTGGCCAAGGTTCTGAGTTTCGACATTTTTTTTTTTTTTTTTACTCCTGAGCCGCTTGTCCTTAAGGCTAGCTCTGCGAGAGTCCTCAAAGGAGACTAGGAAACTACACTCACAAGGCTGTAACAGTATTTAGTCACAATTTGCAAAAGGCGCAATATTTCATCAGCCACTGCGACCAACTGCATGAGTGAGCTTAGTCCTGCGCCAGCCACTAAGCAAGGTGCTCCGCTATAGCGGAGCACCTTGCTTAGTGGCTGGCGCAGGACTAAGTTCACGCATGCAACTGAACCCTGGGCCGCGGGTGGTCATACAAATGTATGCCTCTTCTTGCGACGGTAACAATCTGTTCCCCTAGTGTGTTCATTTCTATCTTTGTACCTACTCATCGCTTCGAGCCGTATGGCGGAACAAAATCACATACCCGCTCACATGTTTACCCGTCCTCTTCTCATATGTAGGAGATAGTTTGGGTTTATGTCTGATACTAGTGGCTGCAGTGACTGATCTCCCAACGACAACGTCACAAATCCGCTTAGAGCGCTCAGTCTGAGCCCGAAGATATTTTGGAGTCTGCTTGAATCTGTCTTCGTAGTGCAGGCACCCGAGACAATGACAACATTAACCCTTTTCGCCCTGATGCACTACTGCGTGACGTAAATTTTGACTACGGTAGTTCAAAGGTGGTGCCATAATAGCTTGGCGCCTGAGGCGACTAGCTATTCTGGCACCACCTTGGAACTTTCATGGATGATCTGTCTCCTAATCTGTAATGTAGCCTTCATAGGACGCAGGATGTAATGGGTTAAAGGAGAAAACACTACGGAATGCCGAGGCTTGTGGGTGAATTAGTTAATTAGTTGAGTTTAACTCCGAGCACGCTACTAGTTATTGGGGACAATCCTAGAGCAGGTTTGTGTGTGTGTGTGTGTGTGTGTGTGTGTGTGTGTGTGTGTTGTGTGTGTGCGTGCATGCGTGCGTGCGTGCGTGCGTGCGTGCGTGCGTGCGTGAGTGCATGCGTGTGCGTGTGTGTATATATATCATAGCAGAGAATCGTGATTCACGGAAATGTTAATTTTTCTTCACGGACCTAATCTGAATGTCGTGATTGAGGATGGATTCCTCGTGACAGTAACAGCCCGATTCCTGTCCTTCTCCCAGCCTCAGCCCCACCCTTATCCTTACCCCAACCCACACCACCACCACCACCACCACCACCACCACCACCCCACCCCGCCTCCCCCCCCCCACCACCACCACCACCACCACTACCACCACCACCTCCATCTTGCGCTCATTCTGAAGAAATGCCTGTCCCCGCTCTTGCGGCAAAACGGAGATTAGCCAAATCCGACAGTGCAAGGATAAGGACACGCAGAAGGCGTCAGCCCAGCGAGCAAAAAGAGCTCGGGCAGGCGTAGGACTCAGCTGGCTCCCGCGCACGTACACCCCCCCCCCCTTCCCCGCCCCTCGAGGACCTTTCGCTCACTGTGAAACCCGTGAGGACAAAGTCAGCTGAGAGTTGACACGTGAGGGTTAGAATTGCTGGAATCGCAATTTCACCCTGTCACTTTGTCTTGTGTTTGGAGAAGGGGCGAGGGGGTGGGGGGGGGGGTCAGTCAGTCAGCCTGCGGGGGTTCACGTCAGGTCAAGGTCAAGGTCAGGTCAGAGAGGGAAGGCCGCCGTTCACTTCCAAAGCCAAGTGACATATACAGTAAACGTTGGATATAACGAATCGCCAGGGGACCCAACTGATTTTCCTTGTTTCGATATCCGATTCCGATGTTTGTTTTAAGCGAAGTGATTTACCTAGAAAAACTGCTGTCGGGACCAGTCCGATAAAGCGTTGTTATAGTCGACTTTTGTTATATCCGACTTTTGTTATAAGCGAAGTTGACTGTATAACAGAATAGTCAGGTGTGAGCCGCTCTGTACAATTTGCGCGGGAGATGGATCGACCACAGACGCTTGGTTGATGGTTAATGAGTCCATCGAAAGAAGTCAAACTTTGGCGTGTCGCTGACACTGAAAGCAATCACTCCTCGAGACCACATAGTTGTCTTAACTCACTACGTCCTGAGGATGAAATTATCAAGTTTTGTAGCCATCTTTTGAGGTCTGCCTCACAGTTCTAGAGACAGATCGACCGTGATAGTTAATAATAATAATAATAATAATAATAATAATACATAGTTCCTGTATAGCGCTGTTCTCTAGGAAAACACTGGACTCACTGCGCATGCACAACAGCACACCCTCTCTCTCTCAGACACACACTACTGTAAACCACCCCATCTCTTCTCAACACTTACAATCACTTCCTCTAGGATCAGCGGAATAAAAGGGCAGTCAACAGTTAGCTAAAGATGAGCTAAGTGTTAAATGCCCGACAGAAAAGAAAAGTCTTTAAGTGAGCTTTGAACTGTGACAATGTGGGCAGATTCCACATTTCAGTTGGCAGAGAGTTCCACATACTTGGGGCTAAAAAGGCGCCAGGCTATTCTGACACCACCCTTCAACTATCGTGGAGTCGATCTACATTCCTGCGTGTCAGGGATTTATGGGTCAAAAACGATCGAACGTCTACCCCAACACCGAAATCCCCAAATTTTGTCGTTGTCCTCTGAAGACTGCACTCTAGTGCAGAACACAGATCGACCATGATGGTTCAAGGGTGATGCCAGAATAGCTTGGCGCCTATGGGCGCCAAGCTATTCTGGCATCACCCTTGAACTATCATGGCCGATCCTTATCTTGCTGTGGCCGTGTGTCTGGGGTAGAATGAGTTAAAGCGATCTGCTCCACGGCAGGCTTCGGTTGCTCGAATTTGCCGACACAACGGGTTCTCAATGTTGTCTTGCCTCAGCTAAGACTATCTACCCTTCTGTTCACAATCCGTATGAATAGGCACGCGTACCAGAGGTTTCCCATTGCCATTTTGGCGTAACGGAAGAAACTCTCCTAAGTACAAAGGAGGGGCGGGGGAGGGGGGGGGGTAAAGCAGAGAGGTCGCTCATTTGGCGACAACCAAAATTCACAGTTTAACCCATTCAACCCCAACCCCACGCACGTATTTTCCAAATATTGGAGGCGTCATCTAACGACTATGCACCTGTTGCAGGAGATGGATCGGCCATGACAACTCAAGGACAGTGCCAGATTAGCTTGGCGCCGACAGGCGCCAGGCTAATCTGGCACTGCCCTTGGGTTATCATGGTCGACCCATCTCCTGCTGTAGTGCGTCAGGGCTGAATGGGTTAATGCAGTCTCTTTGTCCAGCATTATTGCGAGATACACTGAGAACATTTATAAAGGATATAATTATTAACCCTTTGCTGCCTGAAGTAGATCGCTTTAAAAAAATTGTGTGTTGCTTTCTTGAGTGTTTCTGTGTTTTTGGTTGTTGTTTTTTGTTTTGTTTTTGTTTTTTCCATTATTGTAAAATGTAGTCAGCACAAGGACATTTATTAAATAATTCTTGATACAAATCTCTTGCCGGCGAAAGAGCCATCAGATTGTGTCCCAGATATACATGTCCAGACATCGAAGACGTGCGTCTAGAGCCGGCCGAGGCTTTATGATTCAGGTTTCTGATAAAACATGACGAAAAACTGATCAGACTCTGGCAGCATATCTCGGCAGCATATCTAGAGGCTGTTTCCAAATAGCTTAGTCTAGAATAGATGGAAACTTCAGTGTCTGACGATGCTGTGCTGTTCTTCAGGGCAAAGCTACTGAGACCGTAACACGTTCACAGCCGAGAAACATTTGTACACGATCCGACTGCAAGAGGTATAGATCCTCAGGAGCCCCCCTTTTCCCCCCTCTCCCCCTCCCCCCTCCCCCCGCAGTTGCGGCGGCTCATGAGGATCTATGCCTCTTGCTGAAACTACTTTTGTATCATAAGGACTACCTGATGAGCGGTGCGCGCTGATATGCGAGAGACTAACCGCGCGCGAAAACACGAGCCAGCTGCAAGACGTATAGATCCTCAGGAGCCTCCCCTTTACCCCCCGCCCCCTTCCCCGCGACCGCGGGGGCTCATGCTCTTGCTGAAACCGTTTTGCATCATAGGGGCCTGGTGAGCGATGCGCGCTGATATGCGAGACAGGTACCGCGGCGCGAAGACCGCGCGCTCCTTGGTATCTCTATGGCGTGAGTGTTTGCTGAGCGCGTGGAGGCTTATTTCGAATCATATCAGCGCGCATCGCTCATCAGGTCCTATACTTTGTGTCCACGTGCCTTTCGCGGCTGGAGTTCTTTAACTTTCAATTTACAATGAACACAATCTACGTCCATTGCTTTAACTCATTCTGCCCGCGGCACACCGCAGCAAGATATGGCTCGACCATGACAGTTCAAGGGTGGTGGCAGAATAGCTTGGCGCCTATAGGCGCCAAGCTATTCTGCCACCATCCTTGAACTATCATGGTCGATCTGTCTCCTGAATTGTAATGCCGTCCTCAGAGAATAACTCCCAAATGCATTGATTTTTTTTTCATCAGATCTTGCAGGCAGAGCATGCTGGCGTACTCGTAAATTACATACCGTGACATCTATTGACATAATTATCATCAGTTTTGAGCACTGCCACAGACCTTCATGGGTCCCCGCAAGCTTGCGGGGGACCATAAAGTTCTGTGTCTCTTGCAGATGATGGAGACTGCTCAACTGTAGGGGCGTACAAACTGGATTTATCATTGACCGGAAAAGATCGACGAGCGGTTGTAAATTGCCCGACGCCCGTGTCACCTTACATGCTACCTCGTTTCTCTTCCAGTCCTGGACAAGTGAATTTGTCACATTTGAGAACCGCGTGCACAAGCATAAAGTCAATAATTGCTAATACACCAGAACACGTTCACCTTTGTGACAGATGATCTGTCCCTAACTCATTCTATCTCAGACACACCACAGCAAGAGAAGGATCGACCATGACAGTTCACGGGTGATGCCAGAATAGCTTGACGCCTAAGGGCGCCAAGCTATTCTGGCATCACCCTTGAACTATCATGGTCGATCTGTGTCCTGCACTGCAATGCAGTCTTCAGAGGACAACGGCAACATTTGGGGATTTCGGTCTTGGGGTACAATGAGTTAATTAAAGACCATCATTTACGGGGCTGTAGAAAAGGTGTTACCTGTCATTAAAGACCAGTGAGTTCAGACGCGCATTTCGCATCCGCTGGCAGCGAAGGGATTAATTCGAAGCCCCAAGGGCCCCAACCGTCCAAAGGACATGGATACCAAGTGTGCGCCAGCAAGAAGCATAGATCTTCATGAGCCCCCGCTACTGCGGGGGCTCATGAGGATCTATGTCTCTTGCGTTTGCGTCGTTTGCATCGTGTCCAGTTTTGTTTTTTTTCTCGGCAGTAGGAGTTGGTCTAACTGCTGTCAGTGAACTGTCACGGTCCACCAGTTTCATGCATTTGGCGCATGAAGGTGGGCTTATCACGATCTGTTCAACTCCTGCAGTTGACGCTGGGAGAGAGAGAGAGAGAGAGAGAGAGAGAGAGAGAGAGAGAGAGAGAGAGAGAGAGAGAGAGATGGATTTGCAGACAGTTGGAATATTGGGTTTGACACGGCTCTCTCAACACCGCACAAGTAGCGTCGATTGCACAATCATGCGACCCTATCGTTTCGATTCTTTCCCCTTCAGGCAATAAATATGAGATCACACCCAGACCACACCACGACCTGGATTGAAAGTCAATATGTCAGTAGGGTGGGAGGGGAGACTTCGTTGGAGGTGTGGAGGATGGGTGGGGGGGAGAGAAAAAGAGAGACGCGCGTGAACTCTCATACACATTCTCACCCTTCCACCCCACCCCCACCCCCCGCCCACCCACCCACCCCCCACCCCCACACCCCACACATACACAAACACATACACACGCACGCATGCACGCACACACACACGCGCACGCACATACAGACATACACAAACACACGCACACACACACATAAACTCACACACATACCATATTCAGTTTACATGGACTTAAAAATGATCATAATTGATGAGAAAATATTCCATTATTATTAAACTTCAGACAGACAGGCCCAGCAAGCAAAGGTCTTCGGACCGACGTCAGGCCAGCAGTACGCACGCACGCACGCACACACACACACACACACACACACACACACACACCATCACACACACACACACACACACACACACACACACACACACACACACACACACACACACACACACACACACATGATGAAATTACCCCGTTCAGTGCAATCTTCATTCTACGTTAATTCAAGACCAAAAAACCCAGGATCATGGATTCAAATTGGTTTCAGCAAGAGTCATAGATCCCCATGAGCCCCAGCAAATGCGGGGGCTCAGGAGGATCTATACCTCTTGCAGTTGGGTGGTGTTTTGATTATCTCAGCACTGAACGGGTTAAACTAGGCTATGACTGGAACAGAAAGAAAAGACTTTAGAAAAAGAATGAAGACAACATCCCAACGCCATACTGGCTCCGGTAAACAATCGACTTTACTTCCCTTTTGTTATGTTAAAAATCAGAAAGATCAGAAACGGATTTTTTTTTAAATCTAGGATAACACTCTGCCTAATCACTTTTCAAACTGGTATTTCATTCTGGAAAGATGGAGGAAAGTCAAAACATCAACTTCTATTTTTCTTCGTTTAAGCCCCTTTCACTACAACCTGTGTCAATTTAACGAGAAAGCGCTCCGGCCGTCCCGTCATGAGCGACGGATACAAAGTGGTGTCACCAAGAGGCATAGATCCTCATGAGCCCCCGCAATTGCGAGGGCTCATGAGGATCTATACCTCTTCAGTAGTCAGTGTAGTGTCCATTTTTTCTCGACAGTGACGGGGTTTTAAAGAGAATAAACTTCTTGTCATTATTAATTTTGACCAAACCTTTCTGGCGCGACTGCTTTGATTGGCTGTTTATCTGTGAGCTTAGGAGTCTGTTTCCGTTTCCGAAGTAGTCTGCCTGTCTGTCTGTCTGTCTCTGTATGTCTGTTCCCCTTCGAGACAGACAGCAGACAGACCGGCGTTTGGGTCGCTATCGACCGATCCTCATGATTTTGTTTTGACATTTGCCCGAGCAGTCTGCAGTGAACTGCGATTGTCCGCGTGAAATTTGCATGGATCTTTGAAGTAGACACCCATATTGACAGAAACGCATCGCCCCGGATTGACACCTCCTCAATACGAGGAACAGGTATATCCACTTCTGTCAGCAAGAGGCATAGGGTCACTTGAGCCCCTGCGACAGCAGGGGGTCATGTGAATCTATGTCTCTTTTGCAGGTGGGTCAATGACATGGATAGACTTGTATTAAATTCCAATTTTTCGTCCAAACACGAAACAATGGAGGCATTGACCGCTTGCGAAATGTCAAGTGTTGTAACCTCATCTTCACTTAGATAACATGCCAGCAAGCAAAGGTCTTCGGTCGGGCCCACGAGGCCTGTGCTCGGGCTCACGGCGGTCGTCGTACGCCCGAAGGCGTTTTGCTTCTGAGGATGCATCCGCGAATATGCCTTTGGGTGCACTGACGACTCGGTCAGTTTACAATCTGATCATACTGCCCTGAAGACAATCGATTTTGTAATAAACTTTTCCACAATCTCATCCGAAAATAGAGCCTCGCATTAAATTACGCAGATCGTGTCGCGTAATGAGACGCTGTCTAGCCGAGGCTATGTCGTTTAAATTGTATTATTTCTGTAGTTATATGCATCATGGAAAATGAACGGCATAGTACTTTTTTTGTTTGTTTGTTTGGGGGGGGGGGGGGAGGGGGGGCCGAAAGACTACCCAAAGTTTTTTCATACTTTCTTCCTACCTTTCTTTGCTTTCTTTCTACTTTTCTTTACATGATAACCTCGGCTGTCGGTAGCGGTTTTTGTCGCGATGAAAAACCGCTACCGACACACAAAGGGTTAATGGCGTTTGCTTTCCTAACATGCAGAGTATTTAAAGTACCATTACACGTAAATTTGAAGACAAATTTCGGCACCATTTGCGTTTGTTATTCTTGTTATTCTTTGTCGACAGGCCCAATGAACGTTTACGGCAGTTTGGACACGCAGCAAACACACACGTAATCAGAATTGTTTATTCAGGTCTGCGCATCCGTTAGCGGCGCTTCGATCCCCCGCACCAAACTCAGCACTTTCGGCCCCCGCTCCTGCTCAGTATACGGTCCATCCACCTGGAACACTCTCCCACTCTCTCTCTCTCTCTCTCTCTCTCTCTCTCTCTCTCTCTCTCTCTCTCTCTCTCTCTCTCTCTCTCTCTCTCTCTCTCTCTCTCTCTCTCTCTCTCTCTCTCTCTCTCTCTCTCTCTCTCTCTCTCTCTCCGTCAGAAGCACTCTCTCTCCTCCTTCCAGTCCTCCCTCAAAACTCACCTCTTTCAACAGTTTTAGCACTATACCACCACACTCCCCACCCCAAGCTGACTGTCGTAATGTATTTCACTATTTGTGGTACGTGAATCGCTGTCTAAAGCGTGCGCGTGCGCGTTCGTGCGCGAGTTGTGAGTGCGCGCTTAGAGTTATAATTATTATGAGATAAGCGCATTATAAATACCGTTATTATTATTATTATTATTATTATTATTATCTATTTTTAGCTGAATATTGCTCGTGAGCGGAGCGGAGTCACTGTCGAATTACTTGATATTACGGTCGAAGCACTCAGATGCACTGTGATTTCAGATCCATGAAAATGTTTTAGGAATGACTTCTTTACGTTCCCTTTGGTCTTTAAGGTCACCAGACACAATGCCCACCTGCCCAAGCTCTCCTAGCATTCGTTATTATCGTTAAAAGTACGTAAGTATACATTGGTGTTTTTTATTTTTTTAATTTTTATTTTATTTTGACAAGATAGTCTGACGTCTGCATCCTTAAAACCATGTGCGTGTTTGAAGGGTTACAAACAACCACCGATTTGGACAGTCCAGCCAATTTTGCACCGAATAGTCTAATCTGGCACTACCCTTAAATTATCATGGTCGATCCATTTCCTGCTCTAGTGGGGCAGTGATAAATGTGTTGTCAATCCATCGCCCGCAATATGTGCTAGATTTTTAAGTATTCCTGCCAGTAAAAAGTCCTTAGATCGACGTGGGCCAGACGACATTTTGCTCACCATGATATTGCTCAAGGTCGCCGAGTATCCACAATCATTCACTGCCCAAAGCTTTTCGAGTGACCAATCGTCAACAGAACTTCACCCTCGTTTGCACGATTAGATTCATGATTCAAGAAGGTGTATTGATCTCGTAGTTAGTGATAAGGACACGTTTTGCGGATCGCTTTGTTGAAGGATGATGTCACTGTTTAGTTTTCCCCGAAGATCTCAGCCATCATCTTGTGAAATTCAAGTACCGGTGTGTGCCCGTGAAACCAAAACTTCCTAATCTGATGTCCTACCTCATCGAAGAACACTTGCGGCCAGTTGCGTGAGGGAGATTAGTACTGCGCCAGCCACTAAGCAAGGTGCTCCGCTGGCGCAGGACTAAGCTCACTCATGCAACTGACTCTTGTCTCCACCACGGGACATCATGATTTTGTATGCTTCGTATAGAATTTGTTGGGTCCTTATTCCTGCTTGAGGGCTCGTGAAAATCTGTGCCTTTTGCTGGCTTCAGTACATCCGTATTCATTCTGCGGTTGAACGAGAAACTGTGGCCTATATAATACCACTGAATCGGTATTCCTGAGGGAACCTGTTTGGGTCCATGCTTTGGCTTATCTACATTCGGTGGCTTGGGGAGATTTTTTTTTTATTGGGGAGGGGCAACTTGCTCAACCCTTTTAGCCCCGAGTCATTGCAGCAGGAGATGGATTGACCATGATGATTCAAGGGTAGTGCCAGATTTGCTTGGCGCCTTCAAGCGCCAAGCTAATCTGGCACTCCCTTTGAATTATTATGGTCAATTCATCCCCTGCAACTGGCACATAGTCGTTAGGCAACACCTCCAAAATTTGAGAAATGGGACCTTGGGGCTAAAAGGGTTAACATGGTCCTTTAATTAAACAACACGGGAAGAGGGGGCTGAGTAGGAGGGGGGGGGGGAGTGGTGGAGAGAAAAAGCGATTTTCCGGCCTCGTAAGAAATCAAACATAACAATCAAAATCTTCTCCAAAGTCTGCTTCCAGAATAATCAAAATCTTCTCCAAAGTCTGCTTCCAGAATAATCAAAATCTTCTCCAAAGTCTGCTTCCAGAATAATCAAAATCTTCTCCAAAGTCTGCTTCCAGAATAATCAAAATCTTCTCCAAAGTCTGCTTCCAGAATAATCAAAATCTTCTCCAAACTCTACTTCCAGAATGATCAAAATCTTCTCCAAAAACGATGTTGCTCTTCGGATAATAAAATACAAATATCGTATAATTATTTTTTTTTTTTTTAATATTCCGAAAATATTTTCCCTCCAAGAATATTGAGGTGTGTGTGTCGTGAGAGGGGTAAGGGGTAGGGGGGTGTCAGCCTCTCCCCTGCTTTTTCATTGGTGGGGGAGGGGGGACGGGGGGAGGGTCGGGGGGGTACGGGGGGGGGGGAGGCGGGGGGGGGGGGAGAGAGAAGTGGTTAAGTGTCCTACCCTGGTTTCCAAGCCATTGACTTTTAATCTGTGTAAGCATTATTAATTAATCTGTGTAAGCATTATTAATTAATCTGTGTAAGCATTATTAATTAATCTGTGTAAGCATTATTAATTAATCTGTGTAAGCATTATTAATTAATCTGTGTAAGCATTATTAATTAATCTGTGTAAGCATTATTAATTAATCTGTGTAAGCATTATTAATTAATCTGTGTAAGCATTATTAATTAATCTGTGTAAGCATTATTAATTAATCTGTGTAAGCATTATTAATTAATCTGTGTAAGCATTATTAATTAATCTGTGTAAGCATTATTAATTAATCTGTGTAAGCATTATTAATTAATCTGTGTAAGCATTATTAATTAATCTGTGTAAGCATTATTAATTAATCTGTGTAAGCATTATTAATTAATCTGTGTAAGCATTATTAATTAATCTGTGTAAGCATTATTAATTAATCTGTGTAAGCATTATTAATTAATCTGTGTAAGCATTATTAATTAATCTGTGTAAGCATTATTAATTAATCTGTGTAAGCATTATTAATTAATCTGTGTAAGCATTATTAATTAATCTGTGTAAGCATTATTAATTAATCTGTGTAAGCATTATTAATTAATCTGTGTAAGCATTATTAATTAACCTGTGTAAGCATTATTAATTAATCTGTGTAAGCATTATTAATTAATCTGTGTAAGCATTATTAATTAATCTGTGTAAGCATTATTAATTAATCTGTGTAAGCATTATTAATTAATCTGTGTAAGCATTATTAATTAATCTGTGTAAGCATTATTAATTAATCTGTGTAAGCATTATTAATTAACCTGTGTAAGCATTATTAATTAATCTGTGTAAGCATTATTAATTAACATGTGTAAGCATTATTAATTAATCTGTGTAAGCATTATTAATTAACCTGTGTAAGCATTATTAATTAATCTGTGTAAGCATTATTAATTAATCTGTGTAAGCATTATTAATTAATCTGTGTAAGCATTATTAATTAATCTGTGTAAGCATTATTAATTAATCTGTGTAAGCATTATTAATTAATCTGTGTAAGCATTATTAATTAATCTGTGTAAGCATTATTAATTAATCTGTGTAAGCATTATTAATTAATCTGTGTAAGCATTATTAATTAATCTGTGTAAGCATTATTAATTAATCTGTGTAAGCATTATTAATTAATCTGTGTAAGCATTATTAATTAATCTGTGTAAGCATTATTAATAAATTTGTGTAAGCATTATTAATTAATCTGTGTAAGCATTATTAATTAATCTGTGTAAGCATTATTAATTAATCTGTGTAAGCATTATTAATTAATCTGTGTAAGCATTATTAATTAATCTGTGTAAGCATTATTAATTAATCTGTGTAAGCATTATTAATTAATCTGTGTAAGCGGCCGAGAAAAAGTGAACTCGATCCAACTGCAATAGGCAAAAGTGTTGCCTGTCGTTAAAGACCATCATTTAGGTATCGACAGCCACCTAGATGATGGTCTTTAATGACAGATGGTCTCTCATAAGCGTGGTCGCTAAAAGCAGGTTCTGCTGTACTCAGAAGCAGAGTTTAGAATTGTAAACAATTTCTTTCTGGACATACACGAGTTTTGAACAGATCGTAAATGTAACTAATGCTTAATTGCAGTGCCCTGGTCGTCGTTCGAATCTCGTTATACCTGCATTCGTCGGCAGGTAATTGTTCGGGTCGCGCACACATTTACACATTAATCGCACTTTAACTCATTCTACCCCAGACACACCACAGCAAGATAAGGATCGACCATGATAGTTCAAGGGTGATGCCAGAATAGCTTGGCGCCTATGGGCGCCAAGCTATTCTGGCATCACCCTTGAACTATCATGGTCGATCCTTATCCTGCACTGCAATGCTGTCTTCAGAGGACAACGGCAACATTCTGGGATTTCGGTGGTGGGGTAGAATGAGTTAACCCTTTAACTTTAACATACTTTAATCCCTGCCCTGCCAGTGGGCGCAGCTAGTGTGATTTTGAAATCATTGTAAATTCATTCGGCAACGATCCCCCAGTCTTCAAACGAACATGGATCATACAAAGCGGTTTCAAGCAAGAGGTATAGGTCCTCACGAGCCCCCGCGACTGCGGAGGCTCATGAGGATCTATACCTCTTGCGCTTGGTTGGTGTGCCGTTTTTCTCGGCAGTCAAAGGGTTAAGGGCGCATGGTTTTCGTGCACAGCGTCAGCTTAACCTCACATTTTTATCCAGGAAACTCGTTTCGAATACCGTGATGGTTGAAAATAACATATGATTGATTCAGCGTTGGCGTGCTACTGCATAGGCCCGGGCAGTTTCTACGCCATCGTTTGGACTTTTTTTTTTTAATCAGGATTTCGCATGCGAGAAGAGGGGAGGTTTTTGTAGATTGGGCACTTTTGGACAGGAGGTCAGAAACAGGGCGGTACATTGGCCAAATCAGACCTTGGGCAAAGCAGTTTCGAGCACAACATAAAATTGAATGCGTCATCATTCTCGAGGGGAAAAAAAGTCTATAAATAGACGCTGTTCGAAAAGCAGCAGTAGGTCAACTGAAACTACACGCGTTTCGTCGAAAACGTTGGATTAAAAGCCCGGACAAAAGTGCGATATCGCCAAATCAGACCGTGGACAAAGCAGTTGCCGCAAGCACAGCATGGCAGTCATCTGGAATTATAATATATTCAAGACGTCTGCGTACCCTGTGCTGAACAGTGCTGTGCACATAAACAGCTAGCCCAGTATGTCCAGGAGAAGTTGCATCACGTCGAATAAGAGAAAAAATCGGAATACTGACACATGCGTCAGTGATTCGAGAGTCCAAACGAGATTCAGTGAGACCAAAGAGGTGGAAATGTGACGGCTGGTTCAGAAACAGGGAGACATCATGTACTTTCGGATATAAATGATACACATTTAAATGTCCGACTTTTAGTCCTTGAGTGGCTGAGCCAGTGGATCCACTCGCCATATTGTTCGTTGTATATAGACACTAGTGTACACACGATGACAAAAGACCTTTTTATAAAGTCAATAGTCAATAGTTATCCTTTCTCTCATAAGTCTGTACGACTGATCTTTGTACAGAAGAAGAAAAACAATTTAGATAACTAAGAGTTCACGAAAACTTTCACTATACAGGGTCACACTCCGGCCTCAAATGAGTACGTTCAAGTTATAACCGGCGCTATTCAGTCCACACATGACTAAAAACCAAAATTTACTAGTTTCACATTCCAAAGTGCAGATTCACCGTCAGGCACAGTGGATATAATAATGAAACAAATCCATGTGTCCCTTTTCACGCAGCTTCTCGAAATAGCCGCTTAATGTCACACTTTGTCTAGAAACATTTCTGGCTCAGTCAAAAAGCTGCTCATTTGCAAAAAGTGGTTCCAGCAAAAGGTACAAATCCTCATCAGCCCCCGCAACTAGTTGCGGGGGCTCATGAGGATCTATACCTCTTGCAGTTGGGTGGTGTTCCGTTTTTCTCGGCAGTCAAGGGGTTAAAATAACGTACAGAAATGACGTAGGTCTTATTATCGGTCTGTTTATATTTGTTTCAGGCCAAGTCACAAGCACATCTTAAACGGCAGTGACGCCTGGTGGACCTATGACGCGATCTAATCCGGAGTTCACAGGTGCGTATTTACATCTGGACGTGCATTGATGTTTCCAAAAGGACTTTTCGAAAAGCCAGTTTCTCAGTGCATGATGGAGATTACGAGTGGAAGAAGGAGTTTACTACTGCCAACATGACGTATCCGTAACCAGAGCGACCTTGTGTAATTGTGAGCTATGCGTGACCTTGACCTTGGGTGATTATACGTGCTCTTCGCTGGACCTTGGCGATCATGCGTGACCTTCAGATGACATTCCTTCCTCTTTTAACCGTGATCAGAGTATACATCGCAATCAGTTTACAATATGATCATCGTCGAAGCTTGAATTTGAGTGACTATGTGTGACCTTCACCTGACCTTCAACTTTGACCGATATGTGACTCTGAGCGAGTTTTCTTCCAAAACTACGTCGTGATCGTGCTTAAATCCAGGACAATGCCATCAGAAATTTCGCGACCTGCTTAGTTCCCGGTATTGTGGACTGACACGTGTTCTGACGTCACACTGTCTCCTCCTACTCTTCCAAGGTCCCTTAACTCTGCCATGCACGACTCACTCACCGTCAACCCCCGCATGGAGTTATTGGACCTGGCGGCTGACGTCAACGGGTCTGCCTCCACTAAAATGTCCCCCGAGCAGGATACTGCTGAGGGGGTGGGGGACGGTGGGGACAGCGTCACCTCCCAGACGTCCTGGGCGGAGTGCCGGCCCCCCATGTACTCTCAGATGGATCGGCTTCTGGATGACAGGTAAGGAAATAACAAACGGGAAATAGACACACTTAAGACAGACTTAGACAACACGTATTAAATAAGTTATTGGTAACAGGGGTTTGTTACACGGACCCATGTAGGCCTGAGGGAGGTCAAAGTAACCATTGTACCCCTCAGGCCGAAGGCCTGAGGGGTACAATGGTTACCTTGACCTCCCTCAGGCCTACAAGGGTCCGCGTAGAAATCGCCCACTACCAATAACGTATTTGTTTTCATTCCTCCTATATCTTTGTAAAAGAAATTAAGCTGAAATTTTCTGACCTGGATCACACCAGACATGACTGACGTCAAGCAATATACATGTATACATAATAGACTTATGACGTAATTTAAGATCTTTCATGACGTTGCCGTCTGCATTGTTTCGAACAATACTACGTAACTTTGTACTTTAGAACGTTTTGGTTGCTCTTTTATGGACTAAAACTGGCATCCACGACGCGTCACAAAGAGCGCTACAAAAAGTCCCGCCATTAGTCGCTACTAAGGTTTTTGTAGCGAGGTCACATGGTACGGTTTGCACGAAGGAATTTGGTCGTGTGACGTAGGGAGGAAAACAAAATGCTTTGTCGCGGTGTTTCTTAACCCGCTCAGTGCCAGCTGATGCAGACTGTTTTTCTGCAATATTCGTTAATTTAACCCCCCCAAAAAAGCCGTAGCTGTTCCAGGAACATGGATTCAGAGTGGTGTCAGCAAGAGGCATAGATCCTCATGAGCCCCCGCAGTTGCGGGGGCTCATGAGGATCTATGCCTCTTGCATCTGGGTGATGTGTTTCACATTTTCCCTGCACTAAACGGGTTAATCCCTTGACTGCTACTGACGATACCTTCGGCGGAAAAAACGCGTAGTTACGCGTCTATTCTGCCGATGAGTATAGTCAGCAGCTGTCAAAGGGTTACGCGTGTTTTTCTTTTTGTTGGTTTGTTTGTTTGTTTTACATGTTTTGCCTTTTGTATTTCTTAAGTATGCTTTTCTTCGTTGATGCTTATTTTCTGGAATGTTTAGTCTTTATCTTCGTTACACACGTTACGTTCATTGTTGACTTTTTTTTTTTTATTTTTTTTTTTTTTATATAGTCTTTCTTAAGCGTGTTTGATTCTTCAGTGACTAATTCTGTCATTTTTTTTCCCCCTTTTGTATTCCTTTTTCTTTTGTATTCTTTTTTTTTTTTTTTTTTTTTTTTTTTTTTGCCTAGTCAGTTTAGTGTCGGCGGACGCATACTGCATTTTTCAAATCCTTGTAAATTCAACTGCAAAGATCCCCAGCCGGCAAAGGAATACGGATTTGAAAATTGCTTTCAACAAGAGGCATAGATCCGCAGGGGCGGATCCAGAGAGTGTTTCGACGGGGGGGGGGGGGGGGGGGCACAACAGCCACCTCCTCTCTCCCCTCCAGCCCCCCTCCCCCTCCCCTCCCCCTCCCCCTCCCTCCACCGCCCCCCCCCCCTCCGTTTTCCACACTGTGTCATACAAAAGAAATCGAGACCAAGACAGTGACTATCAGGCGAGCATAAAATCATAACAAAAAATAAACACGCTTAAAAAGAACAATTACAAATAAGTTGTGTTGAAATTATTCTTTCTTGGTGCTTTTCTTTTTGGGATTTTCTTTAAAATTGTACTATCGTGTTGTAACCGTTCTCTCTGTGCGTGTTTCTTTTATTTCTTTCTTGGGGTTTTCTCAGACACACCTAGAGTTCTCAGAGGTGACGATTTTTATTTGTTAAAACTTTTCTTCTTTTATCTCGGGACACAGCACTGCTTTTGGCACTTTATAAAAGGAAGGGCTGAACATATCTACATGCGAGAGTCCGAAATAGCTCAGGCGGTTAAACGTCGGAGCAGGAGAGCGAAGGGAATCGCCGGGTCGTGGGTTCGAATCCCGTCCCGGCCCCGGTAGCTAGACTCACAATCCAGGGGAAAAAAAACGGATTTGTTCAATAGCATGTCCGTTGAAAGGTTCTGGTAAATCAAAGTGGCACAGTTGGAGTGCGCCTGAGTTGATCAGCGTTCAGGTCGTACTCCATAGGCAATAGATTTCCCTGTCCCCCATAACCCGCCCGTCAGGGCCGTCCATGATCACCTCGGTGCTGTGGACGTTAAACCCGAACTAACCAACCAATCTACATGCACTTGTCCTCCTCCCCGCCTAAACCCACCTGCTTAACAAAACAAGATTAATCTGGCACTTCTGATTCTTTAATGGTGTTGATTTTCTTATTGAAAAGAATGTTCTACCTAGAGTTTCTGCAGCAGCAATCACCTTGGGTTTGACAACAACACTACACTACCAATTACTCCTCCGTCTGAGGAACAACACAGCAACTTGGGAAAATTGTGATACTGCTCTATACAATGCACCCACAAACCTCCTCCAAATGAGGAACACAGAATCAGATCACAGAAATAGTCATGATCGCCTATGATGTATAACTCTTACACTGGCTGACGATTACTTAAAGTGTTAGTTAGTAATCAAAATCAAGACATTTCACACCTCCCCTCCGCTGACACGCATCAATGACTACATAGCTACCCTGATGGGCACTGGTGCATGTCCACGGACATTGCCTCAAAGACAAAGCTACGCAATCTGAGTGAGATTGGAGGCCCACTGTGCCCCGAGAGTGATGTGTGACGGGATTAGGGGATTAGCAATCACCTGTAACACCGGGGCCAGTCGGCTGCTCACCCCGGGGGGAGACAATCACAGCGCAGACGTTTTCTCGCTTTCTGATCACAGTTAGCGTTTCCACAGTCGTAGACTTAAACCTAGATGCCTGCCACGTATGAGGATGCAATGAGAATGGTATCGCACAGAAAGAGGTAATGCTTCTCACGAGCCCCTGTTACTGAAGGGGCCCAGGAAACTCTATGGCTTGCTGAGGGGCTGAGTTGGGCCCAAAATCAACAACGATCGGACACTTTCCCACCGCTGGGGTTGACCAGTCTGGCTGCCTCAGTCTGAGGATGCAATGAGGATTGTATCGCACAGCAAAGGGCACTGATTTACATGAGCCCCTGTCAGAGTGCAGGGGCATATGACACTCTGTGTCTGGGTGAAGTACTGTGACAGGTGCAGGTCAGCAGTGCCAAGTGAAGATATTTGACTATAGGTCCATAAACAGACTAGGCCCACCCACCGATCCCGTGAGATAATTGTGAAATACACCGTACAAGAAAAGAAGAACGATCGAATAGTAAAACACAACTTCCACAAATAACTATCAAAAATAATATGGGGGGTCGGGGGGGGGGGGATCCTGCGGGGGCTCATAAGGATCTATACCTCTTGAAAATATTAGGTGGGTTTTAATTACCCCGCCAGTGAAGGGGTTGCAATTTTTTCATAGTCATTTGGTAAGCGTGCTTTTTTGTTCTTCTTCTTCTTCGTTGGCTATGTCCTTGCGGCTGGCGCGCTTGATGTTCACCATGTTGGTCTTGGCTCTGGACAGCAGCAGGTACAGGCGGAAGAACAGCAAGCGGGTGACGGTGCAGGTCAAGGTCTACAACTTCCTGGAGCGGCCCACTGGCTGGAAGTGCTTCATCTACCACTTCACTGTGTAAGTCGGGTTTTTTTTTTCATTTTGTTGTCTGAATCTATTTTGAGGGACCACCCCCTTGTGAGAGTTCTCCTGTCATTAAAGATCACCATTTAGGTGGCTGTCGCTGTGGCTGTGGCTGTGGCTGTGGCCACCTAAACTGATGGTCTTGAATAACAGGTGACACCTTTGGAGGTTAGAGACTTCTCTTGATGGAACACTTGTCTTTTAATCCATATCATACTGCGGCTAAAAGCTTCAAATTTGTACACTGCCATATGCAAGCTACATTACAGTACTTACAGATAAGGATATAGACCAATGGCTATAGTTCAAGGGTGGTGCCAGAATTTGGCGCCTAGAGGCGCCAAGTTATTCTGGCACTACCCTTGAACTATTTTAGTCAAACTTATTTCACACACTGGTCAATTTTTCTTGAACTAAAATATATTGTGGTTTGTTCAAAACAGGTTTTACTGTAGTCCTCTTGAAGTCAGTCAGTCACACAAGTCTGTTAGTCTAACATCCCACTAGTCCATCAGTCAGTCTGCCAGCCAACAAACCACTCACTCACTCACTCACTCACTCACTCACTCACTCACTCACTCACTCACTCACTCACTCACTCACTCACTCACTCACTCACTCACTCACTCACTCAATCAATCAGTCAGTCAGTTTCTCTCTCTCTCTCTCTCTCTCTCTCTCTCTCTCTCTCTCTCTCTCTCTCTCTCTCTCTCTCTCTCTCTCTCTCTCTCTCTCTCTCTCTCTCTCTCTCTATCAATCAATCAATCGTTCAATCAATTAATCGATCAGTCAATCGATCACGCTGCTTATCTATCTATCTATCTATCTATCTATCTATCTATCTATCAGTCTTCTATCTATCTATCTATCTATCTATCTATCTATCTATCTATCTATCTATCTATCTATCTATCTATCTATCTATCTATCTATCTATCTATCAGTCTTCTATCTATCTATCTATCTATCTATCTATCTATCTATCTATCTATCTATCTATCTATCTATCTATCTATCTATCTATCTATCTATCAGTCTTCTATCTATCTATCTATCTATCTATCTATCTATCTATCTATCTATCTATCTATCTATCTATCTATCTATCTATCTATCAGTCTTCTATCTATCTATCTATCTATCTATCTATCTATCTATCTATCTATCAGTCTTCTATCTATCTATCTATCTATCTATCTATCTATCTATCTATCTATCTATCTATCTATCTATCTATCTATCTATCTATTATCCTAAAATCAATCCGCCAGTCAGCCACACTGCTAACTTATCAATTATTCCATCCACACGGCAAAACCGATCAATGGTTCATGTATATCGATGTCGGGGAACAGTGTGGGCACTCTGTAATATCAGTGTCATCCATTGTTTGGTTCCGCGGCATCACCACATTGTGTGTTTCTTATATTTCATTCTGCACACAAGAGCAACTGCACGCATGAGCACCCCTTTCTAAGCGTGTTTGATGATAGCCCATATTGAATGACAGCAGCTGCATTGATGTTTGTCCTGCGTGCGCACGCCTCGTTAGTTTCCTGTTGGTGGAGTGACAGCGTTGGCAATAATATGTGTGCTGGTCTGTGATTTTGGGCCGTAAGATCCAAAATCACAGACCATCACACAAAATTCCATTAACGCCCTTGTCCTTTCTTCGCTGCAGCGACACGGGTGTAAATGATGGTTTTTCGATATTCTGGTTTTACATGTCTCTGCATAGGCATATGCAGCATAATTTCAATCTCCTTTCTTCTCTGGTGGGACTCAGATGTACATGTCGGGTTTTTTTTTTTCTTTCCGCTGCAGCAGAACCTGTTTTGAGCGACCACCTTTGTTAATGTATCACCCGTCATTTAAGACCACCATTTAGATGTCTACAGCCATTTTTAATTGACAGCTAAGTGACACTTTTTTTTTTCCCCCGCTCGGAAAGACTTCTTTTGAGAGAACCCCTGTCTTTTAACTCTTTCGAGACGTGCCGCATCCGGATTCGCGGAGTAAAGTCGCGAATCCTGATGCGTCACGTCTCGAAAGAGTTAAAACTTTTTTTTTTTTGCCTGTTCTATTTTGTTTATTTGAAATATGAGCAAAGCTGTATGCAAGAGGTGTGTGTGGACTATTAGTGCTCTTCTGCCGGCTGCACGGGGCCCACGACGATCTAAATTCTCTCACTGTATGCACAGGGATGTCTTGCCAAAATGTGCAGCCTATATCCGCTAATAGTTCCTTATGAGGATTTATGTCCCTTGCACCTGGGACGGAGTTAATGTCTCGTTTTCTCGTCATGTGGATGTTGGGCATTACAAAACTTGCTTGTGCTAACAATATTCTGTCCTCCTTAACTTCTTTCCCTGCCAGCTGTGGCAGATCGGGGTTCTGAAATATTTGCCGAAGAGCCCAGCCGTTCAAAAAACGCGGATGCAAAGTCAGTAGTGTCAGCAAGAGGCATAGATCCTCATGAGCCCCCGCATTCGCGGGGGCTCATGAGGATCTATGCCTCTTGCATTTATATCTTGTTTTCGGCAGAGAAGGGGTTAAAGTTACTGGCTCCCCATCCTCCCTCTCCGGTTCTCATTCGTTACACCTGCGCAGGCGATATAAAGCACATTACAGTACATCTGTTCACGCGGCAGTCCGAGTAAAGTTATGCACGCGATCAGACAGGAAAGATCAGAATATGCGATATTAATGACGAGCAGATGGTGTGGTTATTGGATATTGTGTGAAGCATGGGTCTGAAAGAGCATTTCACATATCTAATATATGATATAAAATAATATAATATAAATGTGACTGTGATGGTGTGATGGTGTGATGGTGTGTGTGTGTGTGTGTGTGTGTGTGTGTGTGTGTGTGTGTGTGTGTGTGTGTGTGTGTGTGTGTGTGTGATTGTGATTGTGTGTGTGTGTGCGTGTGTGCGTGTGTGTGTGTGTGTGTGTGTGTGTGTGTGTGTGTGTGTGTGTGTGTGTAGAGAGAGAGAGAGAGAGAGAGAGGAGTGGGGGTATAACCTAGCCCTGCACAAATATCCCATATGTACACTTAAAAAACGCAAAATGAGATCTTGGGTAACTTGAATTGACGCGGAAGTCAAAGCAAAGCTTTTTTCAGTCATTACTTGTGAATTAAGTTATTTAGACTGGATGTGTTTGCCGTGGACTTGGTTTGATTCAATGAGAAACATCAAGTTCTCTATTGTGTGGCATTCCTTTTCTGTACCCCTTACGGGAAGTGACGTATTTTGTTTATTGTTAATATCATCACGGAGAACCCTTCAGCATTCTGACCAATCGTTGAGTGGGAGGTATGATGCAATTTGGTCACGTATTGTTGTTTTTTTTGGGTTTTTTTCTTTTTCTGATGCCCCCAGGGGGCCAGAAATAAACGACTTGACTTGATTCTGCGTTGGGCATGCCCTTTCTACCTGCGATGGAGATCAGATGGGAGGAAGGGATGAGTGTGGGGTGGGTGGGGGTGGGGGTGGTGGGGGGAGGTGTGGAGGAGAGGGGGGTGAGGGGGGGGTGAAGTTGTAATAATTCGCCCCTCTAAGCGCCAAGTTATTCCTGCACCACCTTAGAATTATCATGGTCGATCCATAAATAATATATTGTGCCAGAGCTGAATGAAATAACCTCGTCTGACGGAGTCACACGGATATGAATATAGCCAGTAATAGGCATAGATCCTCATGAGCCCCCGCGTATTGGGGGGCTCATGAAGATCTATGCCTCTTGCAGCTGGATGTGGCTCGTTGTGTCCGGCAGTGAATAGGGTTAATGACACTTCGACCAAGAAGCAGATGGCGCGCGATTCATCGTCACAACATATGGACCAGAGTGTTCGCATGCCCATCAAGTTTGTGTGTCTGCCTGCCTGCTGCTTGTCTTTCTGTCTTATATGTTCAGTTGTCTGAATGTCTGTCAGTCCATCTGTCCGTCCATCAGTCCGTCCATCTGTCTGTCTGTCTGCTTTTTCTTATCTGACTGTCCAACTGTCTTGCGGCCGGCCGTCTGCCCGTCTATCTCTCTCTCTTTTCGATTTTCTTAAAAAGTCTCCTATCCGCGTTTCCTATCAGAATGGCAATGTTTACCATACATAATAATAATAATAATAATAATAATAATAATAATAATAATAATAATAATAATTATGTGAAGATGTTATTCTAAAAATAGCTCTGAGCGCTGAAACAAAAACAAAAACCATTTTAAGAGCTTACACACGCGCGCGCGCGCACACACACACACACACACACACACACACACACACACACACACACACACAAACACACACACACACTCAGAGTCACGCGCGCGCACACACACACACACACACACACAGAGAGAGAGAGAGAGAGAGAGAGAGAGAGAGAGAGAGATGATGATGATGATGATGAAACGTTTTATTGACAGGATAAAGTTTTAGGCGAAACGCCTCTCTTACAAACTGTCCTGTTAGAAAAGAAACATTAATAGCAAACACAATAAATCGAAACATGAAGAAATAAACTGAAATGAAAAAAAAAAAAAGAGAAAACACCAATATAAAAGTAATGCAAATAATGCGCACACATATCAATAACAGTGAATAATAATTAAATAACTTAATACTTGAACGGACTACTTATATTATATATATATATATATATATATATATATATATATATATATATATATATATATATATATATATATATATATATATATATATAATATAATATAAGTAGTCCGTTCAAGTATTAAGTTACTTTAACAAGATGTTACATAAACGAGTTTTGAAGGTTCCAGAGTTAGAAATGGATTTAATTTGGGGTGCTAGTTCGTTCCAGGCTTTGGCACCTGAGAACGAAAGGCTGGTTTTATATATATCGAGCCTGGCCCATGGTAGCTGTAGCAAACTGTTCCTCGTGTTTTGTCTTTGACTATCCAAAAATAACATACGAAGGTAAGATGGGGTTTTATGGTGAAGAATTTTATGCATAAGTATGCATCGATTAAATGTGAACTGTTTGTTTAGGTTTAGCAGTCGGATGGTTCTAAACTTTTCGTCGGTGGGAGAGGGACCTGGCACAGTTAACTTTACCCCTCGACGGTACAATGAGTTAAGTTTCTTTAAATGTACGTCACTGCATCCATCCCAGATAGTGGAGCAGTAATCACAGTGTGTCTTAATGTGGGCATGGAGAAAGAGTCTTCTAGTGTCAGTGTTAACTATCTGACTTAGTTTTGATAGCAGGAATAGATTTTTCGATATTGTTTTGCATGTGTTTTCGATATGTGGTTCCCAGCTGAGCTGGTTATCTACTGTGACTCCAAGCAAACGATGTTTTTTAACTTGATCAAGGGGTTCAGAGTTCAGGTATAATGTTAAGGGCAGGAGACCACGTTGATGTTTTTGGCGTGAAGTAATCAACATACTCTTTGTCTTTTGGACACTAATTATCATATGATTATGTTGGCACCAGCTTGAAACCTCATCAAAACTTTGCTGGAGAACTTCGTTTATTTTTGGCAATTCGCTGTTTGATGTATGTATGGTAGTGTCATCAGCAAATAAGTCACATGTTGCATCGGGATGTGAGATAGAGAATGGTAAATCATTGATAAATATGTTGAACAACAATGGGCCCAAAATTGACCCCTGGGGAACACCACACGTTACTAAACCTTCATTCGAGTAATTACCATTAAGCAAAACTTTCTGTAGAGGTTTGTAGACTTTTGTGCTCTAAACCGACTTGTCATTGGAGGCAGCATCTTCCCACACAGAAGAATACACAAAGCAACTTGGGTCTCACCTGACCATACAACAGAGAACCAAATAGACCATATCTGCATTAGCAAGAAATTTAGAAGATCCCTTCAAGATGTTCGAGTGAGGAGGGGAGCAGATGTCGCCTCAGACCACCATCTGCTTACCTTAAGAATGAAGCTCAAGCTAAAGAAAAGCCGCACAGAGACAACAAGAAGACAGCGCTATAATGTAGGCCTCCTGAGAGAAACTGGAGTTAGAGAAGAGTTCAAACTGGTGCTGTCCAACCGGTTTCAAGCGCTACAGGAGCTAGTAAATGAAGAGGAGGCGGTCACCACAGAGCAGCAGTGGAAGGCAGTTAGAGAGGCGCTGAACTCAACCTGCAAAGACACTGTAGGGTTCAAGAAACACCACCACAAAGACTGGCTGTCGGCACAGACCTTGAAGAAGATAGAAGCGAGGAAGCAGAAGAAAGCAGCGGTCAACAACAGTCGCACGAGAGCAGCCAAAGTAAGGGCTCAGGGGGAATACTCGGAAGCCAACCGCGAGGTGAAGAGGAGTATCAGGGCAGACAAGAGGGCCTACACAGACAGCCTGGCAGCAGAGGCAGAAAAGGCAGCAGGCAGCGGCAACATGAAACAGCTCTACGACATTACCAGAAGATTGTCGGGTAAGTATGGCCATACAGAAAGACCAGTAAAAGACAAAGAAGGCAAGCCTATTGCAGACAGAACAGACCAACTCGACAGATGGGCCGAGTATTTTGAAGAGTTACTGAACAGACCTAGCCCACCCGACCCCCCCGACATCCAGCCGGCAGAGACCGACCTACCCATCAGCTGTGACAGACCCAGCCGGGAAGAGATCAGAAAAGCAGTGGCATTTTTGAAGAATGGCAAAGCAGCAGGGCCAGATGGCATCCCAGCGGAGTCTCTGAAAGCAGACCTAGAGACAACAGTTGAGATGCTGTACCCACTGTTTGGAAAGATCTGGGAAGAGGAGGTGATGCCAGCTGACTGGAAGGAGGGGTACCTAATCAAGCTTCCCAAGAAAGGCGACCTCAGCAAGTGTTCCAACTACAGAGGAATCACCTTGCTGTCAGTACCAGGAAAGGTCTTCAACAGGATCATCCTAGAGAGAATGAAGAGCTCCGTTGACCCCCAGCTGAGAGACCAGCAAGCAGGATTCAGGAAGAACCGATCATGTACAGACCAGATCGCCACTCTCCGCATCATCGTGGAACAGTCTCTGGAGTGGAGCTCCCCGCTGTACGTCAACTTTGTGGATTATGAGAAAGCATTTGACAGCATGGACCGAGAGACTCTGTGGAAACTCCTACGACACTACGGTGTACCCACAAAGCTCGTCCGCCTGATCAAGAGCAGCTATGATGGCATGACATGTCGCGTGATCCACGAAGGGCAGTTCACCAGAGAGCTCCAGGTCAGAACTGGTGTCAGGCAGGGGTGTCTGCTGTCTCCGTTCCTCTTCCTACTGGCCATAGACTGGGTCATGAAGATGACCACAGAGCACAGACGAAGTGGAATACAGTGGACACTGTGGACACAGCTTGACGACCTCGATTTTGCAGACGACTTGGCATTACTGTCCCACACTCATCAACAAATGCAGGACAAGACCACGAGGCTTGCTGACATCTCATCCCAAGTGGGCCTCACCATTCACAAACAGAAAACAAAGACAATGAGGCTGAACACAACCAGGGAAGAACCAGTCTTGCTTGCTGGCACCCCGTTGGAGGAGGTGGAGTCCTTCACCTATCTCGGGAGCATCATAGACAAAAAAGGCGGCACTGATGCAGATGTCAGAGCACGAATCGGTAAAGCCAGAGCAGCCTTTCTCCAGTTGAAAAAAGTGTGGAGTTCCAGAGAGCTGTCACAACACACCAAAGTCCGGATTTTCAACTCCAATGTAAAAGCAGTTCTCCTATATGGAGCAGAGACATGGAGATTGACAAAAACCACAGTCAACAGAGTACAGACCTTCATGAACAGTTGCCTTAGAAGAATTTTGAAAATCCACTGGCCAGAGAAGATCAGCAACGTCAGACTCTGGGAGAGAACAGAGCAGATAACAGCAGAGAATGAAATTGGGCGAAGAAGATGGGGATGGATCGGTCACAGTCTGAGAAAGCCAGCTTCCAGTATCACTAGGCAGGCATTGTCATGGAACCCCCAGGGAAAGAGGAAAAGAGGTAGGCCGAGAAACTCCTGGCGTCGAGACCTCCAAGCAGACATCAAGAGACTGGGAACCACCTGGAGTAGAATCGAAGGAGAAGCACAGGACAGGAGTTGCTGGAGGTCTCTCGTCGACGGCCTATACCCGGGTAGGGGTGACAGGCGTAAGTAAGTAAGTAAAACTTTCTGTCTTCTGTCACTTAGATAGGATGATATCAGATGTACGGTATTGGAATCGATGTGATACATCGGTAGTTTTTTTAATAAGATAGAGTGGTTGACTAAATCAAAGGCTTTTTTAAGGTCAAGAAAAACTGCACCTGATAACTGAGAATTATTAATGGCTGTAAGCCATTTATCAATTATATGTATAAGGGCAGTTTGGCAAGAGTGTTGCGGGCGAAACCCAGACTGCATTTTACTGAGTAGACAGTTCTGTTCTAGAAAATTTTGCAGATGTGTATGGATATGTTTTTCAATAGGTTTTGAGATGACTGGTAGAATGGAGATAGGTCTATAATCATTCAATGAGTTTAAGTTTTTGCTTTTGGGAAGGGGAATGACCTTAGCTGTTTTTAACTCATCAGGGAAAATATTTCTTTGAATAGACAGATTGTAAATGAACGTTAGAGACTCAACTATGTAGGGCAGAGCTATTTTAAGAATTTCGCAACTGATGCCATCTGAACCACATGACCTCTTTTTCATATTAGATATATATTTACCCACGTCAAAAACAGTCATTGGGGGGAGTGAAAAAACACAACCAGCAGTACTGTTACTGTGAAATCGTAGTTGCTCAGAACATTGGTATTTCGCAGGATCATTTGTATTAGTGCGTGCTAAAGTCTCAGCTATGTTAAGAAAGTGGGTATTGAAGGTATCTGCAGTGAGCTCAGGTGCAATGTTCATGTCTCTGTGATTGTGACCTTTAGTAAAGGTGTTGATAACTTGCCAAACAGAGCGCAGGTCCTTGCCATCTGCAATGATCTGTTCGGCATGTTGTCTTTGAGCTTTTCGGACTAAAGATTTGACAAAATTTCTTTGTTTTTTTATAGTCAACAAATTTCTTTTCTTTCTTAAGTGTATCTCTGAGTTGCATGGCTGCTTTTATTTCTCCAGTTAGCCATTCAGGGATTGTGGGATGTTTGACACGTTTTGTTCGCACTGGGGCATGTTTATCTAGAACACCGAGGAACAGTTCATACCAGCAGGTGAGGGCTTCATTTGGGTCATTGTAATTTAACACATCATTAAATGGGATATTGGATAAGTCATAGAGAAAGGCATTCTGGTTAAATTTTTTGAAAGACCTGTAAATAATAGTAGTATGCCCTGTGCAAAATTTCTTAGCTAATTTGGCAGACAGCGAGAAAGATACTGGGAAGTGATCACTGATAGAAAAATTGTAAACATGGAGAGAGAGAGAGAGAGAGAGAGAGAGAGAGAGAGAGAGAGAGAGAGAGAGAGAGAGAGAGAGAACAATGAACAATGAACAATGAACAATGAACCTTTATTTTCCAACGGTAGAAGTTATTGGTAACAGGACCAGTTTTCAAACTTGCCGTTGCTACATCTACTACATAAGTGACATAGACATGTAAACATACACATACCACACACTGCTGCATGCACTGCTACATTCGCTCACGCACGCACGCACCACGCACATACACACACACATACCCACACACGCACTCAGGTACGCACGCATGCACATCGCAACCCGCGCATGCACGCACGCACACACACACACACACACACACACACACACACACATGTACACCGCAATTCAGTACGCATGCACACACGCACGAACACACACACACACACACACACACACACACTTACACACGCACGCACTCAGGCACATACGCACAAAAACAAACACACGCTCTCGGACACGCACTCCAGACATACCTACCCGCATACGCGTACGCACAAAAGTATAAAATGAGTAAAAATACAAAGTAAAGCAATAAACAAAGAATCATTAAGTACATTAAAGTTCATACAGCAAGGGCAAATGTGAATGCAGGTGCTATCTCTCCCCCCCCCCCTCTCTCTCTCTCTCTCTCTCACGCCGACACACACACACACATACACACACACACAGCATGCACGCACGCGCACACACACACACACACAGAGAGAGTCACACATACAGTACACACACACACACACACACACACACACACACACACACACACACATACGCGAGCGCGCGCCCAACATATCGAGCACACACATATGAAGGCAAAAACATTATACACAGTACATGCAGTATTCAAAGGTACTCTTTGGCATTCAAATATTATGGTACGGCTATGGGAAAAAGGGACTCTCTCTCTCTCTCTCTCTCTCTCTCTCTCTCTCTCTCTCTCTCTCTCTCTCTCTCTCTCTCTCTCTCTCTCTCTCTCTCTCTCTCTCTCTCTCTCTCTCTCGCACACATACACACACATACACACACACATACATACACACACACACACACAAGCACGCACATGTACACATCTGAACACACGTGTAAGTTATCCCAATACTGTAATGATTTGATTACGTCAGAGATTCTAGGTGTTTGAAGAGGCTGTCCCTATATGAGGTGAGCGTCTTTGCGTTTCTAATTTCTGCAGGAATAGAATTCCAGAATGAACTTCCCGAGAATGACAAGCTGGTTTTGAATAAATCAATACGCGGCAGGGGTACTTTGAATTGTTGTCCATGTCTAGAAGCTACAGATGTCCGTTCTGAGAAAAAAGAACTCAAGTACAGTGGACATGATTGCTTGTACAGCTTGTACATCAATACACCTTTATTGAACTGAAAGTGCTGGGATAGAGGGAGAATTTTTAAAGTTTTAAGCTTTTCGTCAGTTGAGAGTTCGGGATCGGGAAATATAAGCTTAGCAGCTCTCCTATGTAGGGAGTTCAGCCTCTTCAAATGTACATCACTAGAACCATCCCACACTGTTGATGCATAGTCTATGTGCGACTTGACATGAGCATTGTAGAAAAGAAGACGCGTATCTGTGTCAGTAATTGTTTTCAATTTTGACAACATATACAGGCTTCTGGAAACTCTTTTGCACACATTATTAATATGCAGTTGCCATTTAAGCTGATCATCTATAGTGACCCCCAAGAGGCGGTGGTGTGATACTTGCTCAATTGGGCTGCCGTTTATAGACAGACTAAGAGAGAGCGGGCATAGCTGGTGCTTTTGACGTGTGGTTATAACCATGCATTCTGTTTTTGACGGATTCAGGGACATGGAGTTGGAATGACACCAGTCGGTGACCTCGCGCAGGCTTTCCTGCAGACGCGTGTTAATTGCAGCTACATTTTTGTGAGGAGTGTGTAGTGTGCAGTCATCAGCAAACATGTCACAAGAAATATCGCGGCAACTAATATGTAGTGGAAGGTCATTGATAAATATGCAGAACAGCAATGGCCCGAGGACAGAGCCCTGAGGCACGCCACTTTTGACGTGACCATACGAGGAGTAGGATCCATTTAACAGTACTCTTTGCTTCCTTCCGCTTAAATATGAAGTGAACAATGAGACAGCACCTGCATTGCAAAGATATGCTTGAAGTTTTGACAAAAGAATGTTATGATTTACAAGGTCAAAAGCTTTCTTAAAATCAATAAAGATCGACCCAGTTATTTGGGAGTTATTTATGGATGCTAGCCACGCATCAATAAGTCTTGTTAGTGCCGTGTGGCAAGAATGCTTGGGGCGAAAGCCGGACTGAAATACGTGCAATAGACTACGACTCTCCAAATATTGATAAAGGTGTTTGTGCACGTGTCTTTCAAGAGGTTTGGAAAGGCTGGATAATATTGAGATGGGTCTATAGTTATTAACATCAGACAGATCTTTTGATTTAGGCAAAGGGATAACCTTGGCTTGCTTCAGTTCTGATGGAAATATATTTTGTTGGATGCATAAGTTATAAATATACGTTAACGATTCTACTGTATAGGGAAGGGACAGTTTCAGGATTTTCGGACTGATCTCGTCAGGTCCCGATGATTTTTTGTTTTTCAGTGACCCGATCAGTTTTCCTACTTCATACACAGCTAGAGGCGGTATAGAGAAGGGGGGTTTGTCCTTAGTCTTCTGCTTACAGAAGTTAAGCAGGGACTCCGTGCATGTGTAAGACGTTTTTTCCGCTTGAGGGTATGATTGACTCGGCAACAGACAAAAAATGTTTGTTAAAGATGTCTGCAGTAATACTAGAAGGAATGGCTGACGATTTCTTGCTGTTACCTCGGGTGATGAGATTAACTGCGCGCCAGAGTGCGGCAGTATCTCTGTCTTCTTTAATCATTCGTTCAAAGAGAGACTTTTGAGCCCTGCGTACCATAGACTTGACACGGTTACGTTGTTTTTTGTATTCGTTAAATAGCTTGTGTCTTCTTAAGTCATTTCTCAATTTCATAGCTTCAATTATTCCTTGCGTTAGCCAAGGCGGTAACGTGTGGTTTTTTACCCGCTTTTGCCGTAAAGGGGCGTGTTTGTTAAGTACTCTTGTAAAGAGTCGATACCAAATAGTCAGAGCCTTTTCAGGGTCAGTTTCGTTATTAACGACATTAAATGGTGTTTGATCAAGGTCTGCTAGAAAAGCAGACTGATTAAACTGTTTAAATGAGCGGTACGTTATAGTTGTGTGCCCGTTCTTACGATGCACTGGCAGTTTTGTTGACCAGGAACACACAGTAGGAAAGTGATCACTGATGCTGAGGTCAGGAACACTAACATTGAACACACTAAGGGGACGGTTGGTGTAAATGTGATCAATGAGTGTTGCGGTTGTTTTTGTGATCCTAGTAGGGGCCGAAACTAATTGTTCTAAGCCAGTTTGTGTGGTGATGCAATCCCACGCGGTATGGGGCTTTAACATATCTATGTTAAAGTCGCCTAGTAGCAACGCATCACAGTTAGGTAGGCCAACTTTTTCTACTGCATGCAAGAAATCGTCGTACCATTCAAACTTGGCTGATGGGTTACGATAACAAAAGCCGATGAAGACGGGTTTAGTTTTTGGAGCCCTAAATTCCAACCAAATGCACTCAACTTCCGGAGTTTCTATGTCCTCACGCCTTTTTACTAAATGTTGGACTGAGTTATGGATGTAAACGGCAAGCCCAGTCTGACCAAGTACACGAGGGTCACGTCGAGTGATGCTAAAGTTAGGTATGTGAACGGCTTCATCGCTTATGTCGGAGTTAAGTCGCGTCTCACTAAGACCAAACAGGTGGAATGGTTCAGACGAGTTTAGAAAAACATTCAAATCGGCCACCTTGTTAAAAAGATGGTAGATGTTCAAGTGACCAGTTTGAAGGCTTCCGTGTGTCTGAGCATTATGGGTCATGTTGAATTTTAACTTTCCCAAATGAAGTGCAACACAATACAAAAAATATATAAACAGAGGGAATAGGGAATAAAGTTTCAATGCAGTAAAGCGCGGCTGAAGTTATAGCACCTCGTATCAAAACGTCACAAATGGTGTCCAACACAGCGTTATCAAATGAAGATCGCTTTTGATTAATAGTGTATCCACGTATTAATGCTGCGCAAGCTGTCTAAATAAATGAACAAATGGTGTAGCCTGCGATGTGAAGTATCGTAGGCTGAACACTTGAAACCGTACTGTCACAATGAAAACTTAGCGGAGCTTTGGTAATCAAACCAGGCGAGAAAATCACAGAATTTGAGGCACACAGTCAATCACTGCTTTGGAATAAATCACAAGCGAACGCAGAAGAACCGTATATAAAGAAGCACACGTAACACTGACGTAATAATGAACTGCCTCACACACCCACGGTGAAATCTGCGAAGCACAACGGTGAAGGATCACTGATCACACGACACTGAATTACCAACCGCGTAAGTAGCTGACGTATCCATTTGCACCATTCGCTGTGGGCACCTGGCATAACTGGTGGTACGGTGGCAGACTATTAACCGGATAAGCAGATACACTGGTTGCTGGGCGATGATTCGACCACACACCATGGCAACCATCCGGGTACTGTGGTTGTTGCCAGGGTGCTGCAGTTGAAGAGTTGGTATGTATTTGCAGCAGATGATGGTACTGGAGTTGCTGCCAGTCAGGAACCGGCATGAAGGGCATCTGTTGTAGATGTTGCTGCTCCTGTTGTAAGTGTTGTTGCTGCGCCTGTTGTAGCTGCAGCTGCTCCTGCTGTTGAAGTTGTTCATGGTCCTGTGGTTGAGGCTCCTGGCGTAGAGGTAGTTGTACTGGTGATGTGGGACCAGCAGAACCGGATACAATAGTGTCAGAAGTGGAAGTGCCACTCTGTACATTCAAGCTACCACCAGCTAAGGCCTCTGAGTATAGTTTCGTCTTAGTGGTCGCCTGAGAGCTTCTGTGCTGGTGAGTAATTGCATCAGCCTGGTTGACAGCTGGACCACCGTACTTGATATTGCCGGCAAGCCTCCGGGTTCCCACGTGGGATGGATGAATGGGGTCAAGTCGGCCTTTGTTGTCCACACGGTACAGCGCCTTCCGGGGAAGACCGCTTGGGGCTAGGAACACGCCCGCATTGTCAACAAAGATAGCGCGCATCTTCTTTGCCACGTGGCACAGATTTGCGTTGGAGGGGGAAATACGTTGGTTAAGGCGAGAGTTTTTCCCCTGGGCAGCAGGCAAGATGGATGAGGCCTGGATGCTTGCTTTGGGGAACACGCCTTTGCAAGAAGTGACCAGTCTCTCCCACTGCTGACTGGTGATTTCATGCGTCTTGCAATCGTTCACCCCTACGTGGAAGGTGACCAGTTGGACGCGGGGTGACTGCGGCTGCTGCTTGAGCCAGTCAGTCAAGTGGGAGATTTGCAGGCCGGATATTGAGATGACCTGTACCTTTTCGCCCTGGTACATGGTCATCTTCTCTCCCTTGAAGTTTCGCACGACGGAGTCCCCGATGACGAGCGTGGTTGTGTCTACCTCTACGTTGTGATCAAAGACCCGCTCGCACGGAAGAAAGTCCTTGCGCTGCTGCTGGCTCCCGGCAATCCGATTACCGCCCCCTTGCCGCTGGCCAGGCTGAGACGGCCCGCTCCCCTCACGGTGGCTGTCTGCGATAGGGGAGGCAACGTTGACCGTAATAACCGCACTCCCAGGGGCTTGCTCTTTCTGGCTACTCGGAGGGTTGTTCTTAGGAACGGTAATCCTTACTGGGATCACATCACCAGCTGTAGTGGACACAGGCTTCATACTAATGATTGTATCACTGTTTACGGGCATAGAGCCTTCAGGCGTTGTTGACACTAGTAGTTGGGGGGTTTGGCCAGAGGCCAGAGGTAGCCCTTGTTCAGAGTTCAGTCTTTGCAGAGTGTCGTCGACGAGACAGTGAAATTCTGCCATGTTTGTCATTTGATCATGTAAGTGGGACATCTTGCCACACATACAAGACTCTAACATCCGGAGGTCATTTGCCATCTTCACCGCGGACTCTCACACCTTACTGTCAATCTGCTTAATATTTAGCATAGTGACAGTTCTCAGCTGACACAACTCTTGATGGAGAGCCTCGACGGCGGCCTGGCTGTTGCAGAGTTGGGTCTGCAGCTTTAGGATGATAAGCGGCTTTTCGTCTCGGACACCGGACACCACCAGCTCGCTATAATCAGAATCCACCTGAGTGCACGAGACGGGTAACCCGGGCGAGGTCAAGTCCTCGGTGGTGACGTCACCCGTAGACGCCACTTGGGTAACAATATGGCTGACAGGACTTGGTGTGGAGGGGGCAGGTTCGGGTGTGGAGGGGGTAGTGGCAAGGGACTGACTGGCAGGAACATCAGAGTGATCAGAGAGGGTGGAGTGGAGATCATCCCGTAGATGTGGCCCGCTGGAGGAGGGGTGTGGGATGGAGGGCGGGGTAGGCGGGCCGTCACTGGTCATGTCACTCACAGCGCTGACGGTGGTCACGGTCAGAGGCTCGGGGACAAGATTAGCGGAGCTGTTCCGAGGGTTACAGGACTGAACAATCGGCGATAGGGAGGTAGAGTCGTCAGCCTCCAATCCGATTAAGGGGAGGGATGAGTCCAAAATTGCCCGAGGAGGGGTGTCTGGGAATGATACTATCGGGGAGATGGTGGGATCGCATGACTGGTCACGCGGCATGTCAACAGGGACATTGTCAGCAGGGTCTGCGCAGCCGTCTTTCAGCTGTTGTACGAATGTACACAAAGAGTCATATTCACTTAGGACCCACGTGTCCTTGTTGTGTCCCTGAATGAGACAGGTGCCGCCAGTCTTGCGACGCACGTGGAAGTAGAGGGTGATGGTGATTTTTGGTTTTGCTCTCCCCCTGATTTGTATGAATGTTTTTCCCAAGTCATCGGGAATGTCAGGATTGGAACAATCCAGGTAGGAGTCACCACACTCTACAGGTTCATTTCTGGCGTCTGTGTCCCTCCAGACTACAGTGTAACCGCCTCTTGCCTGGAGCAGGTTGACGTAGCGGTGGTAGAGGGCAGTTCGCCAGCGCTTGAGGGTGATGATGCCATTGGGGCCGTTGCTGTAGAAACGCGTTTGCTGGCCGCACGCAGTGTCCTTTAGCACCGGGTTTTCTCTCTTAAAGGGATTGGCGAGGGTGGGGTCTTGCGTCACGACACTTAGAGAGAGGGATGAAGATGCCATCGCGACTCGGACTTGGTGGTATGCTGTAACCGGGCACTCAGCGCCAACTTTAGAAAGTTAGAAACAAGGGTAGGTGTGGAGGGTGGTGGGATCAGCAAACATTGTGACACCCCTCAGGAAGTGCCAGCGTGTCTGCAGGGCTGACAGGAGTGGAGTCTGGTGGAGACACAGCATCGTGTCACAGAGTCAGTAAGCCGAAAAGCAAACATTGGCTGCTTAGATCTGAAGTTCAGCAATAGACTGCTCTAGTCACAGTCTAACTCCTCACAGTTACTGACAGTGCAAGGGATGAAATATATAATTGAACGAAAAATATAGACAATGGCAGGCGTAAGTTCTACTATATTCAATGAGTTCCAGAAAACAAAGTGGATGACGATGCGTTCAAAATTACGAGAAGAATATCGTAAAGTGATAGTTCGTATGATCGGATTTACCTTGCACGACGGACAAAGACTGGCTTCAGTCTGGGCACAACTCGCATCACACGTACACAATATGATATCATCCGGGGAAAATAGTGTGCTTTGTCCTGCACACTTCTCACACTCACAACACAAGCATTAGGATATCCGTGTGATGATAGTTAGTATGCACGTCCACTGGAATAATTTTTAAAAAGTATAAGAAAGTCCACAGCTTACATAGAAAAACACATAGTACACAGTATATCAAGCAATCCAAAGCGTCACGGTTGGCTGCACGACGGAGCTAAGACTTACACGTCTTACCCCGCCGGCGGCTGGAGGAGGAAGAGAGAGAGAGAGAGAGAGAGAGAGAGAGAGAGAGAGAGAGAGAGAGAGAGAGAGGGAGAGAGAGACAAATATCAAAGAAATTTCCATTAAAGAAGAAACACGCTTAGAAAGGAGATTCTAAGCGTGTTTCTGTCTCTTTTGGGAATTGCCTCGCTTTGTACACAATTGGCAGTCACTTTTTTGGTCTGGACTTTGATTCCCAAATCTCACCACACTTCCACCCTCTCTGACTCATGGGCAATGGGCCGAGAAATGCGTGTCACGATTGCGTATCTAGATTTTACACCTTATTGGTAGTAAACCTTTGCTACCAATAATGTATCTGTTTTCATTCATCTTTAATTTTCGTTAAAGAAATTAGGGTTAGGGTTAGTGGATCACACCTAGCATGGCTGACGTCAAAACAATAAACATGAATACATAATAGACTTATGACGTAATATCAGATCTTTCATGACGTTGCAGTCTGCAACACTATTTAACTTTGCATTTTAGAACGTTTTGGCGCTCTTTTATGGAATAAAACTGGCGTCGCAAAGAGGACTACAAAAAAGTCTGCCATTAGTTGCCACAAGGGTTTTTGTAGCGAGGTCACATGGTTCGGCTTATGCCAAAGCTATTGGTCGTGTGAGTAGAAATGAAAACAAACAGTATATATCTCCGCTGTTCGCGAGCAGAAGAGTTCTATAAATACTGTACATTTATACACATCGTGAAAACACATCAGCGACGTGAAACTTTGATCAATTAACTATGACATCATTTTCATAAGGACATCATGGCTACTTGTACTATTTCTGAAGAACATTGACATCACCTATTACATCATTCTTTGTTTCCATTATGACGCTATTTTACATCCTGTCATGCGGCAACAGGCGTACGTCGAGAAACACGTATTTTTACGAAGTGATGAAAAACAACATCCAACACCATATTTGGCAGTACGCCGGATTCATTAGCGGACGTACTCCCAAATATGGTGTTGGATTTTGTTTTTCATCATATCGTGAAAAATACGTGTTTCTCGACGTAGGCCTGTGCCATGACTCTCCAGAAGACTTCGCCTTTTAGCCTTCTGCAAAGACCTATTCCGGTGTCACACCTAGCAGACGACAATCGGGCTAATAGAGGTACCAGCGTGTCTTCCCCGCACAATCTCTCGGTCCCCAGCTTGAGTTCACTTGCACAATCGTTGGCAAAGGTTGCAGCACCCTACTCGCGTTGCGAGTGGTGTCTACAAACAACTTAACCCCTTGATGGCTGCTGATACGATACCGCTCGGCTGAAGAAGAAAAAGACGCGTAACTTCACGTCTTTGCCAGCCGAACTGTATCGCATCAGAAACAGTCGTGGGGTTAACCCATTCAGCCCCGAAGCACTACAGTAGGAGTTGGGTCGACCATGATAATTCAAGGGCAGTGCTAAATTAGCTTGTCTTAGCAGATTTTTTTCCTTCAAATTTTACATAAACAGAAGCACCACAAAAAGAACTTAAGTGGATGGGTTAACCTTTAGACTAATTCTCTCCCCTTGGAAGCTAACCCTTTAACTGTCGGACAAGGCGAACGTTATCCATCTGCAAGAGACATAAATCCTCATGAGCCCCCATCCTCATGAGTCTCTTGCTAGTCCTGTGTTCTTTGTGCCCACTTCTGGTCCAATTTACATCTGTGTTCTTCACTCGCAGTGGTTTCAGACGCGAAATCCGCGTCCTTTGACAGTCAAGGGGCTAATAAGTGAACGCTCTGCTGTCCTCCAACATGTTCACGTGCACAGCTCTAAATCAAACGGAACTTTCGATAGCAATCAGCGCTGATGAAGGTCTGTCGTGAATGGTTCACTGTTTGACTATAGTCCCTCCTCTCTTCAGGTTAATGGAGCCCGCCCATTTAGCGAGTATGGCCCTTAGTCCTCCCAGGGGAAGTAATCTACGGCCACGCTGAGATTCGATTACCTCCCCTAAGACCTTTAGTCCAGGTCGTTAGTTTCAGAACCAACACCCGCTCGGTACAAAACCCAGTGTACGATATCGTTTGCGTCCACTCTTTCTCTTGTAAAGGCGGCTACCCATAAACACGAATCCGATACGAAACCGATCCGAATCCGAAGCGGGTCTGAAACAGAAAAAAATCGTGCAAGTCATGTGTGTGTCAGTTTCCATATGTCCGATGAGATAAACGAATTCGCATCCGGCTTAGAACGAAAATGACGCAATTTCTGAAGGAATATTGCATCATCGCCGACATCATGTCGGGTTCGGATCGTATTTCGTATCGGATTCGTGCTTATGGAAACGTAGTTTAAAGAGTGCCTCTTTTGGGGGGGCTGGGAGTTTATGTACTGAGGGGTACATTGTCGCGGCCGATGGCTGCACAATTTTTTTTAATTATTTTTTATTTATTTATTTATTTATTTATTTATTTATTTATTATCATATTTAGTTCAAGAAATAACTATGAGCATGGGCGCAGGAAATGTGCATTTAATTCTTCGGCAACAAAGCCATAATCATTTCGTGTGTGCTGGTCAGTGATTTCGGAGCCGTAAGGTCCAAAATCACAGACCAGCGCACATAATACCGCAATACCGACGCAGTCGACACATAGTGCGTCCTACCTTTTTGCTGCGTTTTACGGTCTAGGTTCTGTACTTTGACCACTGTTCTTATCGTCAGGAAGCTCTTTGTGCAGCGTAATCGGGCCCGACACACTACCACAACCGGTGACGTTCCGGCTACCTCGTCAGTTCAAGGGTGCAGGTCAGAGCAGCTTGGCGCCGAGAGGCGCCAAGCTGCTCTGACCTGCACCCTTGAGCCATCACGGTCGATCTTTTTCAGTCTCAAGTGTGACGTAGTCTTTAGAGAGCAACTTGTAGATTTTGAAACACGCAGGACTGAGCCTAGTTATAACGGGTGTGTGGTTACTGTGCGCAATGTGGCACTCTCCCAGACTAGTGAGAGCGGAGGCGAGAAAAGTGTTTCATTTTCCGACATTCAAACTTCATCATTCAAGAAAACTTGCTTATCTTCTTTGAGTACCATTTATTTACCACAAGGTATACGAATAACACGGATATGCTGTTTATGACATTCAAACTTCATCATGCAAGAAAACTTGCTTATCTTCTTTGAGTGCCATTTATTTACCACAAGGTATACGAATAACACGGATATGCTGTTTATGACATTCAAACTTCATCATTCAAGAAAACTTGCTTATCTTCTCTGAGTGCCATTTATTTACCACAAGGTATACGAATAACACCGATATGCTGTTTATGACATTCAAACTTCATCATTCAAGAAAACTTGCTTATCTTCTCTGAGTGCCATTTATTTACCACAAGGTATACGAATAACACGGATATGCTGTTTATGACATTCAAACTTCATCATTCAAGAAAACTTGCTTATCTTCTCTGAGTGCCATTTATTTACCACAAGGTATACGAATAACACCGATATGCTGTTTACGACGTTCAAACTTCATCATTCAAGAAAACTTGCTAGTCTTTTTTTAGTACCATTATCACTAGACACACCAATAGCACGGCGACTTTTGTTTCGTGTGCTGTTAACCCGTTCAGGGCCGAGGAAATGTAAACATAATCAAACTGCAAGATTCATAGATCCTCATGTGCCCCCGCAGTTTCGGGGGCTCAAAAGGATTTACGCCTCTTGCTAACCGGCATCACTTTGAATCCAAGGTATATCTCAGGGTTTTTGGTGTTGAGTAAACAAGACTGCAGACACACAGTCTGCGTCAGTTGGTACTGAACGGGTTAATTCATTCGCGGCTGGCCGCGAATGAGTTAACCTTTGTTGCTTATAATAAGTCTCTCACAGACCAGACAGGTAAGGCTAGCGCTGGCAGAATTGTACACAAACCAAGGGGAATCACTCAGCGCTGGACAAACAAACCGGTTAGATCCCTTGCCCCCGCCTATCAGGCACGCAATCGCCAGCATAAATAATAATAATAATACCGGTTATTATATAGGCGTTTTTCCCAATTCGGCGAATGGGCTCAAAGCGCCGCGAACTGAACCCAACACGCACGCTCACGTGACACACACGCATTCACTCTGAAGACAAACACAGTACAAGACAAATACAGGACATTCACGTGGTGCGAAGGGTCAGCTCAGCTACTGAGGTTTCGGAAATGTTGATCGCTTGTGTTTGAAATTTATAAAGTGGCCTGAAACCGGTACCAAAGACTAAAGAGAAATACGCAGGTATAGACCAAGACGATCATCTACATTCCTTATAATAAGTCGCTTTAGAGCGACCTACTCAAAGTAGTAAAGGTTAAACAATAAGTAACATCTCCCTCATAAATGTTTTTAGTAATAATGCTGGACGAGAGGGTTACGTGAAATTATTAAATGTGAATCTCGTAGAATGGAAGACTATTCTGCTCTTTTCCCGGAGGAGAGTCCCTTCCGCTTACGCTCAAAAGGCAAAGGAAAACCTGTGATACGCGTGTCTACTGACACGGACTGTGAAAAAGAAAAGCAGAAATGCCATGACTTACGCAGCCCCGACACACCACAGCAAGATATGTATCGAGCATGATAGTTCAAGGGTGGAGCCAGAATAGCTTGGCGCCCATAGGCGCCAAGCTTTTCTGGCACCACCCTTGAACTATCATGCTCGATCTGCCTCTAGAATTGCAATACAGTCCTTCGGAGGGCAACTTCAACATTTGGGGATTTCGGGCCCGGGGTAGGATGCGTTATTTGAGGCAAGACAGTATTGATAACCGTTGTATGTGAGAAGTTTAGCAATCAAAACCTGCCGTGAAGCAGATGGCTTTAAATGTTCAGGTGCCGGTAGATATACTTCTTGCTATCTGTGCATAAGAAAATGTTTCGGGAAGCGGGGGTGGACGGAGAGGGGTGAGGGAGAGGGGGATCATTATTGTGCCACTTAGTGGCAAGCCTTGTTTGAAACATAGTTTACGCCTAAAAAAAAAATCTCGTGAATGCTTTTTTTTCAGGGGGGGGGGGGGGGAGGGGGGAGGGGGGGAGGGGGGGGAAGCCGATAATGCTTGAACCTCAGGCCTATTAGATTTAGAGGTCAGGGGAGATGATCAATCAGTGTTGCGTCATCGCTCTGAAGTCAATCTTGTCAAGTGTTCCAGAAAACAAGGTCGGTGGTGTGGGAGGAAGGTGGTGGAACGAAACGTCGGTCGACACCAGGGGGCATGGAAACCCGTACGAGTTATGTCCCCTGGCAACGGTTCCGACCCTCGACAGAGGTTCGGAACCGTTTTCAGGGGACATAACTCTTACAGGTTTCCTCCCACTTGTGACGACGTGACGCCGCGAAGATGAGTGGTGTCGATTACAGTCTTGTCACGCACCTTCTACATTCATACATACATGACGTGGAAACCCACACGAGTTGTATTCCCTGAAAACGGCTCCGAGCCTCTATTGAGGATCGGAGCCGTTGTCAGGGGGACGTAACTCATACAGGTCCCCTCGACCCTGTGACGACACAGCGAAGATGGACAGCATGAATGATTACGCTCTTGGCACACAAAGTTTACATTCGTCATTGCACCGCTTTTCGTTTTGCCGAATACTGTTTGGGAACAAAATTAATGTAGTCATGATTATGTGTGTGCTGAATGTGTGTAAAGTTAATAATAATAATAATAATAATAATAATAATAATAATAATAATAATAATAATAATAATAATAATAATAATAAATAGTTGTATAGCGCTGTTCTCCAGGAAAACACTGGACAGATTGCTCATGCACAACAGCACACTCTCTCTCAGACACACGCACAATTATACACTACTTTAACCCACCCCATCCCTTCCCAACACCTTACATCCACTTCCCTCCAGAAATCAGAATAAAAGGCAGTCAACAGTTAGCTAAAGGTGAGCAAAATGTTAAACGCCCGACAGAAAAGAAAAGTCTTTAAGAGAGCTTTGAACTGTGACAATGTGGGCAGATTCCGCATTTCAATTGGCAGAAAATTCCACACACTTGGGGCTAAAAAGGTAAAGAACGCTCCCCGACAGTTTTCATGTTAAGCTTCGGGATTTTTAAACACGTCTTTTCCGCCGAACGCCAGGGGTTAATCTTTGTTATTCTAAACCTTTGGGTTTGTATTCTAGCAAAACTCTAGATAAAACAGAAATTATCATATACTGATGATACGCACACTGGCCAGGGAATTGTTCCTGTATGTAAAAATGGAGACAGGATATTACAAGGGTTGATCCGGGCTATTACTGCTGAATAAATTTGTAGAGTAATCTTCTGCAGACCATTTTTCGAACCAATTCTTTTGAAATCTCAACAGAAGAAGAATTAAGCTTCAGAAAAAAAGAAAGAACAAACCGGCATTGACAAACCCAATTCGCTGTGCTTGAAAGATTCTTGTAACCCCATTACGCCTGCGGATGCAGATTGTGTTTCTGCAGTCTTCGCGAAATCAACGCCAATAGACTCTATCCCTCGCAGGAAAATGGTGTCAGCAAGAGGCATAGATCCTCATGAGCCCCCGCAACTGCGGGGGCGCATGAGGATCTATGCCTCTTGCAGTTAGATTGTGTTCCATTTAAGTCTTCGGCAGTCAAGGGGTTAAGCTGCCAGCGCTGGCCTGTTGCCCTGCTCTGCTAAATCTTTCACGCGCGATTCGACACCCTCCGTATTCACGATTTAAACCGATCACGCCAGAGATACTGCTTGGCCCACACACACAAAAAAAAAGATAGAAGGACAATCTTCTCTTGCCAAAAGGCACGACAGTTTCTCAATCCGTTGGCAAGAGAAATAGATTCTTATAAGCTACTGCCTCTACAGGAGCTCACGTGAATCTATGCCTCAGTCTTGCTGGTGCAGGGATTAATCAACTCATTTACGTCTCTGCTCTTCAAAGAGAGGACAACCACAGGGGAGGGGGGAGGGAGTTGAATGTCATTGGATCTAAAATTCATGGGCGCCTAGGGGAAAGCACTCTTCAAATGAAAAGCAAAGGGATGCGATGATTCTCGAACAATAAAAGAGACGGGCCGAGAGGAGCAAACTTGAAATATTGAACTAGTATTCCTCTCGAGTGACAGGCAACCAGAGCAAAGCTCTGAAATAATACTGCTGTGAAGGATGGACCGCGTGTACGCGAAAAAAGATCAGCAAGGAAACTATACGCGTGCTTGTCTGTGATTTTGGACCTTACGACTTGCAGCCGTAAGGTCCGAAATCACATACCAGCACGCGCATTTTAATGAGGCCGCAGATTTCAAAATGTCGTAAGATTTCTCTTTAAGATGGGCTTCCTTCGCTTCCGGGTGCCAGCGTTAACCTCTTCGCTCCCGAGAAAAAAGTGAACGGGATCCAAACTGCAAGAGACATAGATCCTCATGAGCCCCCGCGACAGCGGGGGCTCATGAGGATCTATGCCTCTTGCTGAGACCAGTTTGTGTCTATGTTTCTCGTACGGTGTTGGCTTTTGGTCGTTGAATGAACCAACATTTCAGAAACAAAAATGTCCGTACAGTGGCAGGGCAAGGGTTAACGCGAGATGTTTGTGTGCGTGCGTGATGCGTGCGTGCGTGTTCGTGTGTGGTAGCTGATCTAAAACGTTGCCTTATAGATATTAATGTATTAAAACACGTGCGTGCGTGTTCGTGTGTGGTAGCTGATCTAAAATGTTGTCTTTTAGATATTAATGTATTAAAACAAGTGCGTGCGTGCCTACGCGTGTGCGTGCGTGCGTGCGTGTGTGTGTGTGTGTGTGTGTGTGTGTGTGTGTGTGTGTGTGTGCGTGCGTGCGTGTGTGCGTGCGTGCGTGCGTGCGTGTGTGCGTGTGTGTGTGTGTGTGTGTGTGTGTGTGTGTGTGTGTGTGTGTGTGTGTGTGTGTGTGTGTGTGTGTGTGTGTGTGTGTGTGTGTGTGTGTGTGTGTGTGATAGGGAGCTCGGGAGGCTGAGGGGGTGTGATGTGAGGTAGGAAAAGGGGTGACCACTCCATAAATCGAGGTCAGCGCGGTTTCACTCCGACACCGATTTTTCCCCAATTGTCCAAATGGAAAAATGTTCAGTCGCAGGGTGTATTGGCCCCGGCCTCCACCTTCCTTTATTTCAGCACAATCAATGATCCCTGGCGGCTTCAGGCCTTATCGCTGAGCTGCAGGCTTCGCCCACGTTACGTCACATCTTGGACGCTTTAACCCTCTGGAAGCCAGGAGGATTTAACCCTACGCATGCCACTCAGCAATGAGATCGTTTACAGGGACTTGCTTAAATCGTGCGCAGGCCACTAAGCAAGGTGCTCCGCTATAGCGAAGCACCTTGCTTAGTAGCCTGCGCACGATTTAAGCGAGTGCATGCAACTCAGTGAGGCCAGAAGCACAATCCTTAGTGGCGTGCGCAGGATCATTATCGCGACCTACTCCAGGCAGCAAAGGGTTACAGTTTTTAAAAAATCTCCGTTATGGGTGTTCTTAGTATGTTTTTCCAATAATGCTTGGACAAACTTGAAGGGCTGATTTAAATGAGTTCACCTCAGTACCGGGACGCTAAAAAAATAATAATAATAATATTTAAAAAAAGCAGTGGAAAACGTCCTGTGCTGACGTACCTACTCGCATGGATTGTTAAAAAAAAGGGTACAAAAGTCTGAGTCGAGGCAAGACAACACCAAGACCAGCCATGGAGCAGATCGTTTTACGTTCATTTTTGCAACTGCCCTTTAGACACCTTGCACACCGCGGGCCAACACCACACGAACTGCTAGCAGCATATAAATTATAGCTCTTCACGGCACTGCGGACGCTAGCCCATACGCCAAGCTAACCTGGCACAATATCCACACACTGGTTCTCTCTCTCTCTCTCTCTCTCTCTCTCTCTCTCTCTCTCTCTCTCTCTCTCTCTCTCTCTCTCTCTCTCTGACCCTGATACTCTGCGAGCACAACTCAAAAGTGCTTGTAACCTCATCACGGACCTTCGCGCTGACGTCAGTACACTGTTCAAAGGACTTTCAGCAGCCCTAGCCAGGATTGATCAGCTCGAGAGTCAGCTCCGTGACGAGGCGGTCAAGAGAGCCAGAGATCTACAGGTTACGGAGAAAAGTGTGGGCGAAGTGTTGTCCGGCCTGGACGACAGGATAACTGGTGTGGAGACAGCTCAACACGCCACAGACGGCACTGTCAACCAGCTATCCTCCGCCAAACAGAGCCACAAGCAGCGCCTGAGGGAAATTCAAAAACAGTTGAAAAAGAAATCAGCCACTGCGTCCAACAACTCAGACGTTGCCATGAGTGGTAACACTCAAACTGACCTGTCTGCCAATGTTGATATCTGTGCGTCTCCGCGCCAGGTAACGGGCAGCGCAATCGCTGCTCCCTGTCACCCCTCCCCTCCACCCATTCTGCAAGAACTGGCCACGGTACAGGCTGTGAGTGCAGCCGAGAAGAGCCCAGAGCGACTCATACCAGTACGGATTACCGGCGGCCTGCCTGAGGTCAACAACGGGTATGACCACGCCAGCAGCCAGCAGCAGCGTAATAACAAAATGTCTCCAGATGAGCAAATACTGCGACATTCAGTGCAGAGTGACACCACCACGCTGGTCATTGGAGACTCTGTTGTTCGCAACATCAAGGCAGAGAAGATGCCCACCTACCCTATAGAAAAAGTAGACGTATTATCTGTCTCTGGCCTGCGGACTGTCCACCTGCTGAACTGGCTCCAGCGACAACACGCGTCCCACACAGCGGTGGCACTGGTGACCTTCCACGTGGGGATCAACGATTGCAAACAGAAGGAAGTGACCAGCGCTGTGTGGGAACAGCTCGTCCGGGAATGCAGGCGGGTATTTCCCGGCGCTCGTCTGCAGGCATCCTCCATCCTGCCGACCGACAGTAGACACCAGCTGTATAGGGCCATCACCGCCTCCAACAGTAACCTGTTCCATGTGTGCAGAAAGCTGGGTGTCACACTGATAGACAACACTCAGGTCTTTACTGCTGTTGATGGGTTGCCGCGTAGAAAATTCTACAGGCGCGGTGACCCCATCCATCCTAGTCGCCAGGGCACCATCAGTCTGGCCCTCAACATAAAGAGAGGAGGGCCAGCTACTGACGTCACCACTCCCAACAACCAGCCTGCAGGTGGTGACCGTCACCGCCGTCAGCGACGTGAAGGACACGCTGGCACCACCAACACTTACGCTAATGTCGCAGCCGGCAGACAGTCAGTGTCCGCTGCAGCACCCAACCTGGAATCGCTCTGTGGTGCATCCAGCTTCGGTGCTGCACCGGAGAGTCAAGGTGGACTGTCAGTGTCCTCTGCTGTAGCACCAGGTCTGGAATCACAGTACAGCGAATCCAGATTTGGTGGTACAGCAGAGAGTCAATGTAGCTATCAGCAACAAATGCCGGGCCAGTATCCTATGTGGCAGCAACCGCCACTACCACCATACAGTGCCGCATTTCCACAGTATCGCGAGGCCGGACCATGGGGACACTTCAGCATGACGCAACCAACGTATCCTTTCAGCGTCCCCCCGCTCACATACACGCCATACGCACAGCAGGAACCGTGGGCACAGTACAGCCACCCCGTGCGTGTGTATTAGACTCATTTCCAGAACATTCAGTTACTCTTCCTTACATAACTTTGTGCTTTACTTTCCAGGCTAACACTGAACAATATCGAATTGATTTTCTTGCGTCTCATTGCTCATAATTATTGTGTTTGCGCAGAGACGTATTCATTTGTTTTTAACTTCAACCACTGCGCGTGGTCCAATATTAACATTGTCATCCTTTTGACTTCTGCCGACAGTATTCGTGAATACCGATCTTCTCACTCTGTGCGATTTGTGACGCTTATAGCACTAGTACTTGTGCACCGTGACACTTTCTCTACTAGTGCTCTACGTATATTCACACTACGATCATATCTGTGTCCTTTCGCAGCGCTGACTTTATTTCCCCTATCGCGCAGCGGGGTCGTTTAGCTTTGACTGTTGAAGTTTGCTAAAGGGATTAGTCCCTGTTAGTGACCGTTAGTGACCGGTAGTGTGGTCTATATCAGTGAATGCGTAGAAGAAACTCTTTTTTTTTTTTTTCTTTCACTTGCCTCCCACATTCTGTGTGTTAGAGCGGACTGATATTCTTTTGCTTTGTTTTATTATTTCAGCTCTTATTTGCCTTTGTATCATTTATAAGCTTTTTTATTTGTACTCTTTGGTATTGACATACATTAGCAATCATGGTGTATGATCGCCAGTTACATATTGGCCATTTAAATGTTTATCATTTAACTAACAAAGTTCCCGATCTGTGTGTGCTCTTGAGTCAATCCAATCCATTTCACTTGTTTGGTGTAACGGAATCGCGTCTCAATCGTAACATCAGCGATGAGGCCGTTTCTATCCAGGACTTCACTGTACTGCGCCGCGATGCTGAATACCCGGGACATACGGGTATTGCAGTATACATTCATAATTCAATTAGCGGTATTACTCGCAGGCGTGGGGACCTGGAGTCAAAAACCGTAGAATGCATTTGGGTTGAGTTAAGGGCAAACAAATCCAGCCCCGTGCTGGTCGGGTACATTTACAGGAACCCAGCATCAACATTTCAATGGTTCGACGACTTTATCGCCATGATGGATAAGGTCAGACAGTCCAGCTCTGAAATTTTGATCCTAGGCGATTTCAATATTAACATGTTTTTGAATAACCCTGCTTGGGAGTGCACCATGTCTATGTTTGGTTTAAAGCAGCTAGTTAAAACAGCAACTCGTGTTAGTCCAACTTCCTCCACCCTTATAGACCACATATATACAACTACTCAATCAAGGGTGATGGCAGTAGACGTGCTTCAGGTAGGGATTAGCGATCACTACCCGGTGTGCTGTTGCTTGGCATTAAAAGCGGATAATTCATTCCGAAAACATCAGCACACGACTATTAGATACAGATCACTTAAACACTTCAACAAGGAAACATTTCTTTGTGATTTAAGTAGCACACACTTTGATACAGTGTACTACCATAATGACCCCAACGATGCTTTGTCTGAGTGGTACGGATTGTTCCTTGGTGTTCTCGATAAACACGCTCCATTCAGAGAGAAACGGGTGAAGAACCCCCAGCTTCCCGCCTGGTTAAGTAAGGAAATCAAGGATGCCATGCAGCTCCGAGATGACTATAAAAGAAAGAAGGATTTTATTGCTTATCGAAGGCAAAGAAACCATGTTAAACATTTAGTGAGGAAAGCTCAAAGGTCACTTTTTCACCGTCTTATGAACGGAAAGAAAGATGTCGTATCTGTGTGGCGAGCGATCAATGCTTTTACGAGGTCCAAAAATACCGCACAATGTACACAGTTATCAGCTGATGTCTTGAATCAGCATTTCCTCTCGGCTGCCAGTACGTTGCTAAAAAATACATATTCTGGTCAGTCTTCAGCTGTGTCCGAAAAGCTAAAGACGTTTTGTGCAGAACGGCTGGACCCTGACACGTCATTCAGCATTCCGCTGTTAACGATATACGACGTGGGAAAATCCATCTCGTACTTAAAGAACAAACGTACGTCTGGCCATGATGGTATTAGTAGCTCAGTTCTGAAAATGGCCCTACCGTATATTTTAGATACCTTGACATATATATACAACCTTTGCATAAAGCAGGGGATATTTCCATCTTCTCTAAAAACAGCCAAAGTGATCCCACTACCTAAAACGAAAGACCTTGCCGACCCTAACAAGTTCAGGCCCATTTCGCTACTGTCAACACTGTCGAAACCGATAGAAAGACACATTCACACACACTTACAACATTTTCTAGAAAAACACAAACTCATACATCCATTACAATCTGGCTTTCGGCGGAAACACTCCTGTCACACAGCATTGGTACACCTTGTTGACAGATGGCTTACTGCCATAAATAGCAGTCAAATGACTGGAGCAGTATTTTTGGACCTTTCAAAAGCATTTGACCTCGTCAATCATGAAACTTTAGTTCAAAAACTTAATGTCTATCAACTAAGCGCAGACACACTTGCCTTCCTTACGTCATATCTGCATGGGCGTACGCAGTATGTCTACGTGAATGGTAAAAACTCACCTGAAGGGGTGATAGAGCACGGAGTACCACAGGGATCGATTCTTGGTCCATTATTGTTCTCTGTCTTCATAAACGACCTTCCATTACATATATCTGACTCCAGTGTAACTTTCAGTCTTTTTGCAGACGATGGAACACTGGACGTTTCGTCATCAGACGTAACATGTATGGTGAAGATTCTCCAAGACAGTTTAAATGAGGTATCTGAATGGTGCAGAAATAACGCCATGATACCTAATCCCACTAAAACCAAATGCATGCTGATTACCACACGGCAAAAGCATCAGTTGAACCCCCCTCCCCTTCAACTAACACTTAATGGCCAGCCTGTGGAGCAAGTCAGAGAACAGCGCGTGCTTGGAATCAACTTAGACGACAAGTTGTGCTGGCAAGGCCACATTACTAAACTGTGTAAAATAGTATCTAAAAATGTATTCCTCCTGTCGAAATTGAGACATTTTGCTGATGAGCCAACAAGGAAACTCTTCTACTATGCCCATATTCAGTCACATTTGGATTATGCCTCATCTATTTGGGACGGTAGTAGCGATGCTAATTTAAAAAGTCTGAACTCGCTCCACAGAAGAGCCATTAAACTTATTGTTGACAGACCCTCAGAAGTCATTAATACTGACAATAAGTTCAAGCTGTTAGACATTTTGCCACTTGAAAAACAGTTTAAGTATAATAAGTTGGTGCTCATGCGCAAAATCACCCTCTCAGAAACACCAGCCTATCTCAATAGTTTGTTCCACTTTGCTCATACGAGGTCCAGTCGAACACCAGGGAACAATCTTGTTGTACCGATGCCTCGACTAGACATTTATAGGTCGTCGTTGTCCTATTCTGGTGCAAAGTTATGGAACTCCATTCCTGCGGATGTTAGAGCCGCGCCATCGCTTAAAACTTACAAGACCAAGCTGCTCAAACATCTAGACAAAACTTAATTTTTCTTTTATTTTGTATTTTTATTTTTATTTTTACATGTAGCACTCCATGCCTTATGCGGCATTTCCCGGATAGTCTGCATTCTCTTCTAACATTAAAAATTTATGAACGCATGTAATATACCGCTGGCATTCCAGCAAGCCGCATTATGTAATATCCATGACCCCATGGACTCGGCTGGCCAGACGGGATGCCGTCGATAGACACAGCATTGGGCGCTCGCGAGGCGTGGCAGTGCTGTGGTTTCTTCGCGTCGACCCGCGCGCGCGGTGGTTGCGGGATCGCTATACAAGTCTAGTCTAATTCCATGGCAGACTAGCATCTAGCTGTGCGCGGTTTAGTGGCGCGGGGAGGCCGCTATCGCATGTGTGTGTTTATCTGTGTCAGTGTGTGCAAGTGTATGTGTGTGCACGCGCGCATCCCTACGTGCTTGCGCACGCGCGCGCGCGCGCGCGCGTGTGTGTGTGTGTGTGTGTGTGTGTGTGTGTGTGTGCGAGTGTGTGTGTGCGTGTGTGTGTGTGTGTGTGTGTGTGTGTGTGTGTGTGTGTGTGTGTGTGTGTGTGTATGCCTGTTTATGTTTGTTGGAGTGAGCCGCCGTGTTGGTTTTTATGATGAGAACAATAGCGGTTTTATGTACAAAATCCATTATACTTTTTATATTTGCTGTAGTATAGTTTTAAGCGAAAGAATGTATGTGTACATGATATACTGATGTGTGTGTATGTGTGTGTCAGTGTGTGTGTGTGTGTGTGTGTGTGTGTGTGTGGAGGGTTGTGCAGGCTTGGCTTGGCGCCTGTAGGCTACAAGCTAATCTGGCACAAGCCTGTGCACGCGGCAATTGCACACGGGCGCGCGTGTGTGTGTGTGTACGTTAGTTTTGTTTTGTAGTGTGTAGCAAGGACAAGAATGAAAACAGGTCTGCGCACCTATTCTTTTATCCTTGGAAAATAAAGTTTCATTTCATTTCATTTCATTTCTCTCTCTCTCTCTCTCTCTCTCTCTCTCTCTCTCTCTCTCTCTCTCTCTCTCTCTCTCTCTCTCTCTCTCTCTCTCTCTCTCTCTCTCTCTCTCGATTCGCTGCCGCGGCAGCGAATCGCTGGAGACAACCAGTGTGGCACTACCCTTGACCTGTCATGACCAGTCCACGGGCTGGGAGACCGGTTGGGAAAAAAGCGTTTTCACGGTGTATATCATACAATATCGATCTCTGTCTGTTATTTGATAATAAACTCTTCGAAGATATAATCAAAATAAAAACGTTTCATCATCATCTCTCTCTCTCTCTCTCCCTCTAGTGTCGAGAAAATCTGAACACCACCCAACTCGGTGTAAGAGGTATAGATCCTCATGAGCCCCCGCAGTCGCACTAACTTACCGCAGTTGCGGGGGCTGATGAGGATCATACCTCTTGCTGACGCCACTTTGAATCCATGTTCCTGGGACAGCTAGGTTGGTTGGTTAGTTCGGGTTTAACGTCCACGGCACCGAAGAGACAATGGACGGCCCTGACGAGCGGGTTATGGGGGGGGGGGGGGGCAGGGAAATCTATTGCCTATTGAGTGCGACCTGAACACTGATCAATTCAGGCGCACTGCAACTGTGCCACTTTGATTTACCAGGCCCTTTCAACGGGCATGCTATTGAACAAGCCCCTCCCCCCCCCCCCCCGGGATTGCGAGTCCATCTACCGGGGCCGGGACGGGGACTCGAACCCACGACCCGCGATTCCCTTCGCTCTCTTGCTCCGACGCTTAACCGCCTGAGCTATTTGGGACTCTGTGGGACAGCGAAGGGTGTTGGTGTTGAATTAACGAAGATTGCAGAAACAGCCTGCGTCAGCCGGCACTGCACGTGCTGAGGCCGTTCATTATTATAATTCTTTTTTTTTAAATCTCGACATATGCCTATATAACCGATCCCACCGCCGTCTGTGGTGTCTCCGGTAACCCCTTTACAGTCAGTGCTCGTAGATCGTGTCTCGGAATCTTTCTTCATCCAAAGCCAAAGACCCCCAGCTGTCCACGGAACCTAGTAGTTTCAAAGTGGTGTCGACAAAAGGCATAGATCTTCTTAACTCGTTTAGCCCGGCGCACGTATTTCCCAAATTTTGGAGGCGTCATCTAATGACTATGCACCTGTTGCACGAGATGGATCTGTCACGACACGCCTGACGGAGTCAGGGCGCCGTGGACAATATGAGTGCAGACACTCGAGAAAACCCACCCACTCTAAATAAATAACGCAACGCCAGTGATAAACAACAAACAAATCCTTTATTACCTACCCTTACTCTAACTCCCACCCCAACCCACTAACGCCCCACACACTCACACATACCCACACATGCACTCATAACGTATTAACACATAAAAAAGATTAACATATAAAAAATGACTAACAAGTGAAAATGACTAACAGGTGAATATGACTAACAGGTGAATATGACTAACAGACGAAAATGACTAACAGGTGAATATGACTAACAGGTGAATATGACTAACAGACGAAAATGACTAATATGGCCAACGGCTATACAAGGCGGGTAACTTTGTACAGTGTCCTCTGTCCCACACTAGACAGGGTGGCTCGTAAAGTAAGAGTACTACCCCTACACCACAGAGCACAGTAGCCGCGCTTGCCCACGCACGCCTGTGACCGACGCTCAGAACGTAGAATCAGCCTGCTGTAGCCCAACGTACTTGTCCAACAGGACCGGCTAGCGAAGGCGTTCCGACTCCCGATGATGCGTCACCGTTGGTCGTGGATGAGATCGAAGAACGACGAAATCTTCGAAGCCAATCTTCGAAGCCAGTGTTCGAAGCCAATCTTCGAAGCCAGTGTTCGAAGCCAGTGCACTGGAAAAGGGCGCATTGTCAGTCAAAGTGCCAACACAGTTAATTCTGGCCTATTTGACACGCACCTACTCACAAACCACGTGAGTTGTGTCTCGTCTCACCCTAATACCTGCCTTGGCCATATTAAATATACAATCATGGATATGAAAGCTTCCTATGTACATTCACCAGGTCTGCACTACTCCATTACACTAACATTAAGCTAGCGCAACCACTTTTGTATAATAACATTGCCACTGCCAAAACCAACATTATCAAAATATCCCGATGTACATACCAAGATATGAAATAATCACCAGCAACCGCCCAACGTGACAATCTTATTACATTACATCTAGGACTTAATACCAATATATTTGAAAGGATACCCACTTTAATTCATTTTACAACATGGCCCTTTAAATATACTCACTCGGCGACAGCCGACATAAACAACTAAATCCGACACCCACCACATTACAACCCAACCTAAAAAACATGGTTAAAGACTCAATTAAAACATCACTAAAAAACTAGACGAACATACACTTCCGAACCTACGTACACATTCAACCACCCGAGAGCACAGCAGCTAACTGAGGAAAATGGCATGAGTATTTACCTGTCACTGGTGAGTCCTCCGGCAGGACGAGACAAACAAAGACGAAGACGAACCGGAGGGGTCTTCTGCTGAGCAGCAGCCGTGGTCGCTAGTCTCTCGGGACACCCACACCCAGGAACACTGGCCGTGGTCTTGCAGGGAGGGTAAAACAACCCTCACACAGCTTGTCAAGGGCTCCAAACGAGGCCGCACCCTGACCCAGACTCTCACTTCGCTGGCTAACTCCGCTGACTGACTGTAATATCCTACTGCTACCTCGCAGGTTAACTTTACTTCTGAACACTGTTCGGTTAAAGCTACTTGGCTAAAGCGTGCAACCGCTGTACTCGCTCACTGTTAAGCTTGCTGCACGGGCTTTACGATTACGCCCACACTACATTTATTAACTTCCCTAAACTAAGGCTATTTACAGAATTCGGCGATCTACATTTATTAACAAAAAAACGACTTGGCGAAAGAAATAAAACAACATGTCACATCCGTTACGTAACAGGATCGACTATGATAATTCAAGGGTAGTGCCAGATTAGCTTGGCGCCGACAGGCGCCAAGCTAATCTGGCACTGCCCTTGAATTATCATGGTCGATCCATCTCCTGCTGTAGTGCGTCAGGGCTGAATGGTTTAAGCCGATCGCAACTAAGGGAGGGGGGAGTAGGGCTCATGAGGATCTATTTCTCTCTCGCTGTTGGGTGGTGTTCAGGTGGAGAGGAGACGTGAAAGTGTTTGCCCATAGAAGTACGCAACAGCCGCGCAAGTCATTTTCAGTTGCCTCTGGAGGCCATCGTACAATCAACCTTTCACATCGCCCGCGGGGAAAACAGTATGGAGGTTTCTTTTGCAACGAATGACCCCCTAACAAAAAACGAGAGCGAAGGCACGGCGGACAAGCTGCTTCCACCATAAGCATAGACAACACTCCAAACATCTCCAAGAGGCATAGATCCTCATGAGCCCAAATGGCTCATGAGGATCTGTGCCTCTTTGTAATGTTCGGAGTGTCGTCTATGCTTTCGCTACAAACTGGTTGTATAACGTGACGTTTGCTTTCGTTCGATGTTGGGAGTTGTTTGACGTAAACGTAACCACACTAGTACCAACTATTGGACGAAGGTAAACCGCCAGACGAATAACTGACTGATCTGACACGTGCTAACGCTCAAGGAGTTAATTACCTCCCTCCGCTAGAAGTACTTGCTAATCAACTTTTAAAAGTAGCACTTCGGGACTTCACTTTCGCAGAAGCCACTCGCTTTTTGCGGACATGTTTTTGGATACTTGGAGACCTTCGCAATCGCTCGCCTATAGTCCCCGATCACATTGTGTGCTAGTGGGACATTAAAATGAAGAACAACAAAATCGCTCGCCTGCCTTTCGCTGGCCGGCATGGACAGAGGTCGACAATACTGCACGCTGTCCGCGCGATCAAAAAGCGGGCGGGCGTTTGCGAAAGTTCTCCACGGGTCAGGCTGAACTGAGACATTTTAATCTGGTCCAGTATAAAGAAGAAAAACTGCAGGTTTTTGTCGTAGGAGATCTCACTGAAAAACACGAGGCCAACGATTTTTTGTTTTCATGGTTACTCCGCGCTTCAGCGGAAAAGTTTGACCCCTTCACTTCCAGTGGACGCAGAATTATAGGTTGGAAAACACGGCAAATTCAACACTGAATAATGCCGACGGTACAAGGAACACGGATATGACCAGGGTCAGCAAGAGGCAAAGAACCTCATGAGCACCCGCATCTGCGGGGGCTCATGAGGTCCTTTGCTTCTTGCCCCCCACCCGGGTCTTCCCTGGGGGACTTGGGTGGGGTTAACTACTTTTTAGTTCCCTGGGTCACCCTGGTCAGCCCCGCAGGGTGGGTGTTCCCCTCTATTCTGGAACATGTGTTTCTATCTACCCTTCGGTCCATTCACCTGTATTTTCCTTTGTTAAACTCTCCCTACTGTCTGCGCTGCCTGTAGCTCTTGATATTGGATGTGTGTTGCTGACTGGTCTTAGATTTATTTAGCGTATTAGACCGGCTGGCGACATACATTCAATATTCTGTTTAGGTTTATTTTTTTCACAAGCAGTGCAGGCACGTCCCGAGAAAGTCTTGTTGCTGTCGGGCCGTTAAGCAATGTACAACCAACCAACCAACCTTTGCCTCTTGCAGTGGGGTTAATTTTATTTTTCCGGCAGTGAAGGGGTTAATATAACATCAGAGCTGGAGATAGATTTTCAGTGTTCGTTTTCTTGCTGTTATCTTGCTATGTTTGTGCAGCCGAGATGTATCTAACGATTTGAGAATGCGTAAATATGAGAATGGTCCTGATTAAGAACAGGCGGTTTGTTACGACTGTAGACAAAGGTTGCTAATTCAGCCCCGCGTCAAAGACCCTTCAGTCTGCAAGAGGCATAGATTTTCATGAGCCCCCGCAGTCGCGGGGGCTCATGAGAATCTAGTCCTCTTGCTGACTTTCAACTGGTACAGGCGTTTCTCGATTTAAAAATGTTATTTTGTGGTGGACTTTTCGACTGAATTATGGCATCAGACTTACCGCGATGTCGCTTAATGTGTGTGTGCTGGTCCGTGATTTGGGACCTTGCGGCTTTTAGCCGTAAGGCCAAAAATCACAGAGCAGCGCACATGCGATACGTGTCTACAAATGCGCAGTTTCTATTGTGGGTAAGGTCAAGCAGAGTTTGCATCGATAAGAGGATGGTGAAGATACACATTAGTCAGTTGCAGGAAAAAAAAATCGAAAAATATTGAGTACCTTTTTATTTGTCTTGTTATTTTTCCTAGTGTTATAATAATAATGGGCCTCTGTCGGTCTGAATCGACCATAGATAATGCATCCTAGTTGTTCTGATCTCATTGCCTGTCAGCTGGATTTGAAGCAGCATCTTTTGTGACTGTAGAGGCCAATGCGGGAGTGGCAGTCCCTGCTGCAAAGATCACAAATGTACGTAGTCGTTGGTCTGATGGAGTTGTTGCACTCCTTTCTGCGTACCCGCGTGTCTGCTGCTGCTTTCGACATCTTCTCTTCCCCTGACTTGAGGTGTTAGTGGAGAATACTTCTCCACTTTGCACGGTCATCCACAAGGTGTTCCCAGGACCCAGTGTCAATGTCCAGTGCTCTCATGTCCATCTTGCAGACATCTACAAATCGTAGCTTGGGGCGACCAGTGTTTCTTCTCCCAGCTGCCAGTTCTCCGTAGAGGATGTCTTTTGGGGTGCGGCCATCTTCCATGCAGTGAACGTGGCCCAGCCAGCGCAGTCTGCATTGTCTGAGCAGGGTGTGCATGCTGGAAAGGCCAGCGCGTGACAAGACTTCAATGTTGGTCACTCTATCTTGCCAAGATATGCCCAGGATACCCCGGATGCTTCTCAGGTGGAAGGTGTTGAATCTTCTCTCCTGTCTATCATATGTGGTCCATGTCTCACTGCCGTATAGCAGTGTGCTGATGACGCAGGCGTTGTACACAGCCATATTTGTTTTCACAGTCAGCTTGGGATTTGTCCACACTCGAGTTGTGAGGCATGCAAGAGTTGCAGCAGCCTTTCCGATCCTCTTGTCGATCTCGATGTCCAGAGAGAGGTTATCGGTGAGGGTGGATCCAAGATACGTGAACTGGAGGACGACGTCGAGTTCGTAGTTGTCACTGGTGATGAAAGGCGGTGTCTCTGTGTCCTGTCACAGGACGTTCGTCTTCTTTAGACTGATAGTCAGTCCAAAGTCCTTGCAAGCCTGGGAGAATCGGTCCATCAGTTCCTGTTGGGTATGGGTCGAAACTGATGCATCGTCAGCGAACAGCATGTCCCTGATGAGGGCTTCGCGTATCCTTGTCTTGGCTTTGAGGCGGGCAAAGTTGAAAAGCCTGCCATCTGATCTGGTTCGCAGGTAGATTCCTTATGTTGCATTACCAAAGGCATGTTTGAGTAGGACAGCGAAGAGGATCCCAAAGAGAGCAGGGTCCAGGACGCAGCCTTGTTTGACTCCGCTGCATAAGTCAAAGGGTTCGGATGTGCTGCCGTTGAACAGCACTGTCCCCTTCATGTTGGTGTGGAAGGATTCTATCATACTCTTCAGTTTGGGCGGCATCCAATCTATGAGAGGATCTTGAACAGGCCGTTTCTACTGACCAGATCAAAGGCTTTGGTGAGGTCAATAAAAATCAACATACAGAGGCATGTGTTGTTCCCTGCACTTCTCCTGGAGTTGACGGAGGGAGAAGACCATGTCTACCGTTGACCGCTCAGCTAGGAAGCCACACTGTGACTCGGGATAGACACGTTATGCCAACTTCTGCAAACGGGTCAAGATGACCCGGGCAAAGACTTTGCCGACAATGCTGAGAAAGGAGATGCGTCTGTAGTTGTTACAGTCGCTTCTCTCGCCCTTGTTCTTGTAGAGGGTGGTGATCTTGTCATCCCTCATGTCTTGTGGTACCTCTCCTTCCTGCCAGCACTGGAGTAGGACCTCATGCAGGGGGAGAAGGAGGGTGGCCTAGCAGTTCTTGATCAAATCCGGGGGGATCCCATCGTTGTCTGGGGCTTTGCCTGAAGCCAAGCTGTCAATGGCTTTGCTGAGCTCCTCTATTGTTGGCACTGCATCTAGCTCATCTAGTGTTATACTTAAACTAAAATGTTATTAAGAACAGACGTTGAAAAATGCCTGCGTGCTTACTGTCTTTATTCTTACAAAAACAAAGTTTTAGTACAGTTCAGCAGTTCTCTCTCTCTCTATCTTAAAAAAGCTTTTGATCTTGTGGACCATGAGATTCTCTTACATAAGCTTACAATATACCACATGGACGAAACTACAATAACTTTTCTCAGATCCTATTTGGAAGACCGAAAGCAAAAAGTATACGTCAATGGTCAATACTCAAGGGAAGGCCATGTCAAATTTGGAGTTCCTCAAGGATCAATTCTAGGACCCCTCCTATTTTTACTTTTCATAAATGACCTTCCTTTACATTTTTCCGACCCTAACGTTAATTGTAATCTCTTTGCGGACGACACAAGCCTTCACGTTCCTGGTAAGAACAGTCATGATATTAGTCGTCGTTTACAATCCAGTCTTGACGAAGTTTCTGATTGGTGCTGTAAAAACCACATGGTACTACATACTGATAAGACGAAGAGCATGTTAATCACCTCACGACAAAAACATCAACTTCACCCCCCTTCTCTAACGCTCAGTCTTAATTGCCAACCTATTGAACAAGTTAATGAACGCAACTTCCTTGGAATATGTATAGATGAGCAACTAAGTTGGGAGAAACATGTGACTAATATATGTAAGAAAATATCAAAAAATATTTTTCTTTTATCACAACTGAGAAGTGTGAGTGACATAAATACACGAAAAATGTTTTTTCATGCACACATTAAATCTCATGTTGATTACATCTCCACTGTTTGGGATGGTAGCGGTGATGTGCATATCAAAAAACTAAATTCACTATACAAAAGAGCCATTAAACATGTAGATATAAGACCCATTCCTACCGCTGTAAAACTGCAAAATCTCAAACTTCTTGGCCTTCGTCAACAACTCGTTTACAACAAGTGCATACTTATGTTTAAAATTCTCCACAAGAAAGCTCCACAGTATCTAACAGCTAAATTTACTCCACGACAGTGTGAAAGGTCCTCGAGGAACAGTACTCTTCGATTACCACTACCTCGCATTGACTTATTCAAATCAAGCCTAGCCTTTTCGGGACCATTTTTATGGAATTCACTTCCTCAACATTTAAAAACACTAACCCACCTTTCCTCCTTTAAAACAAAACTACACATATACCTGATGGAAACTGCTTAAATATATTATTTTTATCCTGTCATTCTGATGAAAGGTTATGTAAATGTATATTTATGTTAGTGCGTGCATTTACATGGCTGTAAAGGTGTGTGTATATATGTTTGATTCTTGGTACTTTGTGCTTGTTTTTGCTGTGCTATGATTTTTCTCCTATGTAATTTGTGCTGAGGAGTGTTACTTCCTTTTTTTGTATTTGTTTATTGCTACCTTAGTAGTATCATTTTCTGTACTGCGTGTGTCTGTACTTATTTAGTTATGTTTTTTGTTTGCGTTAAATATTTTTTGTTTGTCTTCATTATATTTCATGTTGTAGAACGTTAGAAACGGCAAGTTTGAAAAATGACGTATTTGTATCTGTCAAAACTTCTACCGTTATGTAATAAAGTTTCATCATCATCTCTCTCTCTCTCTCTCTCGGCAACTATGTGAACGCGGCATTCCATTACGGTGTTCTTTTTCTTGCCTTCAGTTTTTGCACAATCAGGGCTGTACCGGGCATTTCGCATGAAGTATAGCAAATCTCTCTCTCTCTCTCTCTCTCTCTGGGTGTGTGTGGGTGTGTGTGTGGTATAAGATGAATGTTGAGTGTGTGAATGTTGAGTGTATATAATTTTTTTAAAAATTATTATTATTTTGTTTCTATTTTTAAAAAAAATTGTTGCATGAAATAATGTGTGTAAATATAATGTCTTTATTATTTTTTTTAATTTTTGTGTAACCTATTTTATATTGTAGATGTTAGCAACGGCAAGTTTGTAAAATGACGATTTCAGTGTTTCTGTCAAAACTTCTTACCGTTGATAAATAAAGTTTCATCATCATCATCATCATCT
>BTPG01000006.1:206998945-207006445 GCA_036245525.1 Semisulcospira habei
TAATGATGATGATGATCATCATCATCATCATCGTCATCAACATGCTCATCATCATGAATCGTTTATCCATGGTAAAGCTATAATGTAATACAACGCATGTCTTACAAACTGTCCCGTGCACCGGCATAAACCATGAAACGAAAACAAACACATCATACAATGACGGAGAGGGAAACAGAGACAGACACAGAGAGAGAGAGAGACTGACTGACTGACTGACTGACTGACTGACTGACTGACTGACTGACTGACTGACTGACTGACCGACCGACCGACCGACCGTCCGTCCGACTGACTGACTGACTGACTGACTGACTGACTGACTGACTGACTGACTGAAACTTTATTTATCAAGGATTGAGATATTAGGCGCACAGGCCTTTCTTCCAATCTGTCCTTGCTACATCTACTGGCATACACTAACAGGCAAAGTTACATTACAATCACCAACAACATTGAAAGTCAAATGGGAATTAAAATAACACTACAAACAGCAACAAGGATTTAACAAAACACACAGGTACCCATACGAAAATCTATACTTACTTACTTACTTACGCATATCACCCCTCCCAAGGTATAGGCCGTCGACGAGAGACCTCCAGCGACTCTTGTCCTGTGCTTCTCCTTCGATTTTACTCCAGGTGGTTCCCAGTCTCTTGATGTCTACTTGGAGGTCTCGACGCCAGGTGTTTCTCGGCCTGCCTCTTTTCCTCTTTCCCTGGGGGTTCCATGACAATGCCTGCCTAGTGATACTGGAAACTGGTTTTCTCAGACTGTGACCAATCCATCCCCATATTCTTCGCCCAATCTCATTCTCTGCTGTTATCTGCTGTATTCTCTCCCAGAGTCTGATGTTGCTGATCTTCTCTGGCCAGTGGATTTTCAAGATTCTTCTAAGACAACTGTTTATGAAAGTCTGTACTCTGTTGACTGTGGGTTTTGTCAACCTCCAAGTCTCTGCTCCATATAGGAGAACTGCTTTTACGTTTGAGTTGAAAATCCGGACTTTGGTGTGTTGTGACAACTCTCTGGAACTCCACACATTTTTTAACTGGAGAAAGGCTGCTCTTGCTTTATCAACTCGTGCTCTGACATCTGCATCAGTGCCGCCCTTTTTGTCGATGATGCTCCCGAGATAGGTGAAGGACTCCATCTCCTCCAACGGGGTGCCAGCAATCAAGATTGGTTCTTCCCTGGTTGCGTTTAGCCTCATTGTCCTCGTTTTCTGTTTGTGGATGGTGGGGCCCACTTGGGACGAGATGTCAGCAAGCCTCGTGGTCTTGTCCTGCATTTGTTGACGAGTGTGGGACAGTAAAGCCAAGTCGTCTGCAAAATCGAGGTCGTCAAGCTGTGTCCACGGTGTCACCTGTATTCCGCTTCTTCTCTGCTCGGTGGTCCTCTTCATGACCCAGTCTATGGTCAGTAGGAAGAGGAACGGAGACAGCAAACATCTCTGCCTGACGCCGGTTCTGACCTGGAGCTCCCTGGTGAACTGCTCTTCATGGATCACGCGACATGTCATGCCATCGTAGCTGCTCTTGATCAGGCAGACGTGCTTTGTGGGTACACCGTAGTGTTGTAGGAGTTTCCACAAAGTCCTCGGTCCATGCTGTCAAATGCTTTCTCGTAATCCACAAAGTTGACGTACAGCGGGGAGCTCCACTCCAGAGACTGTTCCACGATGATGCGGAGAGTGGCGATCTGGTTTGTACATGATCGGGTTTTCCTGAATCCTGCTTGCTGGTCTCTCATCTGGGGGTCAACGGAGCTCTTCATTCTCTCCAGGATGATCCTGTTGAAGACCTTTCCTGGTACTGACAGCAAGGTGATTCCTCTGTAGTTGGAACACTTGCTGAGGTCGCCTTTCTTGGGAAGCTTGATTAGGTACCCCTCCTTCCAGTCAGCCGGCATCACCCTCCCAGATCTTTCCAAAACAGTGGGTACAGCAGCTCTATTGTTGTCTCTAGGTCTGCTTTCAGAGCCTCCGCTGGGATGCCATCTGGCCCTGCTGCTTTGCCGTTCTTCAAAAATGTCACTGTCCTTCTGATCTCTTCCCGGCTGGGTCTGTCACAGCTGATGGGTAGGTCGGTCTCTGCTAGCTGGATTCTGGGGGGTCGGGTGGACTGTGTCTGTTCAGTAACTCTTCAAAATACTCGGCCCATCTGCCGAGTTGGTCTGCTCCGTCCGCAATAGGCTTGCCTTCTTTGTCTTTTACTGGTCTTTCTGTATGGCCATACTTGCCCGACAATCTTCTGGTAATGTAGTAGAGCTGTTTCATGTTGCTGCTGCCTGCTTCCTTTTCTGCCTCTGCTGCCAGGCTGTCTATGTAGACCCTCTTGTCTGCCCTGATACTCCTCTTCACCTTGCGGTTGGCTTCCGAGTATTCCTTTGGCTGCTCTCGTGCGACTGTTGTTGACAACTGCTTTCTTCTGCTTTCTCACTTCTATCTTCTTCAAGGTCTGTGCCGACAGCCATTCCTTGTGATGGTTTTTCCTGAACCCAATAGTGTCTTTGCAGGCCCTCCACTGCTGCTCTGTGGTGGACGCCTCCTCTTCATTTACTAGCTCCTGTAGCGCTTGAAACCTAAACAGACAGCACCAGTTTGAACTTCTCTCACGCCAGTCTCTCTCAGCAGGCTACATTATACGGCTGTCTTCTTGTTGTCCCTGTGCGGCTTTTCTTTAACTTGAGCTTTATTCTTAGAGAAAGTAGATGGTGGTCTGAGGGGACATCCGCTCCCCTCCTCACTCGAACATCTTGAAGGGATCTTCTAAATTTCTTGCTAATGCAGATATGGTCTATTTGGTTCTCTGTAGTATGGTCGGGTGAGACCCAAGTTGCTTTGTGTATTCTTCTGTGTGGGATGATGCTGCCTCCAATGACAAGTCTGTTTAGAGCACAAAAGTCTACGAACCTCTCCCCGTTCTCATTCAACTCCCCTAGTCCATGTCTCCCCATCACCTCTTCGTATCAGGTGTTGTCCTCCCCTATTTTGACATTAAAATCACCCATGACGATGGTGATGTCTCGCGCCGCACATTTGTCCACAACACGGTGGAGTCGGTCGTAGAACTCTTTCTTGTTTCTTGTTTCTCTTCCTTGTCACTGTCATTAGTGGGCGCATAACACTGGATGACGTTGAGCTTGATCTTTTTCTTGGTTCTAAAGGCTGCTGTGATAATTCTTGGCCCAAGAGGTTCCCAGCCCATCAGCGCTCTCTGTGCCACTGGTGACAGCATGAATGCTACACCTTCTGTATGGGGGGCATTCTCCTCTTCATGTCCGGAATGCAGAATCATCTCCCCACTTAACAGCCTTTTCTGGCCAGACTGAGTCCATCTGGCTTCACTGATACCTAGCAGGGCAAGGTTGTAATTTTGCATTTCCGCTGCTATCTGCGCGGCCTTCCCGCTCTGGTACATGGTCTTGACATTCCATGTGCCCATGATTGTGTCCCTGGATAGAGAGAGGCGGCTCGGTCTTGTGGCTTCCAAAGACTTCCGGCTTTCACCACACGACGTCATAAATCTTCTGGTAGAAGAACCTTCCTCCTCCAGGAAAGAAATTGCTGTTAGTCTATTCGTCGGCGTTTCTTTCCTTGTTTGCAGGGTGGGGAAGCTACCCCCCACGCCCTTACTAGGAGGACATGGGGTTTTCTGTCGGGGTCTCCTTCCCTTAGACCACGTTGGTTCACGGCACCTTATTTCATTCGGTGCACCCCTCTCACGAGGGACCCCCTATCCACCACAGCGCCGTATGGTCCCAGCGCGAGGACGAAAATGTATGCTCGTGTCATAATCACCGTTTGCGGGAGGGGGGTGGGGGGGGGCGTTAGTTAGTTAGTTACTTGGGTTTAACGCCGAGCAGGCAACTAAAGCCATATCACGGTGGACGGGGGGCGGGAGGGAGGGAGAGAGAGTTGGGGGCGTTCTTTACTCTGCGGTCTCCAAATGTCCTTTCAGGCACAAATTATGCAAAATTGATGAGAGAGACAGTCAGACTGACAGCCAAATCTCGAATCTCTGAGACTTGTCTGACGAGGTCTGAAGTAAACTGTCAAAATATCTTGTCCAGACAGAGACAGGATCGAATGCAAAATTCAGGTTAGTGAGGTTTCGTTTGCAACGAACGAATGCCTGCAACGAACGAGATGAAGACCGATAGCGGATTGCCAGTGTCTACCACACGCATAGACAACACTCTAAACATCTCCCGGAGGGCTCATGAGGATCTGTGCCTCTTGGCGATGTTTGGAGTGGAGGGCTCATGAGGATCTATGCCTCTTGAGATGTTTGGAGTGGTGTCTATGTGTGTTGGTTATCCGCTGTGTCTTCGCATTCGTTTGTTGTTGGGATTCGTTCGGCGTAAACGTTACCTCGTTACCATTGTTCATGCCGTCCCCATAGGCAAAAACTCCACGGGCCGCCGTCGGCCGCTTTAACTCATTACATCCTGAGGGCGAAATCATCTTCTTCTACTTTTTTATAGATCCTTTGATGTCTTCTTCACAGTTCTGGAAAGAAATCGACCAGGATAGTTCAATGATGGTTTCAGAATATTCTGAAACCACCCTTGAACTATCACGGTCTATTCACAGTCTGCCGCACTATGTCAGGGGCTGTATGGGTTAACTGAAACACTGGCCAGCCTAGGCTAAGAGTCGACCCGAGTATAGTATCCTGTGCTCACTAGGCATTTCCTGTCTATCCCGTCGAGTCGCAGTCTCAGTCACAGTATTTCGGATGTCGGCCAGACTTCTCAATTTTAACCTCTTGACTTCCAAGTACTGACGATACCGTCCGGCGGAGAAAACGCGTAGGTTTTTTTCCCTCGCCGAGCTTCATCGTCAGCTGCAGCCAAGGGGTTAAAGTGTTCTCAAAGTGCCACAGGTTTAAGAGTAAATGACTTCCTCGGTTTTGAGAAGCACTGAGAAGCAACAAGCAAGAAGCCTGGAACCTCGTGAGACCATGACAATCTGTGCCGCCTGCGAAAGGAAGTGGCTGGCGGAGGTACTTTAACCCTTTACATCCTGATACGCTCTCGTGCCAGATAAATTTGACCGTGATAGTTCGAGGGTGGTCCTGGCGCCACCCTTGAACTATCGTGGTCGGTCTATCGCCGGAACTGAAATGCAGCCTTCATGGGACCAAACTCACTCACTAATCTGAATAAATCACCCTCAGGATGTAATGGGTTAACAGGCGATCTACTACTACAGACATGTTGTGTGTGTGTGTGTGTGTGTGTGTGTGTGTGTGTGTGTGTGCGCGCGCGCGCGAGCGTGTGTGGTGTGTGTGTGTGTGTGTGTGTGTGTGTGTGTGTGTGTGTGTGTGTGTGTGTGTGTATGCACAGACTCGTATGCTTGCGGTTTTAAAAGTCAACTACCCAACACATGACATTGATTTCCCCCCCCCCCACACCCCCCCCCCCCACACACACACACACACACACACCCCTCTCCCCCCCCCCCACCCCCACCCCGCAGACGAACAGCAACGCTCAGTACAGTACACCCATTTAGCCCCGAGTTCCTCCAGGCGCAGATTGATTGACCCTGATAATTCAGTGTCTTGTGTTACAGTGTATGTGACCTACAGTGTCTTGTGTTACAGTGTCACTGTGACCTGCAGTGTCTTGTGTTACAGTGTATGTGACCTACAGTGTCTTGTGTTACAGTGTATGTGACCTACAGTGTCTTGTGTTACAGTGTATGTGACCTACAGTGTCTTGTGTTACAGTGTATGTGACCTACAGTGTCTTGTGTTACAGTGTATGTGACCTACAGTGTCTTGTGTTACAGTGTATGTGACCTACAGTGTCTTGTGTTACAGTGTATGTGACCTACAGTGTCTTGTGTTACAGTGTATGTGACCTACAGTGTCTTGTGTTACAGTGTATGTGACCTACAGTGTCTTGTGTTACAGTGTATGTGACCTACAGTGTCTTGTGTTACAGTGTATGTGACCTACAATGTCTTGTGTTACAGTGTCACTGTGACCTACAGTGTCTTGTGTTACAGTGTATGTGACCTACAGTGTCTTGTGTTACAGTGTATGTGACCTACAGTGTCTTGTGTTACAGTGTCACTGCGACCTACAGTGTCTTGTTACATTGTATGTGACCTACAGTGTCTTGTGTTACAGGGTATGTGACCTACAGTGTCTTGTGTTACAGAGTATGTGACCTACAGTGTCTTGTGTTACAATGAATGTGACCTACAGTGTCTTGTGTTACATTGTATGTGACATATAGTGTCTTGTGTTACAGGGTATGTGACCTACAGTATCTTGTGTTACAGAGTATGTGACCTACAGTGTCTTGTGTTACAATGAATGTGACCTACAGTGTTTTGTGTTACATTGTATGTGACCTACAGTGTCTTGTTTTACAGAGTATGTGACCTACAGTGTCTTGTGTTACATTGTATGTGACCTACAGTGTCTTGTTTTACAGAGTATGTGACCTACAGTGTCTTGTGTTACATTGTATGTGACCTACAGTGTCTTGTTTTACAGAGTATGTGACCTACAGTATCTTGTGTTACAGAGTATGTGACCTACAGTGTCTTGTGTTACATTGTATGTGACCTACAGTGTCTTGTTTTACAGAGTATGTGACCTACAGTGTCTTGTGTTACAGAGTATGTGAGTATGTGACCTACAGTGACTTGTGTTACAGAGTATGTGACCTACAGTGTCTTGTGTTACAATGAATGTGACCTACAGTGTCTTGTGTTACAATGTATGTGACCTACAGTGTATTCTGTTACAATGAATGTGACCTACAGTGTCTTGTGTTACAGTGTCACTGTGACCTACAGTGTCTTGTGTTATAGTGTATGTGACCTACAGTGTCTTGTATTACGGTGTATGCGACCTACAGTGTCTTGTGTTACAGTGTCACTGTGACCTACAGTGTCTTGTGTTACAGTGTATGTGACCTACAGTGTCTTGTGTTACAGTGTGTGTGACCTACAGTGTCTTGTGTTACAGTGTATGTGACCTACAGTGTCTTGTGTTACAGTGTATGTGACCTACAGTGTCTTGTGTTACAGTGTATGTGACCTACAGTGTCTTGTGTTACAGTGTATGTGACCTACAGTGTCTTGTGTTACAGTGTATGTGACCTACAGTGTCTTGTGTTACAGTGTATGTGACCTACATTGTCTTGTGTTACAGTGTATGTGACCTACAGTGTCTTGTGTTACAGTGTATGTGACCTACAGTGTCTTGTGTTACAGTGTATGTGACCTACAGTGTCTTGTGTTACAGTGTATGTGACCTACAGTGTCTTGTGTTACAGTGTATGTGACCTACAGTGTCTTGTGTTACAGTGTATGTGACCTACAGTGTCTTGTGTTACAGTGTATGTGACCTACAGTGTCTTGTGTTACAGTGTATGTGACCTACAGTGTCTTGTGTTACAGTGTATGTGACCTACAGTGTCTTGTGTTACAGTGTATGTGACCTACAGTGTCTTGTGTTACAGTGTCACTGT
>BTPG01000006.1:207011445-207138322 GCA_036245525.1 Semisulcospira habei
GAGGAACTGTGTTTCGATTGCTCTGCGCGTACTACGCGTTACATAAATAGTGGAGGAACTGTGTTTTGATTGCTCTGCACGTACTACGCGTTACTGACACAAATGGAGGAACTGTGTTTTGATTGCTCTGCACGTACTACGCGTTACACAAATGGAGGAACTGTGTTTTGATTGCTCTGCACGTACTACGTGTTACACAAATGGAGGAATTGTGTTTTGATTGCTCTGCACGTACTACGCGTTACACAAATGGAGGAACTGTGTTTTGATTGCTCTGCACGTACTATGCGTTACTGACACAAATGGAGGAACTGTGTTTTGATTGCTCTGCACGTACTACGCGTTACACAAATGGAGGAACTGTGTTTTGATTGCTCTGCACGTACTACGCGTTACACAAATGGAGGAACTGTGTTTTGATTGCTATGCACGTACTACGCGTTACACAAATGGAGGAACTGTGTTTTGATTGCTCTGCACGTACTACGCGTTACACAAATGGAGGAACTGTGTTTTGATTGCTATGCACGTACTACGCGTTACACAAATGGAGGAACTGTGTTTTGATTGCTATGCACGTACTACGCGTTACACAAATGGAGGAACTGTGTTTTGATTGCTCTGCACGTACTACGTTACACAAATGGAGGAACTGTGTTTTGATTGCTATGCACGTACTACGCGTTACACAAATGGAGGAACTGTGTTTTGATTGCTCTGCACGTACTACGCGTTAAACAAACGGAGGAACTGTGTTTTGATTGCTATGCAAGACCACCGTCCTCTGATCATGGGATTGTAGATCGGTCCTTGAGAGCGATTGATTAGTTGTGTCTTTTGTTTCTTTCTTAATTCTTTTTCTTTTTTGCCGTTGGTGTATATTGTATTCCAGAACTATGTGCAACTAGTGTCCTTGAACTTATGATTGTTGCTGTGTGAAGATTGATGCTGCCTGCGTGGGGGCGGACCAGTTACCTCGAAGGGGGAGAGTAGGGGGGGGGGGGAGGGGGGGGTTCCGATATTGGGGCGGTCCGTGGCGCAGTGGTAAAGGCGCCTGCCACGAATGCTAAAGGTGCGAGGATCGATACCGGGTTCCGGCGTCGGACTTTTCTCCTCTAGTAAGTGTCACCCGTTAATTCGGGCGGACCGTCAGGGGGTTCTTTCTCCGGATACTCCGGCTCTTCCTCCCCTTCCCCTGTAGTACCGGCTTTAGGCCACTTTATAAATTTCAAATACAAGCGATCAACATTTCCTAAACCTCAGAAGCTGAGCTGACCCTTCGCACCACGTGCATGTCCTGTGTCTGTCTTGTACTGTGTTTGTCTTCAGAATGCGTGTGTGTCACGTGAGCGTGCGTGTTGGGTTCAGTTCGCGGCGCTTTGAGCCGAATCGCAGAATTGGGTAAAGCGCGTATAATTATAATAACCGGTATTATTATTATTTTTGTTTGGGGCCTTCAACAGACACAAAAGGTCACCCCGACGCTAGACTTTCAGTGGCCAAAAGGTCAAACAACGGTTCCATCCTTCCAAAAAAGGGATACTGTACAGTGTTTTAACTCATTCAGCCCTGACTCACTACAGCAGGAGATGGGTCGACCATTATAATTCAAGAGTAGTGCCAGATTAGCTTGGCGCCTGTCAGCGCCAAGCTAATCTGTCACTAACCTTGAATTATCATGGTCGATCCATCTCCTGCAACAGGTGCATAGTCGTTAGATGATGCCTCTCAAATTTGGAAAATACGTGCGTCGGGGCTGAATGAGTTAAAAAGTTTTGTCGTGGGATGGGAGGGGGGGCAGAAGCCCTGGAACCCCCCTCCTCCTCCCCCCCCCCCCCCCCCCCACCCGCCCCCCATCCCCACCCCCCGCTAGATCCGCCCCTGTGTACGTCTTCTGAAAATGAAGCCTGTTCTTTAGTACTGTGCAGAGTTCGAAACAGCTCAGGTGATTAAGCTAGTCTCGATATGCAGAGGAAAAAAAACGGGCTTGTTCAATGGCATGTCCTTTGAAATGTCCTTGTAAATCTAGGTGGCACAGTTGGAGGGCGCCTGAATTGATCAGTGTTCATGTCGTACTACATAGGCAATAAATTTCCCTGTCCCCCATAACCCACCCGTCAGGGCCGTCCATTATCACTTCGGTGCCGTGGACGTTAAAACCCCGAACTAACCAACCAGCCAACTAGTGCTCCAGACACATGCAGTCTTTTTCAAATACATTTTTTACATGTTTCTTTGTTTGTTTGTGTTACAGATTTTGCTGTAGTTGTCGCCTCAATAGTGGTGCTTGTTTGTGTTACAGATTTTGCTGTAGTTGTCGCCTCAATAGTGGTGCTTGCAGTCGGCTCCAATGGTCAGGTCTTCGCCACATCGGCAATAAGGTAACAAACACCAATCGTCAAATGCGTGTGTTTATGCGTGTGATATTGATATCGGTGAAAAACCCCGATACAATTACCTTAAATTCCCACTACCGCCCTAAAGCTCATTGTACCCCAGACACACCACAGCAAGATAAGGATCGACCATGATAGTTCAAGGGTGATGCCAGAATAGCTTGGCGCCTATGGGCGCCAAGCTATCCTGGCATCACCCTTGAACTATCATGGTCGATCTGTGTCCTGCACTGCAATGCAGTCTTCAGAGGACAACGGCAAAATTTGGGGATTTCGGTGTTGGGGTAGAATGAGCTAACTGTTCAAAGATACACTTCTGTAACAGATGGTTACGAGACGCTACACACAGGCCTAGTTATGGTTCATTTAGACACGGGACAATCCAGTTCAGCACACGTCGTCTTTATATCAAGTAACCTGACAACCACTCCACTCCGTTCTATAAATACAACGCTTTCAGTAATGTCTTTGCTGCATGTCCAAACTGCTGTTAAAGTTCGTTAATTGTGTCGACAAGGCTTAACAAACACAAATGGTGCTGAAACGTGTCTTCAGATTTATGCGTAATGGTACTTTAAACATATACTGATCAACAAAAGAAACGCGAATTTTTCACCATTGCGCTTTTCTTCATAAATATGCTTTAAAGCGCGAAATTTTGACGTCATGTATTAGACTCAAAATGTTATGAAGAGTGTGTTATGTCGTGTGCAAATAGAATGTTTAGTCTTAAAAACCGCACATCCATGAGTTATGACGATACTACCATCACATGATATTGAAAGTGAAATGGGGAGCATCTGCAGAGGACACAGCTGAAAGCCAACCAAAGTGCAGTGTCACTAAGGTCCGTGCGCATGAAAATCAGACCTGTTTGGTCTTGACATACTTTTCGTTTGTCAAAAGCACCTAAATAAATCAACATGACCTACAAACGTGAAAATCAAAACGTTCTTTATTTTCAGGTTAGCGGCCATATTTACCTGATCAAATGGATATGGGTGTGTTCTTTATCTCTGCATCAGTCACTGGAGCATAAAAAAATGGTTTGAAAGTAATTCACATTAAATCAAATAAGATTTATTAAGAAAATGGTGTGCACCGGAATGAATTTTTCGAGTCAAATTTCATTTGAGGCAGTTAATAACATCATAAGCAATTCATACAACTTGTGTGTTAAAACATATCACAGAAAACGTGCTTCACAGAGTGCGTCCAATTTTGCTTATTTTCACCACTATTGAAACCCTGTGTCCTCCAAGGTAGCCATGGGCGATAACTCATCCAATTTTTGTATGAATGTAGCTCAACATCTAAAGTAAGCAACAAATAAAATGTTCTTGATTTGCTGTCTGTTTGTTTGCGGGTACACTTACAGACACTTTTCGCGCTTTTAATGGAAGTCAGTATATCTTTTTCACACTGAGGTCATTTCTGTCCAAAAAGGCAAATCCGAATTAAACTTCGCTTGAATGTTTGCAAAATCTAGAGTGTTGATCAACAGCCCTGGCAAGACATGGACTGACCATGATAGTTCAAGGGCGGTGCCAGAATAGCTTGGCGTCTACAGGCGCCAAGCTATTCTGGCACCACCGTTGAACTATCATGGCTCCATCTGTCTCAGTCCAGCACTGTAACGCAATCATGGGTCGACAACCCTAAAATGTGTTCTAATCGGTTTATCAGCTTCATTGACACACACACACATGAATAGCAGAACAATCTGAAAGCTAGGGCATCTCAAAATCTGCAAAGTTTTATTTTAGGGCATCAACCCTTAACTGCTGGGTCAAGGCGAACGTAAACCATCTGCTGAAGAGACATAAATCCTCATGAGCCCCCGCGAATGCGGGGGCTCATGAGGATTTATGTCTCTTGTTAGACTTGTGTCTTCTTTACGTCTAGTTTTGTTCCCAACTACGTTGTGGCCTTTCTCGTGAATGTTGGCAGTGTGCAGTGGTTTCAGCCGCGAAATTCGTGATTGCTGAGAGCAAGGAGGGTTTATGTGTGAAAAGAAAAGCTAGGCAATCTGGTTTGGCCGCAGAGCCCTGTGTATTTCTGAGGGTTGGCAGCCGAGCCGCCTGTGTATTTCTGAAAGTAATGTTTGTGTCTGTGGCTGTGTTGCAGAGGCGTGAGGTTTCTGCAGATATTGCGCATGCTGCATGTCGATCGACAGGGGGGGACCTGGAGGCTGTTGGGATCCGTAGTGTATATACATAGACAGGTACGTACGTCACGCGCCAGCGCACGCAAGCCGCGTGAACACGCGCACAAACACACACACACACACATATATATATATAGACAGATACACGCGCACACGCACTGCACACACACAAACACACGCGCGCACACACACACACACACACACACGTAAGCACCCACGCACGTACACACACACATAAACACGCACACATACAATACGCAACACTGACAGACACAACACACACACACACACACATACACACACGCACGCACGCACACACGCAAACACACACACACGCACACATACACACACACGCCGCACACATGCACACACACACACACACATGCACACACACACACACATGCACACACACACACGCATGCACACACACACACACACATGCACACACATGCACACACACACACATACACACCAGACACGTCTGTTGCAGATGAAAGACAAACACAGATGAATGCACATTTTATTGTCATCACCTCCTCATATTCAGTGTATTTACAATGAAATTGTCGGTACCAGTCTGTAATCAGTAAGCAAAAGTTTCCCGGGCCGACGCCCCGATGGCATCAGTGGCCGGGCCCGTGCACGGCATTGCGCGGGCTCACTGCGGCCGTCGTAGGCCCGACGGCGTCAGTTTTGCCAGTGGGGCTACAAACTCGGCATCCACTTGATTCTGTTTTTCAGGAGTTGATAACGACGCTGTACATAGGCTTCCTGGGGCTTATCTTCTCCTCCTACTTTGTCTACCTGGCGGAGAAAGAGAACGGGGAGGATTTCAAGAGCTATGCAGACGCCCTCTGGTGGGGCGTGGTGAGTTGCCTCCCATCGTTTTGAAACACCCTTCAAATGCGCACGCACCCACGGTATTTTGTTGTGTGTAACTGAAATGAGTACAGAACGGTTGAATCAGCGGCTACGAGGAGTTTAGTTAAAACCCCTGCCCTGCTAATGTACTGTTCATTTTTGTGTCTGAATTCAGTCTTTGAAGAGAAGAACCCAACGGAGAAAAAAATGCGCTTAGAAAAGACAGTGACGACACGATTTATTAATATTTAACCTTTTGGGTCTGGACTCTGAATTCTTTGTTCCTTCCACAACCAAAAGCCAAAACTGACCACCCAAGAGACGTGGATACAAATTGGTCTCAGCAAGAGGCATAGATCCTCATGAGCCACCGCTGTCGCGGGGGCTCATGAGGATCTATGCCTCTTGCTGTTGGATTGTGTTCACTTGTTCTCGGCAGTTTCAGAAAAATGAGAACACTTCTCGTCTGTAGCGGTATATAGCCTCATGAGAGCTCATTAGGTGCGGCGCGACTGATGGTGTGTTTTACCTCTTCAGTCCTAGCCGCATGTATATCTGTGTTTCTTAGAAGAACACCAGGGATATCTGACACTGGATTTACCACGGTTTCAAGTACACTCACGAGCAAAAGAAAAAATGCGACATTTTAGGAATCATCGGCAACACTTTCATGTTTCCGATGATTCCCAAAATGTCGCGCTTCCTTTGCTCGTCAGTGCATACAGCTAGTGTCCGCGGGCAGTGTAGCGGTTTGTTGTTGTTGTTGTTGTTTTTTGTTTTTTGTTTGTTTGTTTGTTGTTGGTTTTTTGTGGGTGTGTTTTTTTTTGTTGTTGTTGTTTTTGTTTGTTTGGTTTGTTTTGTTTTGTTTTGTTTTTGTTGTGTTTTTTTTTTTTTTTTTTTTTTTTTTTTTTTTTTGGGGGGGGGGGGGGGGGGGGGGGGGGGGGGCTTGGTATGTTGTCTGGTGGAGTCGGGATACTCAGTGAACCGTGCATTCCAGGTTCCGCCGAACAACTTACTCGAACCCTATTGTCAGCACTATTTTTAGTTTGTAATGTTTCAGCACTCGCCTGTTTACACGAAAGAAGGGCAGACGAGCAAACTGAAAATGTCCTGTGTATTTTTTTTATTTTTTTTTTTAAACAGATCACGGTAACAACCATAGGTTACGGCGACACGGTGCCCAAAACGTGGATGGGGAGAATTGTCGCCTCCTGCTTCTCCGTGTTTGCCATCTCTTTCTTTGCCCTGCCTGCGGTAAGTAGATACGGACACTGCACAGCACTGGCGCACGTTCAATCAATATGGCGTCCCACTAGGGTAGACCCCTCTCCTTGAAATTGGGTGTCCTGTTGAAGAGTTCACCTCTTTAATCCCACGGCCGCATTTCTCCAATTTTGGAAGCGTTACCTATGAACCAGATACAGGCGATGGGTGGACCAAGATAATTCAAGGGTAGTGCCAGATTAGCTTGGCGCCTGACGGCGCCACTGAAGCTAATCTGGCACTACCCTTGAATTACCTTGGTCAGTCCCTATCCTGCTGTATGGCGTCGAGGCTAAATGGGTTAAATAAGTGTTTCAACAAAGTTGTGTGATCAGAGTCAATAATTTTTGTTACATTCTCTTGACATTTTCAAATATATATATAGCTAGTTTGGAGAAAGACATTGGATGAGTTCGTTAACCAGATTTGTACCTCTTCAACTTTTTCGGGGGAAAAAAATAATTGCAGAAAAAATGTCAGGAGAAGACTCCTTGACTTCTGGAGAAGAATCAGACATGTTACAATGACGTAAAAGCACCAGACACGCCAGTGTTATACAATGTTCCTGACTTGACGCAAAGCACCAGACACGTTGAACACTCTTATACATGAATTGATAACAATTTATAGCAATTGATAACAATGCTCTCTCTCTCTCTCTCTCTCTCTCTCTCTCTCTCTCTCTCTCTCTCTCTCTCTCTCTCTCTCTCTCTCTCTCTCTCTCTCTCTCTCTCTCTCTCTCTGATTTAGAACGACAGTTAGAAAGCCATTTATAACTCATTGTGCCCGAGGTACGAAATACCCACATTTTGGAGTTATCCTCTGAGGACAGGATTACAATTCAGGAGACAGATCGACCATGATAGTTCAAGGGTGGTGGCAGAATAGCTTGGCGCCTATAGGCGCCAAGCTATTCTGCCACCACCCTTGAACTATCATGGTCGAGCCATATCTTGCTGTGGTGTGTCGCGGGCAGGATGACATATGTACCAATGTGAGCATGGGTCATCCCATCGTGAGTTGTATCTGTTTGTTTGTTGTTGTTGTTGTTGTTGTTGTTGGTGTTGTTCTTGTCACTTCCAAGTGCGCACAGGCCATCGGTCCTACGTCGGTCCGATGGCCTTTTGCGCATTTGGTTGTTAGTGACGAGCATAAGGATTGTTTTCTTTAAGTACGATATTCCGCATCGTCCATCTTCTTGCAGGGTATTCTGGGATCGGGGTTTGCGTTGAAAGTACAGCAGAAACAACGCCAGAAGCATTTCAACCGCCAGATCCCTACTGCTGCCTCCCTTATACAGGTAGACTAGGGCTTCCTTCCGGCGTACATGTCTGTCATTCTGGACCCTAGTCATGTTTTGGAGTTATCCTCTGAGGACAGGATTACAATTCAGGAGACAGATCGACCATGTTAGTTCAAGGGAGGTGGCCGAAATGCGACATTTTGGGAATCATCGGAAACGCTTTATTGTTTTAGATGATTTCAAAAATGTCGGTCGCATTTCTTTTGCGACAAATTTTTTATCATCGGAAACATTTTATGACTGATTCCAGAAATGTCGCATTTCTTTTGCGAGTCAGTATAAATACGAACATACTTTTTTTTATTAAGTATTTTGGTTCCAAAATGTCGCATTTCTTTTGCAAGTCAGTGTAAATACGTACATACCTTTTTACTAAAAATGTCGCAAAAGAAATGCGACATTTTTGGAATCCAAAACTGTCGCATTTTTTTTTGCGAGTCAGTGTAAAATACATGCCTTTTTTTCGCCGGCACCCAGACTTTTTTTTTTTTTAACCCAAAAAGTCAACTTTGTCAAGCATTTTTCATTGTTTAATTTGACTAGTCGCCTCGTCTACATCATCTCCTGTCGCCTTGCGTGATCTGTACTGGCTTTTTCACCAGTGCCTATGGCGGTGCCACGCAGCCGAACCAACATTTACCTCTGTGGCCACGTGGAAAATACACATACAGGAAAAGAGCCAGAAGATGTTTCACATGCCCACGTCCAGCTCCACCTCCACTCTCTCTCGCCTCACGCGGAAGGCCAGCCTGCTGAAGAAACGCAGAGGGAACCGAGCCAACACCCCCAACTCGCTGGAGAGGCAAGAGAGCTTGCTGTCGCTATCGGGCCTGGACAACGCCAAAACGCCAGGTAACAATTAGTCAGCAGGGGCTGATCTGAGGGGGTGGGGGTGGGGGGTGTTACAGGGGTTTCGGACAACCAACCACCCCCCTTCCTCCCCTCCTCCCCCTCCCCCATCACCCCAACCCTTCATGGCAAAGATTATTTTATATAATAATATTAATGAGTGCGTGTATAGATCCTAACCTCAAACTAGAACTCTAGGCGCTTCACATGAAACTATTTATTCAATTTTTTAAATGCTATATCAAAGTTCCCTTTATGGGAATTTGGCCTCCTCACCCCTCCCACCCACCACCCACCCACCCACCCACTCACTCACCCCCACCCCCACCCCCCACCCCGGCCACCTCTCTTATTGCGTTATGATGGTGAGAGGGTGGAAGAGTGTAGTGAAGGGATTAACCCATTTAAACCCAACGCCCTGCAACTGGTGCTGGGTCGAACATGATGATTCAAGGGTAGTGCCAGCTTAGCTTGGCGCCTGACGGCGCCAAGCTAATCTGTCACTACCCTTGAATTATCATGGTCGATTCATCTCCTCAGTGCAACGGGTACTCAGTCGTTGGATGACACCTTCGCTCTTGGGAAATGCGGCCGTGGGGTTCAACGGGTTAAAACTGTCTGATTTTCGTGTGTTCACCAGCCACACCGTCCAAAGGTTCCAGCGGCAGGTTTTCCATCGACATGATGGAAACCAACCCATTGGAGGACGAGTATGAGGACGGCATATTTAAACCGGAACAGTGAGTCTGTAGATATTATTTATGTTAAACACAGTATTTAAACCCATCTTGATTATCAGTGTTCATATAAATTATTTAGTCATTTTCGGTTCTTTTGTGCAATTGTACATGTGGCTTTGGTTTTGTCACCTTTGGTGTCATATTTTTCTTGTTCGTATGTACGGCGCCTAAATCATCTTACTATGTATAGGCGCCTTATAAATCCTCTTTATTATTATTATTATTATTATTATTATTATTATTATGTGTGCGTGCGTGCGTTCGTGTGCGTGCGTGCGTGTTTTTGTGCATGCCGGCCGAGATGTGTAAAGATGCTCTGTCATCTTCTTGACTGATGTCAACAGTAGCCATGAGTGAAACCTGTGAAACCACGACAGACCGTTCCCGCTGAAAAACGTAGATCCATTAATAGACCCAGAGAGAGGCACACACATTTATTAATACATATTAATGGGAACAGAAATAGGAATAGATCCGCATGAGACCCCGCGTCTGCGGGGGCACATGAGGATCTATGCCTCTTGCATTTTGGCACTGTGCCTTCGGTAATGACACGCATGCGGTTAATCCCAGGCCGTTCTGTCCACTTTCAATCAGATATGACGCTCTACCCTCTTTCAATCAGGTATGAGGTCATATCCATTTCAGTCAGGTATGACGTCATATCCACTTTCAATCACATATGACATATGACGTAGTTTTTTTACGCGCAATCAGATACGACGTTCTATCCATTTTCAGTCAGATATGACATTCTATCCACTTTCAATCAAATAATATGGCGTAGTTTACTGTACTCATAATGTATCAACGATGTGTCCCCGTTGGAATACAAATTGAAACATGTTAAATTGTCCTATATTTCAGACTGACAGATTCACACAAGCTGATGATCAGGGTGATCCGAAAGATGAAGTTTCTCGTGGCACGAAGAAAATTCCAGGTACAGTTAAGACGTTTTCTGGTAATCACTTTTGTCTCAGTAAAGTTTCTGTCCCAAGGAATAGGCATTCCGACACTGTTTTTCACTTGTTTACAACAAACGATGCTGATAAATTGTGTGCGTGACGTTTTCTGGTTATTACTTGTCCAAATATTATATCCCTGATTATTACGCATTCCAGCACTGTTCCAGAAAGCAAAGGTCATCGGGCCCACGACGGCCGCAGTGCGGCCGTCGTGGGCCCGAAGACCCTTTGCTGTTGGGGGTTCTTCATTTGTTTACAACAAACGATGCTGATAAATTGTGTGCGTGAAAAATAGTGTCCGGTATGCTGATGTAACCGAGCGCCGAGTCTCAGCGCTAAAGGCGTGACTCCTACAGTCAGAGAACATTCAAACAGTTCGCCGCAGTTGCAGAGGCGCAGCTCGTGATCACTGACTGCGACGGGGTTAACTCACGCGCGGCCAGCCGCCTCCGGATGCGCGGCATAAGCCGCGCATCCGGATGCGGCTGGGCGCGAATGAGTTAATGCTATATGATGAAGTCGAAGGCCTTGTGATTCGATTTCCAGTTGTTCTTGCTGCTGCTGCTGCTGCTGCTGTTGTTGTTGCTTCGGTTGCTGTTGGGGAGCTGGGTGGCTCGGTGCCGGTAGAGCGTTCGACTCTCGTCCGAATGTTCGTGGTTTCGAACCCAGCTGAGGTCAAATTCTGTACAGACCTCTTATCGGTGCCACGTCTTTGAAATCACCTTTGTGGTGGACAAACGATATTAAGCCCTCAACTTCTTAAAAGTTTTTCCCTTGCTGCTGCTGTTGTTGTTGTCGTTATTGTGTTCTTTTTGTTGTTGCTGCTGCTGTTCTTGTTGTTTTTGTTGTCGCTGCTGCTATTGTTGTTATTGTTTTTGTTGCTGGTGTTGTTGTTATTGAAGTTTTTGTTGCTGATGCTGTTATTTTTGTTGCTGATGTTATTTTTAATGTTTTCTTGCTGATGTTGTTGTTGTTATTTTTGTTTTGTTGCTGATGTTGTTATTGTCGTTTTGTTGCTGATGCTGTTGTTATTGTTGTTGTTTTTGTTGCTGCTGCTATTGTTGTTATATTGTTTTTGTTGCTGACGCTGTGTTTTTTGTTGGTGATGTTTGTTGCTGCTGCTGTTATCGTTGTTGTTGTTGTTTTGGGGCTTTTTGGGGTCCAAACAGTGCAACATTTCTCTGTGTGTGTTACAGCAAGCTCGCAAGCCGTATGACGTGCGTGACGTGATCGAGCAGTACTCGCAGGGCCACCTCAACATGATGGTCAGGGTCAAAGAGCTCCAGCGGAGGTGACGCTCTTCACTCACCAGTCGTCACACGCCTTCTGTCGGCGTGGGCTGGTCTGTGATTTTGGACCTTACAGCTCCAGGCAGGAATGTCCAACATGACAGACCAGCGTACAGTTCTACTGCCCTCCCCCCTTTCCCCCTCTACCCCCCCCCCCACCTACCCCCTACCCACCCCTTCCCCCTCCCCCCCTAACATCCCCCCCACCCCCACCCCTCATTCTCAACTGTCCCAGAAAGAGCCCGAGTTTCTTTCATCCCATTTAGCCCCGTTGCACAACAGCAGGAGATGGATCGACCATAATGATTCAAGGGTAGTGCCAGATTAGCTTGGCGCCGTCAGGCGCCAAGCTAATATGGCACTACCCTTGAATCGTCATGGTCGATCCATCTCCTGCAACTAGTATGTAGTTGATATGAGACACCTCCGAATTCTGGGAACACGTGCTTAGGGTTAACATGGGTTAAAGTGTGTTCACTCTAGTCCGGCACAAGACGGCTGTGCCATGAACTAAAATAATATATGAACCTTTGCGAATCAAGCTAATATGGTACTACCCTTGAATTGTTACGATCGGTCCATCTCTTGCAACTGCTACGTACTTGTTAGGTGACGCCTCAAACATGTGGGCAATGTCTGCGGCCTTCGGGTTTAAATGGAACAAGATAATGAATAAGATTATGAATAAGATTATGAATAAGATTATGAAGTACAAGTACTGAAAGTGTGATGCTTTGTTTCAGACTGGACCAGACCATCGGCAAGCCAGCGTACCAGGGCGCCACCAAGGACAGGGAGCGATTCACGCTGTGTGCCCGAGTGGCCAGAATGGAAAATCAGGTGTGGATTTAACTCATTCAGTCCGGCTCACGTGTTTCCCACATTTTGGAGGCGTTATCTAACGACTATGCACCTGTTACAGGAGATGGGTCGACCATGATAATTCAAAGGCAGTGCCAGATTAGCTTGGCGCCGACAGGCGCCAAGCAAATCTGGCACTACCTTTGAATTATCATGGTCGACCCATCTCCTGCTGTAGTGAGTCAGGACTGAATGGGTTAATCGTGTACAGTCTCAAAAGAAGGGTTATAGATGAATGATTAGTTTAGCTTCGCTTTTTGCTAAGCTTCGCAGGCCTTATATTCCCCTGAGAAATCCAGAACGGTAACATTCATTTTCCCCTCAGAATGACGTACATTTAGATAGTTTCACCTTTTGGCGCGGCGTTGCATGATTCAGTGGAGTGAACATCCCAACGAAGAAGGAAATACGCTTTAAAAAGATAACTGATAGACAATTGGCAGTCACCTGTTTGGTCTGGATTTCGTGCTTCAATGGAGTCCAACTACGTGACAGTTCAAAGACAAAATCATGACCAAAACGGTGACTGCCAAGCGTGTAAAACTAAACACAAATACCAGCAAAGAGAGAAACAACAGCTGTGTAGTACTGTGTCCTTTCTAAGCGTGTTTCTTTCTTTTGCTGGGACTGTCTTCACTTCAGAGACAAAAATCAAGGACAAATCGCCAACTCACTACAAAGACCTAATTACACCAAGTACATGACAATCCCGTGCCATCCCTAAGTGTAACCTTTGCGATGTGTCTTGTCCACAGATGAACAAGCTGGACTCCAAGATCGACCAGGCTGTCATGCTGCTCACCATCATCGCCAAGCAGACGGCCGGCAGCAGGCAGAACAGTCAGGATGCAACAGAGATCTCCTAGCATTGGCTGTCCGGGCCGGCACTCAGGATTTCAATTCATAGACTCTTGCTGGATGTGAGCCGAGGGCGCCACACCGTCGACGAAAGTCGGAACGAAAGGGTGGACGCCATTAACCCTTTGGTTGTCAGCAGCGATTTTTGTCGAAGTGATACCTGCTGGTGTCACCTCGAGAAAACACAATACCGACTGCCAAAGAGTAAAAGAAAAAATGACAAAGAATGGCGAGAACAGAACCAGACCCCAGTAGCTTTTCAGGCCATGGACGGCAGCAGTGGGCCCGCGCACGACAGTGAGCCCGAGGACGTTTGCTTGCTAGGGATGCACCACACAATCGACCGCATTCGGAGTAAAGAGATGAAGATAAGCAGAGGGTGTCAGGAAAAATAAATCTGAGTAACACGCAGTTTCAGTGGTGTGGGAACAGTAACCAGATCGACACTGCGAAAACGTCTCAGAGAGAGAGGGAGAGAGAGAGAGAGTAAACAGGAGGAGAAAGGCAGAGGACGTCGGTAACTAATAAAATCTGAAACAACCGAGCGTATTAGACTGACGCTGGCGGAGCGACCTGATAGACCCTGGGGAGACTTCTCTGTCAAGAATTAGGTGGAGTGTTAATCATGTGGCACAAAGATATACTCACGAGAAAAGGAAATGCGACATTCTTGGAATCATCGGAAACACTAAAGTGTTGCCGATGATTCCAAAAAGTGTCGCATTTCTTTTTCTCGTCAGTATACTATCTGAAACTAACTGACGGCCTTTTGCGCAGTGGGCATCTGCCTTCACGGGTTCATTGTTGGCAAACAGACAAACAGGATGCACAGTTAAATCTTGCAGTGCCCAGAAAAGTGAACACGATCCAACTACAAGAGACATAGACCCTCAAGAGCCCCCGCAGTTGCGGGCGCTCATGAAGATCCATGTCTCTCGGTGTTACCACTTTGTATTTATGTACCTTGGGCTCTTTGGCGTTGAATTAATTTAACCCAGACGCACTGCATGAGGAGAGAGATCGACCATGAGAATTCAAGGGTAGTCAGTGCCCTTGAATTATCATGGTCGATTCATCTCCTGTAACTGGTACGTATTCGTTAAGTAACACCTTCACAATTGGCCGTGGGGTTAAAGGGTTAAAAACAACAAAATTTCCGACCATTGGCAAAACTTTAGGACGGTGATAATCTTTAGGATGGTTAAACGCTACCACCTTGCCAAGGACGGATACTTATGCGTTGTTCCAGCCTGTTGACGGATTGAAACAACATTCGTTTGTGGGGGGCGGATGAGTATGTTTGACCGCATGGCCGCTAACTGAGTTCGAGAACTTGGCCTTGCGGTCAGACACACTCATGATCCCCCACAGCCTGTGCGCCAAGATTGGTGTCTCCGACTTTATATGGACGGAGACTCACATTAGTACAACACTCTTCGGAAGACCTGAACACATCTCAAGTCAAATGCATGTCAGTTGCAAATGTGGCGAAGACGTAAATTACAGGTTTTGAATCTCATCACGTGAGGGAGAATTATGGCTTTCAAAGAAAAGATGGCCGGATAACCAATGGCCACAGAGTACACCGCAATAACTCAAACATTAACCCATGGCCACAGAGTACACCGCAATAACTCAAACATTAACCCATGGCCACAGAGTACACCGCAATAACTCAAACATCAACAGTTTAATCAACAAATAAATGATTCGCAACAAATGTCCCTTTTGCCGCACAAAAACAAAACAAAAATAGGATGGAATTTGACTGCAAGATATGAAACAACAAAGTGTAATAGGAATCTCCGTATCTATAAATCGGAATCTACATTCAATGTGGCAAAGGTGAAGTTGTTGCCCTTGCTACTAACTGATAGCATTTTGTGGTATTTCGGTATGTAGCCCTTTTACATACTCTGCGCGATCTAAACATCTTATTTCGACATAAATAATGGGAAATGGATATATTTTCGGATTGTGCGTGGCCTTTCTACGTGTTGGAAGTGAGCTTTAGCCATTCAAATGTGGAACATGTGTTTTTGGCGAACAATCACACCTCTAGCTTGCGAACTGCCTACAGTGGCGGCACCATGCGATCCCAGAAAGCAAAGCGCGGTAAGACTAGGACATAATTATGGACATCTTATGTAAAAGTCGTCTTGAAAGGTTCCATAAGTCCATGGTTGTTTTCTCTGAAACTGCTTTGACAGCGACATGATAAAATGCGTGGTGGTCTGTGATATCGGACCTTATAGACCAGCGCACAAATAGTATGTGCGCAAACAATACGAGAGAGAAGTAGTATGTTGTTTTGTGTCTGCATTATGAGCGTGGAGATGCCCCTTAATTTTCTTGTTTTGTTTTACAATGTGAAGATATTTCATCGTGTCTTTCATACTACAAGGGACTGCTGTTGATGGCTACCTGACTCCGTCTGCAAAGACGCAAGACGGTCGAACTGTCTAAAAGTGTACTCTTGTGTGTCTCAGTGAAGAACATGAATGCTACCGACATTGTTACTACGTTAACTTACGTGAAAGTGAATTAGTGCCGTGTGTTTCGTTTTGAGAATGTGTGTGGCCAGTCATTGTCAGCACATTGTAACCCTTTGGGCGTCGGTAGCGGTTTTAGTCGCGATGATTCCTACAGGAATCATCGCGACTAAAACCGCTACCGACACCCAAAAGGTTAGGGTTAAACTTAAGAATGTGAATCAGCAAATACGATCGACTTGTCTGCGTTTAAAGTTGCGTACATTAATGTCCAGTTGTGTGTCGGTTAAGACATTGCGTGAGACAGATCCTACTTACCCTCAAGGTAAAAGAAAAATTATCCCGCAGGGAAAAATGTTGTGAGATTTCAGTGTGAATGTACATATTATCGTTGTTGCGATTTTATCTAGTTGTGCACACCTTGAGAACAGTTAAACTTCAGTCTTACCTTAAACAATAACATTCCAATAACTGGAACCATACTGCACGCAAAGACTATGTTATTCTATGATTATCCCGGCTCATTAAGGGCACATCGGACCTTGTAACCTTTCGCCCGTTTTCATATGATGTGCAGTCAACACAGAGCAGTCATTTTGTACGATAACGTCAAAGCGCAGTCATTTTGTACGATAACGTCATAGCGCAGTCATTGCGTACGATAACGTCATAGCGCAGTCATTTTGTACGATAACGACATAGCGCAATCATTTTGTACGATAATGTCATAGAGCAGTTATTTGTACGATAACGTCATAGCGCAGTCATTTTGTACGATAACGTCATAGAGCAGTCATTGTGTACAATAACGTCAGAGATAATGTCAGAGATTTTGTATGATAACGTCAGAGATTTTCATACACAAAACATATGTTGAACTTCCAGTTAGGTTTTCCGCCGTGAGATGGCCTTAGTCGCCTGCGCGGCGTTAAACCCAACTAACTAACTCCAGTTGGGTTTTAACCCTTTCAGTGCCAGCTGACGCAGACCGCGTTTTGGCAGTCATCGTTAATTCAACACCAAAAAATCTCGCTGTCCCAGGAACATGGATTCCAAGTGGTATCAGCAAAAGGCCTAGACCCTCATGAGTACCCGCAACTGCGGGGGCTCATGAGGATCTATGCATCTTGTAGTTGGTTGGTGTTCGAATTGTCTGAGCACTGAACGGGTTAACTCATTCTACCCCAAGACCGAAATCCTTAAATTTTGCCCCTGTCCTCTTAAGACTGCATTGTAGAGTGCAGGACACAGATCGACCATGATAGTTCAAGGGTGATGCCAGAATAGCTTGGCGCCAATAGGCGCCAAGCTATTCTGGCATCACCCTTGAACTATCATGGTCGATCCTTATCTTGCTGTGGTGTGCCTGGGGTAGAATGAGCTAAGCTTGTAAGCAATCGACGCGGTACTTCAAAAGACATGAGTTTTCTGTTGGACTTGGTATTCATTTTGCACTTTAGTTTTATTTGTATAGGGTAGAGAGGACTGGGTTTAGACTGCATGTTTTAGGGTGAGATATTTTAATTGTTTGGATGAGGACATTTTAATTTTATCTTTTTAACTGAACTATGTCTCGACGAAGTCGAAGTGTCCATCTTTTCAACTTGATTTAATTTTATTCATTAAACTTAATGTATATTTTGCACAGCACAGGCCTCCAAAGCAGGCGTTGTAAGTATTTTTTAACCCTATGAGTCAGTAGCGGTTTTTGTCGCGATGATTCCTGCAGGGACAAAAACCGCAACCGACACCCAAAGGGTTAAAGCCCGCCGAACATACTATAAATTTTGCCCAGGAAAGCTGACCTCAAACCTCCATTTTTCCACAGGGGACAAAACTCATCATTGATAATGTCCACATCATTTGTTTATCGCGGTGGCTCTTGGTTCTATCCGGCGGGACTGAAACTGAAGGATTGGTTCATTCTAAGTTCAGTCCCCAGGCCGAGGGTAAAACTCAGTTATAGAATGTTCGGCGCGTTTTAAGACAAAAGGCACACAGATCACAGTTTTTTTCTAGAAACCTCAGAACACACAACACAGGCCCTGGTCTTTCACTTCAAACCAACATTCCCACCTAAAGTGCGCAGAAGATCTTTCGGCCGATGTTAGTCAGTTGCAGGTGGCCTGTGCCCGGCACGGCATCCGCCGGTGCCGAGCGGGTCAGCTGCGGCCCACGTCGGTCCGAGGTCCTTTTGCTTGATGGGCACCCGACGGTTGCCTTTTAGCAAACTGGTCAACAGGGGTAAAACGTCTGCTTTGTGTGCGGCCAGTCTTAGCCTAACGGTCAATGATATCCCGTACTGCTACATCCGTCTCTGTACTTGTTTTACGTTTTTGTTCCTCCGTTAATCCCTCCACTGTCGGTACACTGTGAAAATCGGAATGCCGTTAACCCCTTTACTGTCGGCACACGGAGAACACCACCCAACCGCTGCAAGAGGCATAGATCCGCATGAGCCCCCGCTGTCGCGGGGGCTCATGCGGATCAATGCCTCTTGCAGTTGTCAATTGTTCATTTTATAAAAGTCTCGGCAGCAAAGGCGAGGTATCATTCACTGCCGAGAAAAGGTGAACACACTTTAACTGCAAGAGGCATAGATCTTCATGAGCCCCCGCGGATGCGTAGGCCTCATGAGGATCTATGTCTCTTGCTGAGACCAATTTGTATCGGTGCTCCTTGGAGGGTGTTGGCTTCTGGTCGTTGAATGAACAAGGATTTCAGAAACCAACAATGTACGTAGAGTGGTAGGAAAGCGGTTAAGGAGGCTTCATCCGAATGAATTTTAGTTATTTTTTGGATACCTGCCTATCCGCTGTACACGTGGCTGTCGAACAATTTTTTTATAATATGAATTGATGGTGGTAGCGAGCGTTACTGGTGACTCAGAGTGTAGTTTTTTGTGGTTGTACTTGGATCGTAATTATGAATGTGCATAATTATATGTATGATAATATTCAAACGTAAACTGCCACACGGGTTACCTTTCTCAATCCGCTACGTATGCGTAGCGGATTGAGGAAGTAACCAGTGTACTAAGCTACGTGTGTGTGCGCGCGAGCGCGCGCGCGTGTGTGTGTGTGTGTGTGTGTGTGTGTGTGTGTGTGTGTGTGTGTGTGTGTGTGTGTGTGTCAGTGTGTGTGTGTGTGTGTGTGTGTGTGTGTGTGTGTGTGTGTGTGTGTGTGTGTGTGTGTGTGTGTGTAAGTGCGCGCGTGCGTTCGTGCGTGTTCACTTTGTGGCGCTGGTAGTATCTCAGCTCCTCAGCTACGCACTGATGAGGCGCGCAGACTAAAGGTAACCAGTTTGATAAGCTACATGTGTGTGCGAGTGTGTGTGCGTTCGTGTGACGGTGTTCAACTGAGTTGTGGCGCCATATGCCTGAAATATCGCGAGTGCCGGGTGTTTACTCCCCTGTGCGTGGACTGAGCCGGCGGTATTATGAACAGTACCGGTAGCTCCATATACCACTGACGCGGCAATAAAAACGCGAATTTTACAGCGTAGCCTTTTTCTTCGTATGGAAACACAGCATAACCCTTTTAGCCCATAGGTCCTATTTCTCAAATTTGGAAGGTGTTGCCCTAACGACTATGTACCAGTTTGCAGAAGATGGATTGACCATGATAATTCAAGGGTAGTGCCAGATTAGCTTGGCGCCTTCAGGCGCCAAGCTAATCTGGCACTACCCTTGAATTATCATGGCCAATCAATCTCCTGCTGTAGGGGACTCGGGGCTAAATGAGTCAAGTATGCTTTGTCTCGGGTTACGTTTCTCAGACAGTATGCTCAATATCTAAAGTAAACAACCGATATATTGCGTTTGTTTTTGTTGTGAGAATGGTTCTTCGTTTGCAGACACTTTTCGCGTTTTTATTGCCCCTGAGTATACAAACTGGTTAATATTGTACCATAAAAAGCTGCTCTCATCCGAACCTAAATTCCTGCATTTATGATACATGTGCAGGGGCGGATCTTGGGGGGGGGGGAGAGTTCTAGACACCCAATTTTCTTTGAAATGCTATAACGTAGTCCCTTTGGGGGGGGGGGTGTTTAGAACCCCCTCCCCACAATCCCCTTCCCCCCAGCCCCCCCCCTCCCCCCGGTTAATAGTTTTGGCGAATATTTTCACACACGCGCCCCCCCCCCCCCTCCTTTGTTTGATATTTTGGCGAATGGTCAGAGTCTTAACGCACGCGCCTTCCCCCCCCCCTCCTCCCCCCCCTCCACCCCCCCCCCTCCACCCCCCCTCTTTAAAGTTTTGGCGAATTTTCACACACGCGTTCCCCCCACCCCCCTCCCCCCCACCCCCTATGATTGGCAAACGGTCAGAGTCTTACCACGCACGCGCCTTTAAACACCCCCACCCACCACCCACCCCCCTCCCCCCACCCACCCCCCTCCCCCCACCCCACCGCCCCCTCCCCCCACCCCACCGCCCCCTCCCCCCACCCCACCGCCCCCTCCCCCTTTTCGATTTTTCGGCCCCTGGAACCAAGGTTTAGCGTCGGGGAGGCCTTTTGTATCAGGTTGAAGGTCGCAAACAAAATGTTGGAAACCCCCCTACCCCCCCCCCTCCCCTCCCCCTCCTTTCGAGGTAACTGATCTGCCCCTGATGTGTACCCTTTAGGCTAGACTGCGTTTCTCCAGGTGCACTTATTGATTTGTTGAGACACATTGTAAATATTTAGTATATGCTGAGACTTGAAAAGCAGTTTCTATCTATTTTCGTGATACTGAAAAACACTGAACCGACTGTAGGTCAATGTTTGTGAAGTGGAGGGGCCGGAACACAATGTGACTTTTTTAAAACTCATTGTGCCCGAGTTATCCTCTGAGGACTGCATTACAGTTCAGAAGACAGATCGACCATGCTAGTTCAAGGGTGGTGGTAGAATAGCTTGGCGCCTACAGGCGCCAAGCTATTCTGCCACCACCCTTGAACTAATCATGGTCGAGCCAGATCATCTTGCTGTGGCGTGTCGCGGGCGGGATGAGCTAAGAAGCTATAGGTCATTGCATAATTTATCATACGTATCGTCAATTGTAAGAATTTAGCACACGTATGTTTGAATTGTAAGAATGTAGAAACAAGAACTCTAGTCAGTGTGTCCAAGTATCAGAAAAGCATACAACGAAATTAGTGCGTTTTAATTGTCATTAACCCGTTCAGTGACAGCGGACACGAAGTGTGTTTCTGCGATCTTTGTCAGTCCCAGCACCATGTCCGGATTCAAAGTGGTGTCAGCACGAGGCATAGATCCTCATGTGCCCCCGCAACTGCGGGGAGTGGGGGGCCGGAGGGGAGGGGGCTCATGAGAATCTATACCTCTTGCAGTTGGGTGGTGTTCAGATTTTCGCGGCACTGAACGGGTTAAGTCTTTCATAGCCCGTTCACTGAGAGCCAGCTGACCGTTGCTGACCGCTGTTCTGCTGCAATCTGCGTTAATTCGCAACCAGAAAAGAAACAACAACAACAAAAACCTAGTTGCCCCCAGGAACATGTATTCAAAGTGCTCTCAGCAAGAGGCTTAGACGCCCGATCTTCATGAGCAGGGGGCTCATGAGTCTCTTGCAGTGTGGTCAAATTTTCTCTGCTCTGAACGGGTTAAGACTTGTAGATGTGTACCGTATTTTAACTCGTTCAAGGCGCCCCGCATCAATAGCGGCGGGAGTGTGGTGTAGCGTCGGCGCCGCCGGCAACGCTATGCGACAGTTTCGCAGCAGCTGATCCGGGACGCCTAACGCAGGCCTAATGATACGTTAGTCTTGACAGTAGCGTAGTGTTCTTTCCAGTTTAAACACCCCTACAACTCTGCCAGCTAAGGAACAGATGCAAAAGCGTTCGACAAGAGACATAAATCCGTCCACATGCGGGGTCTCCTGTGGATTTATGTCTCTTGCAGAAGGGATGGGGTTTGTTGCTAGCATGACAAACTTCAGCGACAAGCACACTACGGATAGATCTCAGAGCTCTTCCGTATTTACCGCAAAGATTTATACAGATGCATACAGAACTTTTCTACACGTGTAAAACTTTAGGTAGAAAATAGAAAGAATGTTTGTGTTATTATTATTAAATGCACAGAAAATACCAATAAAAACGTGAGAACAAGATCAGAGTCAGTTGTTGCTTGTGTTTGTTTTCTTGATTTTATCTTTGCTCTGTGTTCGTGTGCCGGTATGTGCCGTCCGTGTGTGTGCGTGCGGGTGCGTGTGTGTGCGTGCGTGCGTGCGTGTGTGTGCGTGCGTGTGTGTGTGTGTGTGTGTGCGTGAGTGTGTGTGTGTGTGTGTGTGTGTGCGTGAGTGTGTGTGTCAGTGTGTGTGTGTGTGTGTGTGTGTGTGTGTGTGTGTGTGTGTGTGTGTGTGTGTGTGTGAGTGTGCGTGTGTTTTTGTGAGTGTGTGTGTGTGTGTGTCTGTGTGTGTGCAAACTATCATGAAATATCATGTTTTAGTCTCAAATCGCACTGGCACTCACGTGCATGCTGATCGTTGATATTTTTTAAGATATTTATTTTTAAAGAATTAAAACATTTATCCGGGAAAAAAGACATACATATATAGACACATATTGTTTCAAATATAAATGTATTATTGTAAATAAATTAATTTATATTAAAAGCATGAAACATTTCTCTCACTGACATTAATTTTGAACTCGCGAAAAATAAACTTTTTTTTTCTTCTTCTTATGTTTGGGGAGGGAGGGATATTAAACGCTGACCAGGAATTGGCGAGAACTTTAGTCTACAGTATACAACTGCAAATAAAAGCATGAAACACAAATATTTATTATTTGTTTTTTATTTATTTATTTATTTATTTATTTATTTATTTATTTATTTATGGATGCTCTGCTGGCTGCTAAATTGTGTGGTTGTTCTCAGCTGCCCTATAATAGTCCAAGCGAAGCAACTGTTGGAAATGCATATCGTACAGTTCCCTTTTGCTCTCCCCTGAACTGTTCCCGAAGAGAAGGCAAATGTGACCTTGCCATTTTTGGCACAGGCTTGGCATCCTCTGACTGCTCTTGGTGCGAAACGAGTTTCGTTTACCATCCAATCAAAACTGAGGGTTTCAGCCTGAATGCTAAACTTATCCAATCAAAAGGTTATATCTGAAACAAGTTTCAGGAACCAGATCCGCACTACAAAGAGGCTCGCATCGCCTCCAACACATCGACACGATGTGACCTGCTTATAATGCTATCAGACAGCTGTGAAAGAGGACCAGGGATCGTTTCTTGGATCGCACTGCAAGTGGCGGTGGTGTGTGAAAGAATGTTGCTGTAGGTAGGAGATAAGTGGCGGCTGCGTGGGTTTGTGCTGAAGGAAACTGGGACGGGTTGCGACATTTCTGACGAGGGTTGGTCGAGGGAAATTACCCTAGTGGTGTGTAGTCGGACGGTGTGTAATAGAGTGTGCTGACGCTGTGCGATTCTGGAACTGGCTGCGCTTCGAGCGGGCCCGTAAAACTAAAAGTTCAAGGTTGGTTGACGACTGTTCTGCGTTTCTATTTTCACACCTGTGATAGAAGCTAGTTAGTTTGTTCCGAAAATAACCAGGCAGAAAAATTGTGTCTGATGCCCAGGTAAGAGTGGATGCCAAACACTGGGAAAGTTCATTTTCTTTGCCTATGAGTATGAACGCACTGTTTTGTGGATCCAACAAAGCGTGATTAATCAATTATATTTTACAGATGTGAGACCATTCAACACTGACACATTACATTAAGATAATATAGATCGACCTTGATAGTTCCAGGGTGGTGCCAGAACAGCTCGGCGCCTAGAGCGCCGAGCTGTTCAGGCACCACCCTAGAACAATCACGGCCAAATGAGTCAGTTTCTCATCATGTATACTCCAAATGTACTGTAACTCCTAAATTTGATAATTTCTACCGTAGGTCTTAGTGTGTGAGTCAAGCGTGTGATATTCCCAAAATATGGTACAGCCTAGAAAGTTTGAAAACATTTGACTCATGGTACCCTGACTCAGGTGCTTCTGGGACTTGGCCAAATGTTACACAGGTGATGAGGATTAGGAAGAGCCAGGTGTGTGTCTTCTGTTGTACCAGGTAGGTAGGCCGGTGTGCTGTGTTGTGTGTGCTAATGTGCCACTATCATCCAGAACAGCATTGCGGTATATTTTTTATTATTATACATGTACCACCAGTTTCCGACAGTCATGCACCCATACTACAGAGGGTATAGCTTCTGTTGACTTGTACTCACAGGAATATGTCACTGTTTGGCATCAGGTACCGTTTAGCCCTTTTCATTCTTACAGTGATACACTATTGCTTGAAATTAATTGTACACTGATAGTTCAAGGGTGGTGCCAGAATGGCACATAATGTAGCCCTCATAGGAAAATAAGCAACTGTGCAATGCGAATGAGACCGTAAACACCAGGTGACTGTAAAACTAAAAGTCAGTGACTGTTCACAGGAAGTTCTACTGTCTAAAAAATCATTCGGGGACCAAAAATATTTTTGTTGTTTTATCCAAAGTTTGCTTTTATATGCGAAGTAAATTGTATTGAGAAAGTGTTGTTGGGACTTCTGAAAAAATGTTATATCAGACTTTTTAAATAAATATCTGACCTTGTTAACCATTTAGCCCAGAGTCCTAACAACAGGAGATGGATTGACCTTGATAATTCAAGGTTAGTGCCAGATTAGCTTGGCGCCTTCAGGCACCAAGCTAATCTGGCACTACCCTTGAATTATCATGGTCAAAGGTCAAAACGTCTCCTGCAACTGGTACATAGTCATTAGGCAACACCTCCAAAATTTGAGAAACAGGACCTTGGGGCTAAAAGGGTTAATTTTCTAGAGTTATTCATAGTATTTGTTCATTTCTTTAAGACATATCAAAGTTACTTTTCACCTTTCTGTCTGCTCGTCGTGTGTTTCTGTAACTGATACAAGGCCACAGCAATGTTAGTAAAGTGACCAGTGTAAGCATGTACACACGGAGACACAAACTAACAGAACCAAACTAACAGAACCAGTCGGCAAACTTCATGTGGATTTTTGTGAGGGGGGGATCGCTCATCCAAGGCTGACAAACAGGTACTGTCCGTAGGTAAGGGGGCTTGGCTTTTTTCCTGAGCACGAGTACTGTCAGAACAAATAAACCCTTACAGAAACACAGCTCTGCATGTCAGTGTCAATTTCCTGAGTGTACAGTCATAGGTATGAACTTCACTTTCTCTGGCAGAGGAACTAAAGTGTGTAAGCGTTTCGGGGAGGGGCCAAACCTTAACCCTTTAAGCCCCAAGGTCCCATTTCTCAAATTGTGGAGGCCGGTATTGCCTAACGACTATGTACAGTTGCAGGAGATAGATTGACCATGATAATTTAAGGATAGTGCCAGATTAGCTTGGCGACTTTCGGCTCCAATTAATCTGGCACTACCTTTGAATTAACATGGTCAATCAATCTCCTGCTGTAGGAACTCGGGGCTAAATGGGTTAACGAGAGACATGCTGTAGATTCTCATAAACCACTTGAATATTTAAGAAAGGTGCATTGATTCACATGAGCCCCTGCAGGCACAGTGACTCATAAGAATCTATGCCTCTTGAACATGTAAGTGGCTGGTAAAATAAAACTAGACACAGAGGCAGGCGGGCACGATCATAACTGAATAAGTTGTACAAGTTTGTGTATCCGGACACTCCTGAGAAGGGATTGCTACTATTGCAGTGAAGCAGTCTTGCATGTAATGTGAATGAATGTATGCAAGCATGTACATTTACTACTACAGGATTGGACCGTAATTGTGTATTGTGCACACAAGAATTATAGCTTACCGGTAGTTACTGACATGGCAAACAGCCGCTTCAACTCATTTACATCAGTTGTTTGTCAAAGCTCAGTGGGTTAAGACCACACATTTATGTACGTACAACAACATTACTGTCCGTCTTCCTCTGTGTGGGTGTTGGTGTTGATGGTGTTGTTTCAGTCTTCAGAGTGCCTTGCAGTATTCTTATTTGAGATTCGGCCTCGGTCTCTACTGAAATAATTCTCTACTGAAATATCTTAGGCCACTCACCCCACGGCCGCATTTCAGAAATTTTGAAGGGGTTACCCAACGACTGTCCCAGTTGCAGGAGATGGATTGACCATGATAATTCAAGGCTAGTGCCAAATGAGCTTGGCGCCTTCAGGCGCCAAGCTCATTTGGCACTAGCCTTGAATTATCATGGTCAATCCATCTCCTGCTGTAGGGCATTGGGGTTAAATGGTTTCAGGTCACAAAGTAAACGAAGCACATCAAAAATTTCTCTTCATCAGGCTCCACCCCACCCGGGTCTGCCCTGGGGGACTTGGGTGGGGTTAGGTATTTTTTAGTTCCCAGGGTCACCCTGGTCAGCCCCACAGGGTGGGTTTTTCTCTCTATTCTGGGGCATGTGTTTCTGTCTACCCTTTGTCCATTCACCTGTATTTGCCCTTTTAAAACTCTCCCTACTGTCTGCACTGCCTGTAGCTCTTGATATTGGATGTGTGTTGCTGAATGGTCTTAGCTTTATTTAGCCCCATGTGTTAGGTTTATTTAATGTATTTTACCGGCTGGCGACATACATTCAATGTTCTGTTTTGTTTTTTTTCACAAGCGGCAGTGCAGGCACGTCCTGAGAAAGCCTTGTTGCTGTCGGGACGTTAAGCAATGTACAATCAATCAATCAATCATCAGGCTCCGATCAAAATGTTCTGCATCACTGACGCATGGCTGTGTGTTACTGGAAAAACAATTCTCAGTGGTTTCACTGTTGGTATAGGGTGACACTGTGAGAAATTGAAAAGAGTGTAAAAGGATGCACAGACTGACTCTGCCCTTTGATCCATGGCCAGTAAGAAACACAAATTCTCATGAGCCTGAAGCAGACACAGTGGCTCATGAGAATTTATGCGGCCTCTTGCAGATTGAACTGTAGGGCTGTTCTCTCTGAACCCAAAAAGCTGAATGGGGTTTGAAAAAGCTGAATCAGTCTCCAGTACTGAGGACTGTAGTAACCAATGTTTCATGCTTCACTGTTTGTCTTTTTGTCTGCCAGTTTGGAGACATTGCAAGGACATCTCACAGTTTTGAGCTGGAGTGACGCACTTACCTTGTCGCCATGTGTCGCTTGTTGTTGATATGTGCCTTTGGGTGCCTTGTAGCCGTGACTTTTGGCCAGAATGTTCGCATCTGGCGTTATAACGACTTCCCTGACCCTCACTCCTACGACACCTACAGCCAATGTCGACGCAGCAACCTGTCAAACATCTGCGATCCTGATGAAATCATCTCAAGAGATAAGGGTACGTCACAGCTACTGAGCTAGACTAACCCTTATCATCCTGACACACCCATTGCTTAATGAATTTGGCTGATAGTTCAAGGGTGATGCCAAATTAGCTTGGTGCCTCTGGCGCCAAGCTATTCTGGCACCACCCTTGAACTATCATGGTCTAATTTGTCAGGTCTAGTGTATCAGGATGAAAATGGTTAAAAGAGCTCCTTTTGTTGTGCAGCTGATGAGATTGACAGCCTAATCAACAGTGTTTACCGCGAGACACGGTGTGAATGTCAACACTGCATCGACTACAGCCATGGTTATGTCATTCGTGTCGCCATCATGCCCAGAATGGAACGCGTTTTCAAGTGGGTGAAAATATATTTCGTACAGTTCTTGAATAAATTAGTGTCCTAATCCGTGGTGAGCAATTGTTCAGGTTTGTAGTTCCGTACCATACGACCACTATGTCTAAAATTACAGACAGCACATACACAGTTGGGTGACAATCTCAAGTCCTGAAGACTGATGCAGCTTTTTGAAATCCCAGAAAGCTGAATTTCAGCTTTTTGGTCGAGGCGGAAGAGACTGTTTCATCTGCGAGAGGCATAAATTCCCATGAGCCTCAGCGTCTGCATGGGCTTGTGAGAATGTATGTCTTTCTGCTGGCCATGGATTATGGGGCATTGTTAGTCCATAGCCCATTTTCAGTCGTTTCAATTTTTCGCACCATCATCCATGTACATGTGTGCAGAAATGAATGTGGTGTGAGTGCTTGTGCTGTCCCAGTCATATTGGTGCTATGGATAGATCAATGCAAGTTCAAACTGTTGTGTTTAAAATTGTGTTTTTACCCTTAAAGCCCTGATGCGCCATGACAGGATCGACAATGATACTGATAGTTCAAAGGTGGTGTCGGAATAGCTTTGCGCCTGTAGGCGCCAAGCTATTCTGACACCACCCTTGAACTATCATGGTCAATCTGTCTGCATAGCTGTGACATACACCTCAAAGGATATCTAAACAAATTTGATTTTGATAATTTTAAACGGCGTTATTTGCAATTTTGGTCTGTGGTGGGCATGTGGGTAATTGTCATGAAAATGTACCCACTGTGTTCATCAAACTATTTTCAGAAATGAGAACCGGACAGACGATACGCATGAGATGTTGCGTGACGCTCAAATGTACGCTTACCTGTTGACCGACAAATGGGCCATGACCGGCAGGTGTAACGAGTCGCTTCTCATCCTCTACTCCAGATACGATGGGATAGTAAGTACAAATAGACGATTTCAGAAGAAGAACAAGAGTTAGAAATTGCGTGCATTTCAACGAAAACAGTGGATGAAAAACCCAGGCAAACATGCAATATCACACGTTTGTCCAGGCTTTTGATCTGCTGTTTTCACCTAAACATGCAAGTTTGACCTATTTCTGATGTGGGAAGCCTGACACAGTATTACAGGGGCGATGACAGGGGTTGAACTTGAACTTTAGAACTCACGCTGTTCTGACTGTCAATTGTCATCCTCCACTCTGGTTACCGTGGCACTTGGCCTTAACACTATAGAAAAGGAGACTGCTCGAACATGATAGGTCAATAGTGGTGTCAGAACAGCACACAATGCCAAGAGTTGATAGCACAGCCACACCGAGACTGGAGAGGAATGAGCCCATTTAACACTCTCAGCCCCGGATCCCTACAGCAGGAGGTGGCTTGACCATGATAATTCAAGTGTAGTGCCAGATTAGTTTGGTGCCTTCAGGCACCAGGGCTAATCTTGCACTACCCTTGAATTATCATGGTCAAGCCATCTCCTGCAACTGGTACATAGTCATTAAGCAACACCTCCAAAATTTGAGAAATGGGACCATGGGGCTAAAAGGGTTAACCTAGGACACACGACAGCAGGATGCGGGTCGACCAGGGAGGTCAACTGTGGTGCCGGAATAGCTTGATACTTAGGCACTTAGGTACTCTGACACAGCCTTTGAGCCATCATGGTCAAACTATCAACGTGACATGTTTATGCTTGCTCACAAACCAGATAGGTGAGGCTAGCGCTGGTAGAAGTGTACACATACCAAGGGGAATTACTCAGCACTGGACATACACACAGTTAGATACCCTGCCCTCTCGTAACAGGCACCTAATCGCCAGCCCACAGAAAAATGCGCAGGTAAAGAACAAGACCATAATATACATCCCTTAAAAAATCACAGCTGACCTTTCATTCTCACAAACCAGATAGGAGAGGCTAGCGCTGACAGAATTGTATGCAAACCAAGGGGAATCACAGCTCTGGACACACAACAGCAGGGGATCTAACTGTTGTCTGTCCAGCGCTGTGATTCCCCTTGGTTTGCATATGACCTTTCATTGTCGACCCACAGCCTGTTGTAGTGTGGCAGGCTTAAGGTTTATTTAATCCACATCATACTGAGGCTAAAAGCTTCAAATTTGTACACTGCCATATGCAAGCTACACTATAGTACTTACAGATAAGGATATAGACCAATGGCCTTAGTTCAAGGGTGGTGCCAGAATAGCTTGGCGTCTAGAGGCAACCCATATCATACTGAGGCTAAAAGCTTCAAATTTGTACACTGCCATATGCAAGCTACACTATAGTACTTACAGATAAGGATATAGACCAATGGCCTTAGTTCAAGGGTGGTGCCAGAATAGCTTGGCGTCTAGAGGCAACCCATATCATACTGAGGTTAAAAGCTTCAAATTTGTACACTGCCATATACAAGCTACACTATAGTACTTACAGATAAGGATATAGACCAGTGGCCTTAGTTCAAGGGTGGTGCCAGAATAGCTTGGCGCCTAGAGGCGCCAAGCTATTCTGGCACCACCCTTGAACTATTTTTGCCGCACTTATTTCACACACTGGTGTATTCCGAATGATAAGGGTTAAAGGGATGTATATGATCGTCTTGTTCTTTACCTGCGTATTTTTCTGTGGGCTGGCGATTGGGTGCCTGATAGGAGGGGGCAGGAGATCTCACTGTGTGTATGTCCAGCACTCAGTAATTCCCCTTCGTATGTTTATGTTTGATGCATCAAAAATTGCATATGTACTTCTGATGCCAGAAAATCCAATAATTCTGTCTTATAGCAATCCAAAAATTAATGAGAAACCATCCTCAAACTGTCTTTATCATGTACCTACCTACAAATCATTGTATATGCTTGCACTAAGTACTGTGATTTTGCAAGATGCTGCCATTACTTTATTGGTGACAATAATAAGCCTATTGCTTGATGTCAAACTCTAGTTTTAAAGTTGGAAATGATGTCATTCCCTTTTCCATACATGCATCTTCAATACACAGGCCATTTTAGGAGATTTACTAAGTCACACTTTGACTTCAACATGTGCTCATTTTCATGGGTTGTTATAAAATTAGATCGTCAGTCAACAGGGTAGGAAGTTTCATTGTTAGATAGCAGATTGTAAATCCACCCCTAAAAATGCTCTGCAAGTGGTAGAAATATTTGAAATATTCAACAAGGAGAGAACTTGAATGGTTTTTTAAAACATGCATACTGATGTCAGTCTCAAGAACTCGATTGTTGTAAATTGAGTGATTTGTTTTTCAGCTGTACACCCTGACCCGCAGGACAGCTCGACTAAAGCTGAATGATGATGCTGTGAAGAGGATCACCCTGGCTGTCCGCCCCTACTTTGATGATTCCAACACTGTGGCTGAAGGACTCATGGAAATGATCAGACGATACAAGTGAGCATCCTCAAAAATCTGTTCATGTTGTCCGGTTTCTGAAATTCCGATTATATTTTTTAACCGGCCTTTGCGTGTCGGTAGTGGTTTTTGTCGCGATGATTCCTACAGGAATCTTGGCCATAAAAACCACTACCATCACGCAAAGGGTTAAAAATGTAATCCCTCTGGGTGCACGAGTATGGGTGGTCGCATGCAAGAGGGTTACAGTAGAAGCTGTGTTGAGCAGTCACCATGGTTGTTGGTAGCAGTTTTAGTCAAGATGATTCCTACAGGAATCATCATGATGAAAACCGCTACCTAATTCATCTAACCCAAAGCTGCATTTCCCATATTTTGTCGGAGTCACTTAATGAATGCAGTCATCAGCTGCAGGTGATGAATCAACCATGGTAATTCAAGGGTAGTGCCAAATTAGCTTGGTGCCACTAGGCGCCAAGCTGATCCGGCACTACCCTTGAATTGTCATGGTCGGTCCTTCTCCTCCTGTAGTGCGTTAGGGCTAAATGGGTTAAACTTAAGACAGCTGCTCTCTCTAGAAAAGTCCTGAAGTCAAAAAGTGTCACCTGTCATTAACCCATATCCTCCTGAGGCTAAAAGCTTCACATTTGTACACTGCCATATGCAAGCTACATTATAGTACTGACAGATAAGGATATAGACCAATGGCCTTAGTTCAAGGGTGGTGCCAGAATAGCTTGGCGCCTAGAGGCGCCAAGCTATTCTGGCACTACCCTTGAACTATTTTTGCCAAACTTATTTCACACACTGGTGTATTCCGAATGATAAGGGTTAACCTTTTGACACCGTAGTCTGCCAACTTGATTTTTCCCTGCTACCGTAGTAATTTTGACAAATTTCATTATCCTTGTCTGTTGTAAAAATCTTATCATACCCCAACATATTTGGTATCAGTGGAAAAAGCAATTCAAGGTGAACTCGTAGACACTATGCTGAAGAAAATATTTTGTAATGTTAAGATTTTACAGGTGTATAAAGAAGATGGGGTAAGAAGCCAAAAATCAAAAACAGTTTCACACTGGGTTCCACTGAAACTGAACATGCTGTTAGTGTATTAGTTAGCCAGAGTGTGAAAATTACACTCGCCTAGCATTCCAGAGACATATTCTAGTGTGTCACCAGTAAATAATCCAGAAAGAAAGGCACAACAGAAAAGTTTCTTCACACATAAAAGTTTTTACACCAAAATCCGCCATTTTTTTTTATGCACATGGGGACGTTTTGTATTAGAGCTTCTAATTCGTTGGTTTCAGCCCATACAAACAAGAAAAGTCACTCTACAAGTAAAGAAATGAGTGCTTGACATATTATAGTAGATTGCTTCCCTTAGACCATACTGCCGGTATTGGCAATAGGGAAACTAGGCCAGCGCACATATGTGTGTGTCCCGTCGGCAACGGAGCTTTGCTTGGGGCACACATATGTGTGTTCCGTCGTCAAAAGGTTAAAGAGCATCATTTAGGTGGCCACAGCCACTTCAAGCATGGTCTTTAGCGACAGGTAGTCTCTCATAAAAGTGGTCACTCAAAACAGGTTCTGCTGTTTTTCAGAATCAGAATTTGGTGAAGAGAATGACGTGCATTCGGATCGATTGATCTGCAGCAAAGATTCTGAAGCATAGATTCTCATGTGCCCAAGCTAAATAGGGCTTTTGAAAACAGGGGCTGGTGAGAACCTATTCCTGGTGAAGATGGAAGGGCTGGATTAACTTACAAAATGGCTACCGCTGTGAATTATTTGTTTTTTCTGTGTACAGGTTGGTCTTTGAAGATGATCCGAACAAAGCCCTTCGACCTGATGCGGAGCCAATTCGGCAGAGCGGAGCAGATGCACTGACCCCATCGTTGTTCATCTACGTTTTGTTCGCGTCCCCATTCTTACTCCTTCTTCATTAACCCCTTAACTGACCAGTAAAAGTAAACAACGATCCAACTGTAAAGAGCATAGATCCACATGAGTCACCGTAGTTGCCGTGACTCACGAGGATCGATGCCCCTTGTTGACACCACTTTTTATCCATGCTCTTTGGACGGCTGGGGGTCTTTGGCTTTCAGTTGTAAAAAAAGATTCAAAAACAAGGAATTTGCATGCACCGGCAATAAAAGGGTTAATTCCACACAGACTGCCAGCAAGCACGGTCATCAAAATTATAGAGGTTCTTACACTAGACAATTTCCAGAAATCAGACACGTCAAAATTGCACGTGTTTTGACAAAAGAGAGGCTTAAAATCCCAGACAAACGTGCGACATCTGTCGCTCGTTTGTCTGGTTTTTAATTCACTGTTGCCATTGAAACATATGCAATTTTGCCCTACTTCTGATTTCCAAACAGTCAATTACTTAGAAATACCTATTTTTTGTTTGGTTATTCCTAATTTTTACTTCAGCTGAAAACTAAACATTTAGAAACAAACTACCAGTATTGAAAAAAGTTACACAGTTCCGTAGATGGACGTGCAAGATTTTTTAAATAGGATGACTTTTAGTGCAACTAATGCTGTAACATAGGCATGATTTTTTTTTTCAGTGTAAAGCTGGTTGTGGCCTAATTTATCTTTTTTGTGCCAAGCAGTTTAAAGGGGCGATAGGTGGATGGGGCTTATTCCTTTCATGTATTTTGTGTACATTTTGTTGCATTGAATAAGATTTTGCATACATTTTGATGTCACATTGCTTCTTCAGGTTACACATCGTAAACACAGATTTTGCGTACATGTTGATGTCACATTGCTTCTTCAGGTTACACATTGTAAACACTGTACATGATAGGTACAGTATGATTTTGAAGCACAAAAGGAAATCCATACTCGCTTCTTTGCCGTTAATGTTGAATTACAATGTAACGATTCTGTCTGTGCTGTAACGATTCTGTCTGTGCTGAATTGTAATGATTCTGTCTGTGCTGAATCTCATTCTTGCCTCATATGTAACCCAGCCTGGTCACACTACCACTAGAGCTGGGTTGACCGTGATAGTTTAAGGGTGGTGCCAGAATGACTTGTGCCTAACGTTGCTAGCAATGCTGGCACCACCCTTGAACTATCACGGTTAGTCTCTCTCTTGATCTGTTTGTAGTCCAGCAAAATTTTGTCGTTGGACTATAGGGCTTAATGTGGTTTTAGTTTAGAGGTTTTAGTCGCGATGATTCCTATAGGACTCATCACAACGAAAACCGCTACTGACACGCAAATGGTTAACCCTTTTAGCCCCAAGGTCCCATTTCTCAAATTTTGGAGGTGTTGTCTAACGACTATGTACCAGTTGTAGGAGATGGGTTGATCATGATAATTCAAGGGTAGTGCCAGATGAGCTTGGCGCCTGAAGGCACCAAGTTTACCTGGCACTACCCTTGAATTATTATGATCAATCCATCTCCTGCTGCAGGGGCTAAAAAGGGTTAACAAACCATTCGCTTCACGAAAATTTCAGCTGAAATTGTTTTTAAATTGATGCTAAATCTCAGTCTTGCCTTCGGTTAAGTCTTAAACTCCCGGAACTAAATAACTTCCATTCTCTCGACTGAAAGTCATTTAGTTCTGGGAGTTTAGGAGTTAAACAAATGTTTGGTTTTGGAAAAATTGTCCAACATTGTTTTTAGGTCTATGCATGTGAATAGCTATTTTCCAAATTAGCATAATTTATTGCATTTGTGTACCATTTTATAGTTGAAAGATGTTTTACCAATGAATGGCAGAGTTTTCTGCAGAAGAAAAGTTTGAAGTTTAATAATTTCATATTTAATGTACACTTGATATGCAATACTCTGGGTCTGTTCACTCTTGTTTGAAATACGTGTGTAAAGGTGTATTTGATTTGATTATTTAGTATATAGATCTGCATCATGTCAGAATTGTTTGAATCACTGAAAGCATGTCTTGTTATTCTGCCTTTTCCAGAGTGTTGGATGTTTGTTGTAGAGTGAAATTTTAATATTCACGTTGTTGTCATTTTCAAAACTTCCGACAACATATTAATCGGTTCGGTGCCAAGAAAATGTGATCATACCCAACTGCAAGAGGTATAGATCCTCATGAGAACCCGCAACTGCAGGGGCTCATGAGGATCTATGCCTCTTGCTGACGCCACTTTGAATCCAGGTTCCTAGGACAGCTAGGGTGTGTTGATGCTGAAATGACGACGACCACAAAAACAGTTTCCGTCGTCGGGCACTGATCGGGTTAACAGATCATCCCGCCGAACTCGTCTAATTCCTTCCTGCTGTACCGCAAACCGACAAATGTGCGTCTTTCCTAAAACTACCCCCCCCCCCCCCCCCCTTTTATCCCCAAGGCCCCATTTCTCAAATATTTTGGAGGTGTTGCCTAACAACTATGTGCCAGTTGTAGGAGATGGATTGATCATGATAATTCAAGGGTAGTGCCAGATGAGCTTGGCGCCTTGAGGCGCCAAGCTCATCTGGCACTACCCTTGAATTATCATGATCAATCTATCTCCTGCTTCCGGGTCCTGGGGCCAAAAGGGTTAACAAACGATTCGCTTCACGAAAATTTCCCGTAGAGAAGAGCCTTTAAACAAGAGACTGTGCTTGCATGGTCCCTCAACTCCTTTGAGTCCAGACTGTTTTAATTCCTGAAATACTTCCCCTTTTTTCCCCCGCGCACGACCCAACACAGCAACGTCATCTTCAGAATGAAGGTGGGTTGCTGTAACCCATTGCGCGTTGGTAGCGGTTTTAGTCGACTTTTACTGACATGCAATGGGTCAATGGAAGAAGATGACATTTGATCAAATGTCGTGGCCAGCTCTCTTCATGAAAGTAGAAATCGTGACTTTGTCTCCTCAAGTACTTGCGTACTTTATCTCATTATCTGACGGAAGTAATGTTTGTCTCATTAGGGAACAAAAGTTTGTGTCAGACATTCATATATTATAAATAGAATGTACGCAAAAGCTGAATCCAGAATCTCATATTGTATCATCTCTGTATGAATTTTGCTACGCATCGGTAAGAGTCGCAAGATTATGTACGTCTTTTATTTATTTGTCTCTGTGCGCTTGAAATTTATACATGTACTTGTTTATGAATAGAAGCTACCATAAAAACTGTTTTTAGCAACCATCTCTTTTGCAAGTGAAAAAATTTGTGTTCATGACACGCAGTTCAGATTTCCTCAATCAAGAGAATCCTTGGAGGGGGAACAAGTGTCACCTGTCATCAAAGACCATCATTGAGCCCTTTTCAGCCTGATGCACCCATTGCTTGAAATTAATTTGACCGATAGTTCAAGGGTGGTGCCAGAATAGCTTGGCGCCTAAGGCGCCAAGCTATTCTGGCACCACCCTTGAACTAAAATGCTTGGATCTATTCCCTAATCTGTACTGTAGCCTTCATAGGACAATAAGCAATAATAAATTTTAAAAAGTCAGCCTCAGGATGTAATGGGTTAGGTGGCTACAGCTGCAGTCACAGCTACAACCACAGCTACATAAATGGTCTTTAATGACAGGTGATCTCTCAGCAGGGTTGTCGCTCAAAACAGGTTTTGCTGTATCAGAAAATGTATGGGACTCTGGATGAGTCGTGGTTTTAGCCAGCCTACTCCATCTGCAAGAGGCGTACGTTCTCATGAGCCTCTGCAGCCGCAAGGGTTCAATACAATTTGTGCGTCTTGCTGGCCAGCAGTGTCTGCGCAAACATTTCTCAATTTGAGGTACTCCAGCAAGGATTTCTCTTCAACTGTTACGAGGTCCTCGGTGACAAGGGTCACTCTACACTGGTTGTCGCATCAATTCGCTACGCTACAGCGTAGTGAATTGAGGCAGACAGCCAGTGTGAGAGCATGACATCCTGTATATGACTCGACTCTAGAATAACTCCTGGGATCTGTTGCACGAGTGAGCTGTCCTGCGTCAGCCACTAAGCAAGGTGCTCCGCTATAGCGGGGCGAGTCTTGTGGCACTATAACGGAGCACTTTGCTTTGTGGCTGACACAGGACTAAGCTCGCCCACGCAACTGGCCCCTGACTTATTGAATAACTCCCGTTACAGCAGTGGGTGTAAATGCTGACTTTATATGGAATGAATGTGTGGAAATGCATACATTTCCAGTGTAACTGCTTTAATGGTGACAAAGGTGTACTCAGATTGTTAGCGTACATGTACTAACGGAGACATACTAACAGTCGTTATATTGGTGCTATTTTCTGTGGTCCGTTACTGTCCGTAAGCTTCTTGTTTACTTTCTTTATAATTTAAAGGTCTGTTCGGTTGTTTAGTAATTAAAACTTAAAACAGTGCATTTTGTTTTATGTCTCTGCATTTGTGTGTGTGTCTGGGTGAATGTGTGTGTGCACGAGTATGTGCAATTGCGCACGTGTGGCACCTTTTGGTTTGTCGAAGATATGATTAACTCTTTCAGCCTTGATCACCATGGTTCAAGGGCGGTGCCAGAATAGCTTGGCACATGGTCGGTGCCAAGTTAGCCTGGCACCAACTTATATCAGGATCAATCTTCCTCTTAATCCGTTCACTGCCAGCGGACGCAAAAATCGCGTCACACTACTGTATTGTGACCAACACTGGCATGAAGGACACAATGCAATTGGGACTAAAACAGGCATAAAAAGCACAGGACTAACGAGAGACATTACCCCTCATGAGCCCCCGCGATTGCGGTAAGTTAGTGCGACTGCAGGGTCTCATGAGGGTTTATCAACTTGCATATTTTATCCTTCGATTTTCCCCGGCAGTTAGGGGGTTAAGCTGTAAGTGTAAGGTTGCTTTCACAGGACAACTCCAGGGGATCCATTTTAAAAATTTGATGGCAAAGCATTCTCATTCAATAAAATCCATAACGAAATCAAGGCGCACCACAAAAGTCGAGACTCAAACATTTAAATGCACCCTTCTATGGCACATGACATTTATTTTCAAGAAACGCGAATAAACAAGAACAATACATCAACCACAACAGGTTTACCCTTTTGGCACTATGGGCACATTTCCCGAATTTGGGAAGCATTACTTAACGACTATGTACCATTTGCAGGAGGTGGAGTGACCTGACCATGATAATTCAAGGGTAGTGCCAGATGAGCTGGGCGCCTGAAGGCGCCCAGCTCATCTGACACTACCCTTGAATTATCATGGTCATTCAATCTCCTGCTGTGGGGTGTTGGCGTTGAAAGGGTTACACAATACATCAACTATGAATGCATATAAACAATATACAGTCTGTTCCGCTTATACCAAGGTCGGATATGTACACCGGTCGGATATAACACCATTTGTTAAGGTCCCGACGGCTATCTACGTAAATTACTTTGCTTAAAACAAACTGCGGGTTTAACAACAAGAAAAACTGGGTCCCCTGGTGATCCGTTATACCTGGAGTTCGCTGCCAGTTGTGACACCACCAGGCACGCTACAGAGGCTATGACAGGCTTGACATCTCGACAAGTTTGACCACTTAAAAATAGTTTTTCAGCATCGTTTCATCAATGTGCAGCATCCGCTCGATGAGCTAAAGGTCCTTTTGCCGATGTCGGCCACAGATGTCCCGTGTACAGTCTAGTGGGGGCTAACTAAGCCTGAGGGGCTCTCGCTTGCTGGGTCAACCCCCTCACTGTTGATAAACCTGAGAGGATCCATGTCTCTTGCTGGGACCATACCGAGTGTTCCTGAGGGCTCTTTGGCGTTGAATTAACGATGATTGCAAAAACACAATCTGCGTCAGCTGGCAGTAAAGGGGTTAATTTCAACAGAATCACGCGGACCTAGGCCTCTTGCAGTTAGATCACGTTCACTTTTTTCTCAGCCGTGAAGGGGTTAACAAGAGAAAAATAGGTGGAGAGAACCAAGCATAAATGTCTAAAAAAAATAAATTTAAAAAGCTATTTGCACTTCTGATTATCCTAAATACATCATCATTTTATGTATGACTGCTTAGCTGTTCTGTCTGTGAGTGATCGTATGCTGCGACTAACACACGAGAAAGTGCATGGTGACACTGATGTCATGGCATTATTTGTGCAAAGTGTGTACAAATGTAAAAAAAAAAAAAAAAAAAAAAAACACAAACACTGGTCAAAAAAAGATTTGAAAAAGTTGTTAGCAACGAACACGAGGAATTGAGCATCAGATGATCTTGGCCACCTGGGACAAAATCACAGGTCGGTCTCAGTATGACACTTTGGAGTGTAAGCGTTAACCCATTTGACACCACGGCTGCATTTGGCACGATAATTCCTGCAGGAACCATCGTGGCAAAAACTGTCACCCATACCAAATTTTGGAAGCGGTCAACTAATAACTATTACCAGTTGCAGGAGATGGATCGACCGTGATAATTCAAGGGTAGTGCCAGATTAGCTTGGCGCCCACAGGCGCCAAGCTAATCTGGCACTACCCTTGAATTTTCATGATCGATCCACCTCCTACTGTAGGGCATTGCGGCTAAGTGGGTTTTTGCAGTGTTGAATTTGCCTGGCAGTAGACAAAGGTCCTCGCCCAGCACACAAAGGGTCATCCGGGCTAATGTCGGTGGCTGTTTACCCAAGCACAGCTGTACGAGGGCAGACCGCTGCTAATGTGAACCCGGTGACCTTAGCCCTAAGCCCATAAAACCCTGACACAACACGACAGAATGTAGATCGACCCTGATAGCTCAAGGGTGGTGTCAGAACAGCTTGGCGCCTATAGGCGCCAAGCTATTCCGACACCACCCTTACAAATTCATGGTTGATCGGTTTGTAGACCTGTAACAAAGACCGCATAATGATATCTTTGAAATGAGATATTTTCATCTCGGGGCTTAGTTGACCTGCGCACCGATATGCATAGGGCAACTAAGGCTGATGCCGGCACGAGGCCTTACGCTTGTCAGGTATCCACTTAGAAGACAATCCGCTTTATGTTTGATTGCATGATATACTCCGGATTGGTATACTGAGACAGACTTGTATTTTGGGGTCTGAAGTCAGACTTTAGTGTAGTCACAAGCAGATAGTGATCTGTACACACAACCCTTGCATCCCTGAATAGATTCAACGCACACACGGCTACATCCAGCCGAGCAGAGTGATGGCGAACAGGATTGTGTTGACGATCAGACCCAGCAGGCCCACATAACCAAACGCACCGCGGTTCCGCTTGGATGGATCTGCATCAGAACAAACAAGATTTCACATTACTGGCACTTTATCTGAAGGCCAATCTCCCCACTGACATTTCCAGAAAAGAAAAGCTAACGTTACGCTAACGTACCGTGGGCGTAACCTCTTCATTGCAAGTGGACACAGAATGTGTTTTTGAAATCACTGTGAATTCTACATCAAAGATCCCAATCTGTCAAGTGAATATAGATACAAAGTGGTTTTCAGCAAGAGGCATAGATCCTCATGAGCACCCACAACTGCAGGGGCTCATGAGGATCTATGCCTCTTGCAGTTGTGTGGTGTTCACTTATTGTCGGCAGTGAACGGGTTAAAAACGTCTTTCAATCAAGTGCCACACGTGGAAGATACACTTCACCATGAGACCGAGAGTACTGCCTGATTTTTTATAAATGAAAGTTAAAGTAGCATGCCTGATCTCCCTCGACTTGTTCCTGGGACATTGAACCCATTCGGCCCTCACAGACTAAACAAAATAGTGACGGACCATGAGAGTTCAAAGTTGGTTCAGAGTAGTTTGGCACCTCTTAGTGTCAAGCTATTCTGGCACCACCCTTGAACTATCATGGTCAACCTGCCTCCTTAAACTGCAACGTAGTTCCCAGAGGACAACTACTACATTCCCAGTACGCAAAGGTCCTCAGGCCCCTGACGGTTGCAGTGGCCATACACACAGCTGTGTGCGGTGGGCCCGAAGACACCATGGCCACTGGGGTTCCCCAAATACATCGGGAATCAATGCAGGTTATGCTGTGGAATATGAAATTAACTCTGGACTGAGGGCAAATGTGTTACAGCCCACCCAATTTCCATGTAAGCTGACGAAGCAGTAAAACGATACACATTGTATTCATCACAGTAATAATTAATCTATTTACAGTTAGTAAACATACTGACCTCCAGTGTAGTATCCGTAGGCATAGACAACACGGCTGACCAGGTAAATGACACCAAACACTGCACTCAAACGCTGAAATCAAACAATTTCAAGTGCAACATTTGACTTGCATGAAGCTGTGGTTCGAATACATTGCATACATCCGTCGTGGCAAAGGTATTTCTTACTTGATTTTGTTGAATGACAACAACTGACATAAAATCAAACTTCAATTGAAAACTACAGAGAGACCGGTTTGAGTGTTAATTAAGCTGTGACTGTAAGTTGATGCAGATTGTGTTTCTACGATCGTTTACTAACACCAATGAGCTATATCCATCCCAGGAACAAGAATTCAAAGTGGTGACAAGAGGCATAGATCCTCATGAGCCCTTGGAACTGGAGGCCTCAGGAGGATCTGTCTCTTGCAGTTGGATCATGTTCACTTTTTCAAGAGAAGTCAAGGGGTTAAAACTTTGTACTTCAGGTGGAATCACTCAGCACTGGACAGACAAACAGTTAGATCCCCTGCCCCCAACTATCAGGCACCCAATTCCCCTTGGTTTGTGTACAATTCTGCCAGCGCTAGCCTCACCTATCTGGTTTGTTTGTACTTCAGGTGAAGCAGGTAGTCAACACTTCGCTCTTTCTTGGACTATGCACTGGTTTAACCCATATCCTCCTGAGGCTAAAAGCTTCAAATTTGTTCACTGCCATATGCACGCTACATTATAGTACTTACAGATAAGGATATAGACCAATGGCTTTAGTTCAAGGTGAGCCAAGTTTTTCTGGCACTACCCTTGAACTATTTTAATCAAACTCATTTCACACACTGGTGTATTCCGAATGATAAGGGATAACCTCTTCAGTGCCAGTTGGAGACGAACACTCATTTATTAAACACAGAAAACCATAGCTGTCCCAGCAACATGGACTCAAAATGGTGTCAGCAAGAGAAATAGATCCTCATGAGCCCCTGCAACTGCAGGGGCTCATGAGGATCTATGTCTCTTGCAACTGCAGGGGCTCATGAGGATCTATACCTCTTGCAGTTGGAGTGTGTTCAACTTTTCTTGGCACTAAACGGTTTCATTAAGTTTATGTGTTGTTACTGTCTTGGCATTTTTATTTTATTTGAAGTTGAATTCAGGCTAGAAAAACATAACCCTCAACCCGAGTATACACATGGGGTTAACCAAAGTCAAAGGTTCTGATGAGTCCCTCCTTTTGCAGGGGCTCATTAGAATCTTTGCCTTTTGCTTGAAGAGGTTAATCAGATATATGGTCAAGAGTACAACTGGCCATCTGGTGGCAAAATCTACACCCTCCCTCACAAAACCTGCTACAAAATTATCAGAAGTGGTCAGATCAAACTAAGGCATACATCATGTTGTAGGGAAATGGATAAGGTTTCCAGTGATACATGATTTACGGGTGACCACAGAAGAATTTGGGACATTATCACAGTTTTTTTTTTTACCAAATCCGAATTATAACTTGAGAACAAAACGTGACACATTTTACACATGTATGCTCCATGGAACTCAGATTTTCAAAGGCATGCTGCACTATGAAAAATCACTGTCACTAGATGTTTGCAATGTTGGCCTAAATTACCATTGAGTTGATGATTTTCTAGTGTGAGTTGCTTTTGCATAATTCACCATAATATAAGAGACTGCTTGAACATAACACGTGTTGTAAATTTTGTCAACAGAAATCATACTACTATAACACATTTTGAAAAATGTTCAATTATTAAAACTTACATGTTATTTTGTAGAGTAGAGTACGTACTTTGTTTTTATAATGAAAGGATTGTGGTTCTTGTATGGAAAATCAAATGATCCAGTTTTGAAGATTTATACTCAGATTGGTGTAAATGTTGAGTTATGTTCAAACAGTCTAGGCACTCATTTATCTCTAGTAATCTGTTGTTTTTGCTGAAGACAACTGGTGTAGTGATTTATATCAAGGTTTAGAAGAGGATGCATGGGTGATAGATGAAAGAAATGCTTTACAAGGTTTACAGTATGCGTCCAAATTTTGAATGTAAATTGTTATGTTCAAGCACTGTAGCAAACTTTAGAGATATATCATTTTCTTTACACTTTTTTTGCAATAAAACTATATTAGGACAATACTTATTTAGACAAGACCTTTGTAGGCCCCAAAATACCTAATTTTGTTCAGTTGAAATAATGTTATTGTATTTTTTTTTCTGTGTGCTGGCGTGTAAATGTTATGTTCAAACCAGTATGTACATTATTTTTGATGAAGGGTATATTTTGTTGCAACTATATAGTAGAAGATACCAACACATAAACATAGTTATGCACATGCTAGTACACAACACATTTGATACTATTTAAAACTCTTTTCAATTTTTCCTCCTGAACATAACTTGACACAACTTTGAGGGATGTTAAGTTACGTTCAAACATTTATCGCCTAAAATCACAAGAATCACTTTATATAAAAATCTATCAATAGCTGAAAAGATGCTGTTTACTTTTTTATAATAATAAAGCATTTGATACATTATAGGATAAACATTTCTTTGTTTTTGTTTGTACATAACTTTACACCATCAGTACATCACATGCACTGTGTAAAGTTACGAACAAACACCAATTTAATTTCTTTGGCCATCCTGCAATAAAGTAGGTAAGATAACCAGATAAATCTATAAAATATGAATTTCAAGACCTATACAATTTTAGTGACTGCTAAAGAAGATAATGTCACAGCTATTCCTCATGAACATAACTCTACATCGTGTCATGTTACGTTCATGCAACGATGATTACATTTCCCGTTGTGCATTGAAATTTCTGCATTAACCTTTATGCGTGCACTATCTTAATATTTATCATCACAAACAACTTTCAAATCTGCATTTCATAATTCTGCACCTTTACTTTTGTGCTTTAGAAAATGGTCCTGTGTCATCATGTTATGTTCAAACATGCCATGTCATTATTTTTTACCTTTCTATTTCATGTTTTTGTCAGGAAATCATGTTAGTGCAAACTTCATTCTTCTTTTGTACACTACAGGCAATCAACAAATTTCTAAATAATTCTACTTGTCAAGTTACAAGGCAAATGTGTGAATGTGACTGTAAAGTTATGTTCATGCATCCTGTTTTATGTCTTTTTGCTACTGTTTATGTAATTATGATGGACTAACAAATGAAATTTTACCAGTACAGTATACACAATGCTTATAGGTGAAGCAGGCTTGATGATTGATAGTGTCTTCTTTAGAGACTTTTCTTGAATACTCTTAAGATTTTTTCTTGTGTGCAAGTCAGAAGGTGTAAAGTTATGTACAAACACTTAAAAAGTTGCAACAGCCCTTTTTGAAAATAAGGTAAACATCACTAGTTTGATATAATGGCTGTGCTTGTTAATGGGATTGGTATGCATACTTATTTTTCCCCAAGAGTTTGTGATTTGCCCTTGAAAGACCAAAAAATGTTTTGGTAAAGGTGTAAAGTTATGTTTAATCTTGTGAATGTAATCTAATTTGTGCTAAACTTGGCTCAGTTTGTAAAAATTGGCTTTTTTTCTATTGGATATCTAGTGTAGTCCTTTTTGGCTTACAAAAACCGTATTTGATTGCATGAGATAAAAAATGAGAATAACATTGCAGTGAAGGTGTATTGGAACAATTTTGTCAGTATTCAGAACTATGTAAACATTATTTTTTCAATTGGCTTTTGCACTTAAATTAAATTAGAGACTTGTTTTTGTGCATTTAGCATAACATTTTAAAATTAGTTCTCCAAGTAGAATTAAAAATTAGTGGCTTTTGGAAATTATAGTGTAAAGTTATGTTCAAACACTTTTTATGGCGTGAAAAGTTGCATTTTCCACTAACACACTTTATTTATAGACAAACCATTTATTCTGGATGGGGAACATATGTTGAAACATACAAATGCAAAAAAATTCTTACAGCTTGTGCTTGTAAATTGTTAACTGTGTGACATTGTACATGTTATGTTCAAACTTTAAACTTCAATAACAACCAAACTGCAAGTAACATACAAATTTTACTTAGTGCCAATGTTTATGTATGCAAAGGTACATCAGATTTATATGAAGTATAAAAATTATTTTGCTTTTGAAAATGCAGGGTGCTTGTCACACCATTTGGACACCCAGTCGTACTCTCGACCATATACATACATGTATACATACTCAGACCGAGGCTTATAGCGCAAAAGCTCAACAGAACCTATGCCCATATTTGATCATAGATGTAATTTTCCCAGCTGGCCGCATAGACAAGGATCTTTACGCTGTACTCTAATAAACTTACAGGGTATCGAAGGCCACCGATCAAAAGAAACACTAGAAACATTGCGATGTTCTCAAGCCTGCAAACAAAATAAAAATGTTTCAACATTCATCAGCACTGTGAAAAGATATGTAGTGTGTTTGCAGCAAAGTTATTAACAAGGAAAACTACAACTAGCAGCAGACACACTAACCAGTGAGCAGCAACTAACCAGTGTGCAGAAACCTGCCGTGACAATGCAAATAATGTGCACCACAGCCCATTCCCTCCTATTAAGGAGTACACAAGTGACTGTGTGTGCTATCCCATGCCCCCCTAATAAGAAGAGTCCAAGGACATAGGAATGTACAATGGATGAACGTGAGCCTTGTTTCATAATATAAAATAGAAGTGTGCATGTTGTTGCATTATCCCTTTTGCTGTCTTAGCGGTTTTTGTTGCGATGATTCCTGCAGGATGTCAGTCTTGTGATTCCGGCGGGAATCAACGACAGCCAAAGGGTTAAAGAGGATACTGGCAAGATTTTGTCAATGTTTATTTGAAAAATGACTAATCTCCTTCCATAACTTTCACCCACACCTGAATTCACCAGACTGATAAATCTGACAGAACCCAGTGTCATTGTCAAGGTGTACTGTTTGTAAACTGAGGGTCACAACAAAATCCAGAAAAAAGGGGACAGCCAAGCATGTAATATATGCAGAGAACAGCCCAGCACAGAAAAAAAACATGCTTTATTAATATTCTGGGTTTTTCATGTGTCCCTGGGTTTTTCAAAATGATGTATGTATACAAACAAGTACACATTTTGCTACTTATCTTTTGATAGCAGCAAGTGGCAAAGGGTCACATCCACACTTAAAATGCCAGCAGATGTCACAACACTTTAATTACCAGTAGGCAAATGCTGATGCAGCAGGTCCAAAATAGCTCTCATGTTTTTTCACACGCTTCATGTGTATTAATTATATTATATTACATACATCTTGAAGTTGAACCAAACTAAGTTCTATTTCTGAAATAGCAGGGCTAGAAATCAACTTTTTTCTTTGGGGGCCACCGGGCCCCTTGATTGAAAAATTTGAGGGCCCACAAGCAACTTTCGGGGCCCAACTTTGAAAAATAATGCAAACAAAAAACAAAAAAATTATTGACAATATAATAAGTAGAAAGTACAATTTGTCTGATAATCTAAAATAAAAACAATTGAATTTCCAATTTTGCTGAGTGATGTCATTTTTATTTGCCTTTTCTTTCACTTTCAAACATTACCAACAAAAAAGGGGAAAAAACACAAACACACACACATTCAGTGACACACATATTCCAGTGACTAGTGAGCCTGAAATGGCCATTAAACAAAATAGAAAAAAATCAAGTGAGTCTCTTGTATAATACTTTTCAGTTTTGTGACTGAGTATTGCACAATACACATCATTAAATTTTTAATATGAGTAACCTAACAAAAAATCTGACCTCAATGCACAAAAGTTCAAAACAAAACCATGAAAGGGAACTAAACTTAACAGTACTCTTCCTGATAAACTAAAGTTAAACAAACAGATTTTGCCTTTTCTTTTCTTTTTCTTTTTTCAATCATCTATTCATATTACACTTCTGTCCAAATTTAGGGCACCGGTGTGGGTTGCTTCCCTTGGCCCAAATACGAAACTGCCGAGTAGAGCTAGCTGTAGCAGACGAATTATTTTGCGGGCCAAGCGGGCCCTTCGTTTTTCAACTTTCCGAGCCCGAAATCAACTTTGCGGGTTTTTGGCCCCGGGCCCCCGCTAATTTCGAGCCCTGAATAGGATTCTTCTTCAATAAAAAATCTGCTAGACATCGAATTTTGCATGTGACACAGCGCACAGTGAACTGGAGCGACACATGAATTAACAGCTAAATTAACCCATTTAACCCTGAAGCACTTCAGCAGGAGATGAATTGACCATGATAATTCAAGGGTGGTACCAGATTAGCTTGGCGCATGATGGTGGCACCACCTGTAAATTATCAAGGTCAGTCCATCTGCAAATATATTTTTCATGAGGTGACACCTTCAAAATTTGGAAAATGCAGCTGTGGGGTTAAATGGGTTAACACAGGATTGTAACTTTGTAAGCTGCAACTCACGTGTTTTGATGAGCACGTTGCACACAGTTGAATTCATGGCATTTGTCATCATACAATTTTGGATACTGAAAAGCAAATGAGCATGATACTGTAGTGATGACAACAAGTGGTAAAATCTTGACTGTTTTATTATCATAATATAGCATAGATAGAAGTGGAGTGTTTGTCTAGTGTCATTTCTAAATTCTATTCAAATAAGTTTTTGCTGCCAGTACCGTGATTTGTGCTTTGTTTGCTTTTTATTAACCTCATTACATCCTGAGGATATATCTTTTTTTTAATTTGCTTAACTTATTGTCCTATCAAGGCTACATTACCGATTAGGAGTATCAACCATTTTAATTCAAAGGTGGTGCCAGAATATCTTGGCGCCTCAGGCACCAAGCTATCCTGTCACCACCCTTAAATTATTGTAGTCAAATTTATTTCTTGCAATAGTGCATCAGAATGAAAAGAGTTAAACTAAAACATAATGAAACAGATTTTAGTGTTACACTTTTTGACTTACATGGACTTCATACTTCTTCCTGGCTTTCATCACTTGCATGCCCAGCCAGTTGAGCAGGATCCACGTTGACACGGCCACAAGCACGACATAGCCGTAGTCAGAATGAACTACTAGTGACACCGATGTCATTGTTTCCAAAGCTAGCTTATTAGATTTGCTACCGACAAAAATGCTGAGCAATCGTCCGCCCGCTCCTCTGCACTGTCCTAGTTTTCTTTTCAGGCAGTCGCAGTTCGCGCCCTTGCTCCGCGTTTGCAGAATGAATCAAAATATAGAGAACGGCAATTAATTGGCATGGTTTTAATGTGTCCGGATATTGTAAAGTTTACAAACACGGTAAATATATTTTAAATTATAAACTCTGGCTTTTATTTGAGTGCGAAACTACAAATTGACTGCGAGCCTGCTATTGTCGTGGATTGCGGTAAACTCGTCCATATGCTCTGTCGTCACAACTCGCCTAGGTAAAAAGGTAACTCGCCCAAGATAACAGTCATCTTGAAAATCTATGTCCCTTGTTACTGCAGGAAATATAATAATCTATACCTGCTGCCTCTGCAGGGCCATATGAGACTCTATGTCTTGTTTCTGCAGGGCACATGCGTTTTTATATCTCTTGTTTCTGCAATACACGTGATAATCTATGCCACTTGCTTCTGCCGGGACACATAATAATAATAATATAATAAGCGCATTAAATAGGCGCTTTATCCCAATTGAAAATCGGCTCAAAGCGCCGCCGCGAACTGAACCCAACAAGCACGCTCACGTGAATCACGCGCATTCACTCACACACTGTACATAAACACAGAACATTCACGTGGTGCTAAGGGCAAGCTCAAGGGAGCTACTGTAGTTTTTGGAAATTCAAAATCGTTTGTATTTGAAATTTGATTAAGTGGGCTGAAACTGATACCAAAGTGGAGACTCGACTCGACGTCTTTTGTTTCTGCAGGGACACGTGTACATCTATGTCTCTTGTTACTTCAGTACCACATGTGCATCTATGTATTTGTTTCTGCAGGGGCATATGAGCATCTATGTCTCTTTTTGCAAGGCCACATGAGCATCTATGTTTCTTGTTCCTGCAGGGACACATGTGCATCTATGTTTCTTGTTCCTGCAGGGACACATGAGCATCTATGTTTCTTGTTCCTGCAGGGACACGTGAGCATCTATGTTTCTTGTTCCTGCAGGGACACATGTGCATCTATGTTTCTTGTTCCTGCAGGGACACATGAGCATCTATGTTTCTTGTTCCTGCAGGGACACGTGAGCATCTATGTTTCTTGTTCCTGCAGGGACACATGTGCATCTATGTTTCTTGTTCCTGCAGGGACACATGTGCATCTATGTTTCTTGTTCCTGCAGGGACACATGTGCATCTATGTTTCTTGTTCCTGCAGGGACACGTGAGCATCTATGTTTCTTGTTCCTGCAGGGACACATGTGCATCTATGTTTCTTGTTCCTGCAGGGACACGTGTGCATCTATGTTTCTTGTTCCTGCAGGGACACATGTGCATCTATGTTTCTTGTTCCTGCAGGGACACGTGAGCATCTATGTTTCTTGTTCCTGCAGGGACACATGTGCATCTATGTTTCTTGTTCCTGCAGGGACACATGTGCATCTATGTTTCTTGTTCCTGCAGGGACACGTGTGCATCTATGTTTCTTGTTCCTGCAGGGACACATGTGCATCTATGTTTCTTGTTCCTGCAGGGTCACGTGAGCATCTATGTTTCTTGTTCCTGCAGGGACACGTGAGCATCTATGTTTCTTGTTCCTGCAGGGACACATGTGCATCTATGTTTCTTGTTCCTGCAGGGTCACATGTGCATCTATGTTTCTTGTTCCTGCAGGGTCACATGAGCATCTATGTTTCTTGTTCCTGCAGGGACACGTGAGCATCTATGTTTCTTGTTCCTGCAGGGACACGTGAGCATCTATGTTTCTTGTTCCTGCAGGGACACGTGAGCATCTATGTTTCTTGTTCCTGCAGGGACACATGTGCATCTATGTTTCTTGTTCCTGCAGGGACACATGTGCATCTATGTTTCTTGTTCCTGCAGGGACACATGTGCATCTATGTTTCTTGTTCCTGCAGGGACACGTGAGCATCTATGTTTCTTGTTCCTGCAGGGACACGTGAGCATCTATGTTTCTTGTTCCTGCAGGGACACATGTGCATCTATGTTTCTTGTTCCTGCAGGGACACATGTGCATCTATGTTTCTTGTTCCTGCAGGGACACATGTGCATCTATGTTTCTTGTTCCTGCAGGGACACATGTGCATCTATGTTTCTTGTTCCTGCAGGGACACGTGAGCATCTATGTTTCTTGTTCCTGCAGGGACACATGTGCATCTATGTTTCTTGTTCCTGCAGGGACACATGAGCATCTATGTTTCTTGTTCCTGCAGGGACACATGTGCATCTATGTTTCTTGTTCCTGCAGGGACACATGTGCATCTATGTTTCTTGTTCCTGCAGGGACACGTGAGCATCTATGTTTCTTGTTCCTGCAGGGACACATGAGCATCTATGTTTCTTGTTCCTGCAGGGACACATGTGCATCTATGTTTCTTGTTCCTGCAGGGTCACATGAGCATCTATGTTTCTTGTTCCTGCAGGGACACATGTGCATCTATGTTTCTTGTTCCTGCAGGGACACATGTGCATCTATGTTTCTTGTTCCTGCAGGGACACATGTGCATCTATGTTTCTTGTTCATGCAGGGACACATGTGCATCTATGTTTCTTGTTCCTGCAGGGACACGTGAGCATCTATGTTTCTTGTTCCTGCAGGGACACGTGAGCATCTATGTTTCTTGTTCCTGCAGGGACACATGTGCATCTATGTTTCTTGTTCCTGCAGGGACACATGTGCATCTATGTTTCTTGTTCCTGCAGGGACACATGTGCATCTATGTTTCTTGTTCCTGCAGGGACACATGAGCATCTATGTTTCTTGTTCCTGCAGGGACACATGAGCATCTATGTTTCTTGTTCCTGCAGGGACACATGTGCATCTATGTTTCTTGTTCCTGCAGGGACACGTGAGCATCTATGTTTCTTGTTCCTGCAGGGACACATGTGCATCTATGTTTCTTGTTCCTGCAGGGACACATGTGCATCTATGTTTCTTGTTCCTGCAGGGACACATGTGCATCTATGTTTCTTGTTCCTGCAGGGACACATGTGCATCTATGTTTCTTGTTCATGCAGGGACACGTGCATCTATGTTTCTTGTTCCTGCAGGGACACATGTGCATCTATGTTTCTTGTTCCTGCAGGGACACATGTGCATCTATGTTTCTTGTTCCTGCAGGGACACATGTGCATCTATGTTTCTTGTTCCTGCAGGGACACATGAGCATCTATGTTTCTTGTTCCTGCAGGGACACATGTGCATCTATGTTTCTTGTTCCTGCAGGGACACATGTGCATCTATGTTTCTTGTTCCTGCAGGGACACATGTGCATCTATGTTTCTTGTTCCTGCAGGGACACATGTGCATCTATGTTTCTTGTTCCTGCAGGGACACATGTGCATCTATGTTTCTTGTTCCTGCAGGGACACATGTGCATCTATGTTTCTTGTTTCTGCAGGGACACATGTGCATCTATGTTTCTTGTTCCTGCAGGGACACATGTGCATCTATGTTTCTTGTTCCTGCAGGGACACATGTGCATCTATGTTTCTTGTTCCTGCAGGGACACATGAGCATCTATGTTTCTTGTTCCTGCAGGGACACATGTGCATCTATGTTTCTTGTTCCTGCAGGGACACATGTGCATCTATGTTTCTTGTTCCTGCAGGGACACATGAGCATCTATGTTTCTTGTTCCTGCAGGGACACATGTGCATCTATGTTTCTTGTTCCTGCAGGGACACATGTGCATCTATGTTTCTTGTTCCTGCAGGGACACGTGAGCATCTATGTTTCTTGTTCATGCAGGGTCACATGTGCATCTATGTTTCTTGTTCCTGCAGGGACACATGTGCATCTATGTTTCTTGTTCCTGCAGGGACACATGAGCATCTATGTTTCTTGTTCCTGCAGGGACACATGTGCATCTATGTTTCTTGTTCCTGCAGGGACACATGTGCATCTATGTTTCTTGTTCCTGCAGGGACACGTGAGCATCTATGTTTCTTGTTCCTGCAGGGACACATGTGCATCTATGTTTCTTGTTCCTGCAGGGACACATGTGCATCTATGTTTCTTGTTTCTGCAGGGACACATGTGCATCTATGTTTCTTGTTCCTGCAGGGACACATGTGCATCTATGTTTCTTGTTCCTGCAGGGACACATGTGCATCTATGTTTCTTGTTCCTGCAGGGACACATGTGCATCTATGTTTCTTGTTCCTGCAGGGACACATGTGCATCTATGTTTCTTGTTCCTGCAGGGACACATGTGCATCTATGTTTCTTGTTCCTGCAGGGACACATGTGCATCTATGTTTCTTGTTCCTGCAGGGACACATGTGCATCTATGTTTCTTGTTCCTGCAGGGACACATGTGCATCTATGTTTCTTGTTCCTGCAGGGACACATGTGCATCTATGTTTCTTGTTCCTGCAGGGACACATGTGCATCTATGTTTCTTGTTCCTGCAGGGACACATGTGCATCTATGTTTCTTGTTCCTGCAGGGACACGTGAGCATCTATGTTTCTTGTTCCTGCAGGGACACATGTGCATCTATGTTTCTTGTTCCTGCAGGGACACATGTGCATCTATGTTTCTTGTTCCTGCAGGGACACATGTGCATCTATGTTTCTTGTTCCTGCAGGGACACGTGAGCATCTATGTTTCTTGTTCCTGCAGGGACACATGTGCATCTATGTTTCTTGTTCCTGCAGGGACACGTGAGCATCTATGTTTCTTGTTCCTGCAGGGACACATGAGCATCTATGTTTCTTGTTCCTGCAGGGACACATGTGCATCTATGTTTCTTGTTCCTGCAGGGACACGTGAGCATCTATGTTTCTTGTTCCTGCAGGGACACGTGAGCATCTATGTTTCTTGTTCCTGCAGGGACACATGTGCATCTATGTTTCTTGTTCCTGCAGGGACACGTGAGCATCTATGTTTCTTGTTCCTGCAGGGACACGTGAGCATCTATGTTTCTTGTTCCTGCAGGGACACATGTGCATCTATGTTTCTTGTTCCTGCAGGGACACATGTGCATCTATGTTTCTTGTTCCTGCAGGGACACGTGAGCATCTATGTTTCTTGTTCCTGCAGGGACACATGTGCATCTATGTTTCTTGTTCCTGCAGGGACACATGTGCATCTATGTTTCTTGTTCCTGCAGGGACACGTGAGCATCTATGTTTCTTGTTCCTGCAGGGACACATGTGCATCTATGTTTCTTGTTCCTGCAGGGACACATGTGCATCTATGTTTCTTGTTCCTGCAGGGACACATGTGCATCTATGTTTCTTGTTCCTGCAGGGACACATGTGCATCTATGTTTCTTGTTCCTGCAGGGACACGTGAGCATCTATGTTTCTTGTTCCTGCAGGGTCACATGTGCATCTATGTTTCTTGTTCCTGCAGGGACACATGTGCATCTATGTTTCTTGTTCCTGCAGGGACACATGTGCATCTATGTTTCTTGTTCCTGCAGGGACACATGTGCATCTATGTTTCTTGTTCCTGCAGGGACACATGTGCATCTATGTTTCTTGTTCCTGCAGGGACACATGTGCATCTATGTTTCTTGTTCCTGCAGGGACACATGTGCATCTATGTTTCTTGTTCCTGCAGGGACACATGTGCATCTATGTTTCTTGTTCCTGCAGGGACACATGTGCATCTATGTTTCTTGTTCCTGCAGGGACACATGTGCATCTATGTTTCTTGTTCCTGCAGGGACACATGTGCATCTATGTTTCTTGTTCCTGCAGGGACACATGTGCATCTATGTTTCTTGTTCCTGCAGGGACACATGTGCATCTATGTTTCTTGTTCCTGCAGGGACACATGTGCATCTATGTTTCTTGTTCCTGCAGGGACACATGTGCATCTATGTTTCTTGTTCCTGCAGGGACACATGTGCATCTATGTTTCTTGTTCCTGCAGGGACACATGTGCATCTATGTTTCTTGTTCCTGCAGGGACACATGTGCATCTATGTTTCTTGTTCCTGCAGGGACACATGTGCATCTATGTTTCTTGTTCCTGCAGGGACACATGTGCATCTATGTTTCTTGTTCCTGCAGGGACACATGTGCATCTATGTTTCTTGTTCCTGCAGGGACACATGTGCATCTATGTTTCTTGTTCCTGCAGGGACACATGTGCATCTATGTTTCTTGTTCCTGCAGGGACACATGTGCATCTATGTTTCTTGTTCCTGCAGGGACACATGTGCATCTATGTTTCTTGTTCCTGCAGGGACACATGAGCATCTATGTTTCTTGTTCCTGCAGGGACACATGTGCATCTATGTTTCTTGTTCCTGCAGGGACACATGTGCATCTATGTTTCTTGTTCCTGCAGGGACACATGTGCATCTATGTTTCTTGTTCCTGCAGGGACACGTGAGCATCTATGTTTCTTGTTCCTGCAGGGACACATGTGCATCTATGTTTCTTGTTCCTGCAGGGACACATGTGCATCTATGTTTCTTGTTCCTGCAGGGACACGTGAGCATCTATGTTTCTTGTTCCTGCAGGGACACATGTGCATCTATGTTTCTTGTTCCTGCAGGGACACATGTGCATCTATGTTTCTTGTTCCTGCAGGGACACATGTGCATCTATGTTTCTTGTTCCTGCAGGGACACATGTGCATCTATGTTTCTTGTTCCTGCAGGGACACATGTGCATCTATGTTTCTTGTTCCTGCAGGGACACATGTGCATCTATGTTTCTTGTTCCTGCAGGGACACATGTGCATCTATGTTTCTTGTTCCTGCAGGGACACATGTGCATCTATGTTTCTTGTTCCTGCAGGGACACATGTGCATCTATGTTTCTTGTTCCTGCAGGGACACATGTGCATCTATGTTTCTTGTTCCTGCAGGGACACATGTGCATCTATGTTGCTTGTTCCTGCAGGGTCACATATGCATCTATGTTGCTTGTTCCTGCAGGGACACATGTGCATCTATGTTTCTTGTTCCTGCAGGGACACATGTGCATCTATGTTTCTTGTTCCTGCAGGGACACATGTGCATCTATGTTTCTTGTTCCTGCAGGGACACATGAGCATCTATGTTTCTTGTTCCTGCAGGGACACATGTGCATCTATGTTTCTTGTTCCTGCAGGGACACGTGAGCATCTATGTTTCTTGTTCCTGCAGGGACACGTGAGCATCTATGTTTCTTGTTCCTGCAGGGACACATGTGCATCTATGTTTCTTGTTTCTGCAGGGACACATGTGCATCTATTTTTCTTGTTTCTGCAGGGACACATGTGCATCTACGCCTCTATCAGCAGGGGTACATCAGAATCTAGATTCTTCATGACACATGAGCATCTGTGTCTCTCGCTCCTTTAGGGAACACATTAGCATCTGTGTATCTTGTTTCTTCAGCCCGGGACAATGAGCATAGATCAATGCCACTTCCTGCAGGGGCACATGAGCATCTATGCCTCTTTCTGCAGGGACACATGAGCATCTATGCCTCTTTCTGCAGGGGCACATGAGCATCTATGCCTCTTTCTGCAGGGACACATGAGCATCTATGTATTCGTTTTTGCACATGTGTCCCTGCAGAAAGAGGCATAGATACACATGTGTCCCTGCAGAAACATGCGGGCGATTTTATGTTTCATGGTGCTGCAGTGCGAACATGAGCACCTATGCCGCTTTATTTAGGGACATTTGAGTATCTATGTCTCCCTCCTGGAGAGACACATGAGATTCTCTGTTTCTTGTTCCTGCAGTGCCACATGAGCATCTATGCTTTTTCCTCAGGGGTACATGAGAATCTATGTCTCTTGCTTCTTAAGGGGCACATGATATTCTATGTTTCTTGTTTCTGCAAGGACACACGAGCATCTATGGAGCTTGTGTGTGAGCTGTTCTCTCGGAAAATTATGAGCTGACCAAGTACTACTGATCAGTACTCACTGAATACAAAGAATGTACAGCTGTTGAGAAGGAAAAAGTACAATGTCAGAAAATCACTGACTGGAATAACCCTTTTAGTCCCACATCCCTCCCTACAGCAGGAGATCCCTTGACCATGATAATTCAAGGGTAGTGCCAGATTAGCTTGGTGCGGCCTCAAGGCGCCAAGCTAATATGGCACTACCCTTGAATTATCATGGTCAAGCCATCTCCTGCAACTGGTACATAGTCGATAGACAACACCTCAAAATTTGAGAAAATTTGGGGCTAAAAGGGTTAAATAATGTTGTCTATAATTATGTTTGTGAGAGAAAGCAGTTTTTAAAACAGTGTCGAAAATTGCGCCACAATAAATTGCATTCCAAAACCATTCAACTTGTTTGATGAACAGGACATATAAAGTGTTTTAAATATTGGTTAATACTAATGGCAGCATAATGGATTAATTTATTTTGTGTACAGTGGGCGATGTGTAGTTTGTGTGTGTGTTTAAGGGGTCAATAAGGTTTTTTTTTAAATTGAATTAAATTGTGTGTGTGTGTGTGTGTGTGTGTGTGTGTGTGTGTGTGTGTGTGTGTGTGTGTGTGTGTGTGTGTGTGTGTGTGTGTGTGTGTGTGTGTACATAGGAGCTAAATTTGGACGGAGTAGCGTGCCTTACACGTGGTGTCACAGTTTTTGCTTTCAGTATACTACCTTTACCTATTTATTATATTTATATTGAGCAACATTTTGTTTGATAAAGTGCCGATAACAGGCAGATGTGATTACGAAACCCGAAACCTCTTCTTCCTCGAACACTTTACGAGACCTGAATCAAAATGTCCGAGTCGTAATCATGTTTGGGGTAGTGTACGTTATGAATTCATTATTATGGTGTCACAGCTTAAAGGTGCATGTGCTTCAGCGTGTTTGCACATAGGAATAGTACCTTGTTTTGAAGTACTTTAAATATAACGTCATATTTTTAGGTTGATATTAACAGCAACCTTCATATTTTAGGGTGATATTAACAGCAAGCTTCATATCTTTTAGGGTGATATTAACAGCAAGCTTCATATCTTTTAGGGTGATATTAACAGCAAGCTTCATATCTTTTAGGGTGATATTAACAGCAAGCTTCATATATTTTAGGGTGATATTAACAGCAAACTTCATATTTTAAGGTGATATTAACAGCAAGCTTCATATTTTAAGGCGATATTAACAGCAAGCTTCATATTTTTTAGGGTGATATTAACAGCAAGCTTCATATTTTAGGGTGATATTAACAGCAAGCTTCATATTTTTAGGGTGATATTAACAGCAAGCTTTATATTTTTAGGCCGAGTGATATTAACAACAAGCTTCATATTTTTTAGGGTGATATTAACAGCAAGCTTCATATTTTAGGGTGATATTAACAGCAAGCTTTATATTTTTAGGCCGAGTGATATTAACAACAAGCTTCATATTTTTAACAGCAAGCTTCATATTTTTAAGGTGATTAACAGCAAGCTTCATTATTTTAGGGTGATACTAACAGCAAGCTTCATATTTTAGGGTGATATTAATAGCAAGCTTCATATTTTTAGTTTCAGAAGCTGTGGTGAGCGAGGAGGAGGGTTGGGGTGGTAGTGGGAGGGGAGGGGGGGGGGGGGAAGGGGATGCACGGCGGATTTATATCTTGTTTCTGCAGGGCCACATGTGCATCTATGTTCCTTGTTTTTGCAGGGACACATGTGCATCTATGTTTCTTGTTTTTGCAGGGACACATGTGGATCTATGCCTCTGTCTGCAGGGGCACATGTGTATCTATGTCTCTTTCTGCAGGGACACATGTGCATCTATGTTTCTTTCTGCAGGGACACATGTGCATCTATGCCTCTGTCTGCAGGGGCACATGTGCATCTATGTTTCTTTCTGCAGGGACACATGTACATCTATGCCGCTGTCTGCAGGGGCACATGTGCATCTATGTCTCTGTCTGCAGGGACATGTGCATCTATGTCTCTTTCTGCAGGGACACATGTGCATCTATGTTTCTTGTTCCTGCAGAGACACATGTGCGTCTATGCCTCTTTATATAGGGACACATGTACATCTATGTTTCTTTTCCCTACAGGGACACATGTGCATCTATGCCTCTTTCTACAGGGACACATGTACATTTATGTTTCTTTTTCCTACAGGGACACATGTGCTCTTTTTGCATGGACAATGTGCATCTATGCCTTTTCAGCAGGGGTACATCAGAATCTGTCTCTTGTTTCTGCAAAAATACTTAAACACCCATTCCTCTTTCTGCAAGGAAGCATGAGAATCTATGCCTCCTTTTGCGGGGATACAGCATAATTTATTCTTCTTGTATCTGCAGGGGCACATGAGCATCTATATATATTTTTCAGCAGTGACACATAAGATAAGATAGGATAAGATAAGATACGATAAGATACAACTTTATTGCCGTATAATTATAGTAATACATTAGGAAGACAATTTTTGCTGTGTATGATTATTTTCTATCACAACAACAATAAAGTCATCTTGAATTTTGAATCTTGAAATCGTTTGAACGTCTATTCCTCTCGGTTACCGCAGAGACACATGAGCATCTGTCTTTTTTTTTTTTTTTTTTTTTTTTTTTTTTTTTTTTTTTTTGTCTTTTTTTCTGCATGAGATTCTATGTTTCTTTTTCACTTTCGAAGAGACATATGAGCATCTATGTCTCTTTTTCTGCAGGGACACGTGTGTATGTATGTGTCTTGTTTCTGCAGGGATACATGAGACTCTATGTGTCATGTTTCTGCAGAGACACATGCATGAACATCTTTGGCGAACTGACTCCTTACTTTGCCGAGTTGACGCGTACTTGTGGCGAGATAGCATATGGGCGAGATGGCATAACGGGCGATTTGCCTGGAAACCTTCTCGTGGCCTTGATGAAATTAGTCAACATCGGAAGACTATGACAGATTATTTGCTTCGACACGCACAAACACTGTCCTCGCTACGTCATGCTGTGGTCAGACACAACCAAAAACATGTGTTCAGTTATCAGTTATAGTTATGGTATTTATTTACATCTGATCTGCTGAACTAGCGATCCGAAAGTGTCAATGTGACCATTTGTGACGTCTGCTAGAGGAAGCAAAACTGCAACAAGTGCAAGGTAGACCCTACGGTAAGTCAAGCTTTGTACTTAATTAAGTGCGTACGGACGAAGTCGAAAATGGAGAGTGATATGTGTATAACACGAAAACAATGCAAACAATATTCTCAACTGAGTGAACGCAAATAGTAACTAAAATTACGTACGTAATGTAAATGAATTTGCAAATTGAGACTTCAGGTGCCCAACTCCCCAAGTGAGGAAGTAGGGCAAAATACTCCATACGCATATCTTATACATTGATTGAGTGTGTATATAGCATTTAAGGCTTACATTATAGCCGAACACTTAATTGAGTGTGTATATCCACTCAGGGATCTCATGTGATCATTCAGTATTTCATTCAAGTAATCTGTTTGCATATATTTCACTAACAACTTTAAAGTACTATCAGTATTATCAGTAAAAGGTAGCTGGAATATATTTCCGCTGCAGTTGGGTTGGTTATAATTTTCAGTACACTTATGGCAACGTTACCCAATGAGTCTGCTTTGAGTTTGATAAAGTGGCTTCTTTAGCCTTAACTCACCAGTTATGAAATACCCACATTTTGGAGTTGTCCTCAGAGGACTACATTACAATTCAGGAGACAGATCGACCATGATAGTTCAAAGGTGGTTTCAAAATAGCTTGGCACCTACAGGCGCCATGCTATTCTGCCACCTCCCTTAAACTATCATGGTCGAGCCATGTCTTGCTTTGTTGTGAATGAGTTAGCCGGAGAGGCTGTGCACGTTCATATAATCCTTCTGTTGAAGCTGCATCTACATAGCTGTCATATTATGTGGTACTGTTAGAATAGGAGATTGCGAGAGGATCGTATGTTTGGTTGCTTGGATGAATGCTGTGCATGTTCGTGAGTGCATTTTGGCTGAGGTTTAGTGGGAGCATATGACTGGTATTAACCCATTACTTCCTGAAGCTGATTTTTTAAAATTGCATATGAGCCTGTGGCAAAACATTGTACGTGTAACAGCCGACATATTGTTAGTAAAAAAAAAACCACACTACAACATAAAATAAGTTCTTTTTGCGATTCTGCTATGAAGACATTGTTGTTGGAACATTGGCATTTCTTACAAAGTTTCCTTTTCACCAGAATGGCTAATCTATATAGGATTTTCATGTGTATGTCCAATAGTATGTCTATGCAGTGTCACACTGAAACATTTTTCTCTGCTGAGTGACAGGAACATATAAATTATTTCTGTTATCTCATCTAAGGACAATGACTGAAGAACTTTTTTTTTTGTAAAATGCGGTAAACACACAAAGAACTGTGTTTTTGTGATTTAAATTGACTGAGTTAGTGAGTATGTCCAACACCAGTAAAATACAAAGAAAGCAAGCCTATTGCAGACAGAGCAGACCAACTCGACAGATGGGCTGAGTATTTTGAAGAGTTACTGAACAGACCCAGCCCACCCGACCCCCCAGACATCCAGCCAGCAGAGACCGACCTACTCATCAGCTGTGACAGACCAAGATGGGAAGAGATCAGAAGAGCAGGGTGTTTTTGAAGAACGGCAAAGCAGCAGGGCCAGATGGCATCCCAGCAGAGTCTCTGAAAGCAGACCTAGAGACAACAGTAGAGATGCTGTACCCACAGTTTGGAAAGATCTGGGAAGAGGAGGTGATGCCGGCTGACTGGAAGGAGGGGTACCTAATCAAGCTTGCCAAGAAAAGCGACCTCAGCAAGTGTTCCAACTACAGAGGAATCACCTTGCTGTCAGTACCAGGAAAGGTCTTCAACAGGATCATCCTGGAGAGAATGAAGAGCTCCGTTGACTCCCAGCTGAGAGACCAGCAAGCAGGATTTAGGAAAAACCGATCATGTACAGACCAGATCGCCACTCTCTGCATCATCGTGGAACAGTCTCTGGAGTGGAGCTCCCCGCTGTACGTCAACTTTGTGGGTTACGAGAAAGCATTTGACAGCGTGGACCGAGAGACTCTGTGGAAACTCCTATGACACTACGGTGTACCCACAAAGCTTGTCCGCCTGATCAAGAGCAGCTACGACGGCATGACATGTCACGTGATCCACGAAGGGCAGTTCACCAGGGAGCTCCAGGTCAGAACCGGTGTCAGGCAGGGGTGTTTGCTGTCTCCGTTCCTCTTCCTACTGGCCATAGACTGGGTCATGAAGAGGACCACAGAGCACAGACGAAGTGGAATACAGTGGACACTGTGGACACAGCTTGACGACCTCGATTTTGCAGACGACTTGGCTTTATTGTCCCACACTCATCAACAAATGCAGCACAAGACCACGAGGCTTACTGACATCTCGTCCCAAGTGGGCCTCACCATCCACAAACAGAAAACAAAGACAATGAGGCTGAACACAACCAGGGAAGAACCAGTGTTGCTTGATGGCAGCCCGTTGGAGGAGGTGGAGTCCTTCACCTATCTCGGGAGCATCATAGACAAAAAAGGCGGCACTGATGCAGATGTCAGAGCACGAATCGGTAAAGCCAGAGCAGCCTTTCTCCAGCTGAAAAAAGTGTGGCGTTCCAGAGAGCTGTCACAACACACCAAAGTCCGGATTTTCAACTCCAACATAAAAGCAGTTCTCCTCTATGGAGCAGAGACTTGGAGATTGACAAAAACCACAGTCAACAGAGTATAGATCTTCATAAACAGTTGCCTTAGAAGAATTTTAAAAATCCACTGGCCAGAGAAGATCAGCAATGTCAGACTCTGGGAGAGAACAGAGCAGATAACAGCAGAGAATGAAATTGGGCGAAGAAGATGGGGATGGATTGGTCACACTCACAGTCTGAGAAAGCCAGCTTCCAGTATCACTAGGCAGGCATTGTCATGGAACCCCCAGGGAAAGAGGAAAAGAGGCAGGCCGAGAAACACCTGGCGTCGAGACCTCCAAGCAGACATCAAGAGACTGGGAACTACCTGGAGTAAAATCGAAGGAGAAGCACAGGACAGGAGTCGCTGGAGGTCTCTCGTCGACGGCCTATACCCAGGGAGGGGTGACAGGCGTAAGTAAGTAAGAGTATGTCCAACTGATTGTTAAAGAAAACTTAATTTCCAAAGGAATAAAATACTCTTCATACTTCCTCTTGTGAAAACAGGTTATACTAATAACTATTAATTTCTTTTGAAAGAGAATAATCAAAAAAAGATAAACTGGCTTAATGTGATCATATGTATCACCATATGTCCACCGTAACAAAAAACATTTTCAGAAAGGGTCAGATTTAATTATTCGCTGCTGGAAATCATCAGTTTCTGCATTCACATTAATTTCAGATGCCCACAGGCCAGATACTGTACATCAAAACTACCCAGTGCCTAAAATAAGCCTATTTTAACCCTTATCATTCGGAATACAGCAGTGTGAGTGTGTGAAAAAAGTTTTTTGTTTTGTTTTTAAGTCCCTTCTATTTATAGAACGGACTTTTTAGGATGGGTCGTGGTGGGGCGAATTTAATAGCATGTCCATGATGTCAAAGGCGGGCAGGCTAAACCTCTAACAATTGAAGTAACAAGATAAAAATTACATCATGTCTAGTTACTCTAACCTCGCTGCTGAACGTACATTTGGCGCGAAGCGCCGTATGTATGTATGTATGTTTGTGCGTATGTATGTAAACAAGAGAATCTCCAATATTTCTGTACACACTAGCTTGAAACTTGGCAAAATATTTCTTAAGTGGGTGGCTAAGAGAGCCTCCGAGCATATTTTAATTGAATGTCTCATTGAAGACATAAACAACCGTTTATAGGAAGTCGGTCAAGACCCAGATTAGAGTCCATAATTTTTGTCATATTTACTTGAACTTTTGCATATAGCTATTTGGAGAAAGACATTGGATGAGTTTGTTAGCCAGCTTTGTAATTGTATCCTTTCAACATTTTTAGTAAAAATTAATTGTTTTCAGAAAATAATTAAAACACTAAAAAACCTTTACTTCTAGTTCTACAGAGGCAACTCCGTCACCAAGCAGACACTGACATAATACTCTAAATATGACGTCATTCTCTCTCACGCACGCGGCTCTCTCTCTCACAAACATGCACACATCTCCAGGAGGAATAGATGCTCAGGCGCCCTCCAGGCACATGAGGATCTATGCCTCTTGGAGATGTTTGGAGTGCGCATGCATGCATGCACTAACACGCATACACACATCAACACACTTTCAGAAGAGCATGCAGATGACCCGTGTACTTAGTGTATCATGTAACTAGGTAAAGTCGACCTGCTTTCACACAAATTATAGCAAGACTGAAATTGTACCATGGAGCTCTAGTTTTGTCACCATTTTCTCAAGCCTATGAAGTGACAGTGAAACTTGTATCTCATAAAATATAAAATTACGTAAAAACTAAAACTTAGTCATGACAAATGACGTTTGACAAATCAATGACGCGTATATCCTGCGCCCCTTATAGAACTCACTGACGCATTGGCAGATCTGCGAGACTTTTTCAATAGGTGATAATTCAACATCATAATCAGGTCAAAGACAAAACAGAGACCATTGACAGCGAGGACAGCTCTCATATAGAAGGGACTTTGTGGGTTATTGTTCATCCCATCTTGTTTTTATTGAAGCTTTTTTTTCAAAAGAGTAACAAGAAACTTAAAGATTGCATACCGTACAAATACAACATGTACACACATACACACACCCAAAACGATACTAAACTATTTCAGCACGATTAAACTAAAGTGGTGTGTGTTTGTGGAGAGAGAGATAGAGAAAGTGTTTTATTAGCGTGTATTGTGAATGTCTGCATGCGTGTATCGATAACAGACCATTGTCAGAATTTCAGCAAAACAAGTATGGATCTCTAGGAGATAATGAACCGTATCAGGACAAAAAGATTCCAACTGCAGTCTATACAAATTACCAGAAGTTAACAGAAAAGGTAACAAATGTTAACTATCTTACAAAAAATCCAAATATGGCAAACCACAGCTAAAACAGCTAATATTGTTTTTCTTAGTTGATACATAACTCTCTGTACAGTACCTGTTTCTGAAATCTGCCAAAAAGACTGGAAAGTTTAACTGCCGATTCAAACAGCTAGCGGCAATGGTAAATAAAATGTTTTGCCATTAATAAGAGCAAATCGAGCACAGGGTCTGTCCGCAGTCCCTCTTTCACCCCGAAAACAATTAATTCTGTACTAAGTTTAAATTTTTCACAATGAGCACATTTTTCCTTCAACCTGTTAAGTAATTTGTCCCCAAAAGCATGCACAACTCTGCACTCAAAAAACGGGTGTTCAATGCGTGCTATGTTAAAATACAAATTCCAAGACGACAGAAATTTCCGGGCATTTTCACACGGCGGACCTAGGCTGTGGAATACACTACCACAAAGTTGAGGGACATTGACTGCATTGGCACCTTCAGGAGACACCTCAAGACCCACCTGTTTCTTGACTTTTAATTCTAGGACTACTGTGCACCAAAGTGGGTTTTTTTTTTTGCGCCCTGAGCATGCTGCTAGCATGGAGTGGATGCGCATTACAAGTGGACATCATCATCAATAGATTCCTTAGAGAGTGAACAAAAGGTACAAAAGTTTGAATCCTTTAGCTGTCTATAGGGTAATTAAACATTGGTTGTCAGTATTCTATGGACAATTCGGTACTGAAACCAGGGTAATTTGGTGTCTTGTGTGACTTATAGGGTGCAAAAAATGGATTTCCACTTTACATTATTTTATTTGTTTTTCCATTTTTCGATGGATGTAGGTGGTGTCGAAGTGACAGAATAGCTTGGTGCCTCTAGGCACCAAGCTATTCTGGCACCACCCTTGAACTAAAGCCATTGGTCTATATCCTTATCTGTAAGTACTATAATGTAGCTTGCATATATGGCAGTGTACAAATTTGAAGCTTTTACAGTTTTAGCATCAGTATGATATGGGTTAAAGACATCTCTGTTGGTTGTTAATAATAATAATTACGGTATTTATAATGCGCTTATCTTATAATAATTATAACTCTAAGCGCGCACTCACAACTCGCGCACGCATGCTCACACTTTTGACAATGACTCACGTACCATAAATACCACAGTCAGCTTAGGTTGGGGAGTGTGGTGGCGTTATAGTGCTAGAATTGTTGAAAGCGGTGAGTTTTGAGAGCGGACTGGAAGGAGGAGAGAGTGTTTCTGACGGAGAGAGAGTGGGAGAGTGTTCCAGGTGGATGGACCGTAGACTTTGTTACTTTGGACATTTCTGTTGGTTGTTACTTTTGGTACAAACGACCTTTTGTCACACGCTCATATTGTTCTATGAAGGCTGTTATTACAGCTTAGAGGATAGATCAACCATTTTAGTTCAAGGGTGGTGCCAGAATAGCTTGGCGTCTCATGTGCCAAGCTGTTCTGGCCCCACCCTTGAACTATCATAGTCAAATTTATTTCAGGCTGTAGTGTTTCAAGATGATAAAGGTTAATGACTATGATGTCTAGGCCCAATTTGGACTTTTTTATGTTAATTTAATTGCTGTTTTTAGGCTGAGGTTTCTCAACCTAAAACAGCAATTAAATGCACATGAAAAATATGATCATCCAAGTAAGCCAAATTCTTCCTGGTCTGCTCATGGAAGTCCAGGGATGCAACTAGGTGTTGGCAATCGATCGGTCATAGTCCGATTGCTCGGCTCTAATGTCCGATTAATGTAGGTGCCAGTAGGTCAAATGTCCTATTTTAATTGCCTCAGAGCTGCCTATGTCCGATCAATTTTCTGTTGTCTTGGAATTTGTATTTTAACGTAGCACATTAGCATTCTAAGTCTGCATTGCGCGCAGTGACCTCTCACAAAACACTACCTTGTGTGAACCTACTATACCGACAAGAAAAATGAAATGCGACATCATTCAAGTCATCAGAAAACACTTCAGTGTTTCTGATGACTCAAATGATGTGGCATTTTTTTTTGCTTGTCAGTATTAAACTTCTATATGGCGGATATTATGTCCTATTCATGTTGGCAAACCCGGGACATTTGATCCATCTGCGGAAATGTCTATTTGCATCCCTGGAAGTGTGCGAAGGGACTTGATTTGATGTATTTTCAGTGCAGCCATAATCAGTCAACATGAGCATGCTGTCCGTGGAGGAGTGTGAACTCCTGAGTGACTCCAAGTACAGATCTTACATCAGCCAGGTTGAAAAGGCTTTGAAGAGCTTTGAATACACCAGTGAGTGGGCTGATCTCATCTCTGCTCTCGGGAAACTCAACAAGGTAATCAAACACTTTATTTCCTATGGTGTGCAGTTTGTTAGGAGTATATGTGGTGACCGTGTCAGTTTAACCCCTTACATCCTGAGACTGAATTTGTTTAACTCATTCAGCCCGACGCATGTATTTCCCAAATTTTGGAGGCATCATCTAATGACTATGCACCTGTTGCAGGAGATGGATAGACCATAATAATTCAAGGGTAGTGCCAGATTAACTTGGCGCTGACAGGCGCCAAGCTAATCTGGCACTACCTTGAATTAGCATGGTCGACCCATCTCCTGCTGTAGTGCTTCAGGGCTGAATGGGTTAATTTTTTTATTGTCCTTTGATGGCTACATTACAATAAATTTGACTAAGGTTTTTTTGACAACTGGTATTCCTTGTCACATTCTGTTATGTGCGTGTACCATTATAATATGTATAATGTGTACCATTATAATATGTATAAATATGTATAAATGACACTAGTCATTTAATTTTAATATTAAGATAGTGTTAAAAGTAGTGAAGTCGAATGTTCCCTCAGGGAGACTATGTTGTTTTTTCTTCAGATGAGTTGGATGTTGTACAGTAATTAAATTAAATAGTGCTTAGACAATAGCATTCAAGGGGATTGCAACAAAAAAAAACTGTTCATTGAGTACCGTTGTTATTTGGTGGAGTCTGGAATGCCAGGGTCGCCGAGCATTTCAGCTCCAGTAAGTAACATGCGAGGAGAAGTGGGTTACACGATTTGAGGTATGAGTAATGAGATTTTGTTCATTTTCTGTGAAGGTCCTGCTGAACCACCTCAAATATCCAGTAATCCCAAAGAAAGTGACAATTGGCAAGCGACTGGCGCAATGTCTCCATCCGGCCCTGCCGAGCGGTGTCCATCTGAAAGCCCTGGAGGCCTACGACATCATCTTCAAGTGCATCGGCACCCAGCGCTTGGCTCAGGATCTGTTTGTCTACAGCGCAGGGCTTTTCCCTTTATTGGCACACTCAGCCATGAGCGTCAAGGTATAATATGTTTATTAGCCATCTGGGTGTCGGTAGCGGTTTTAGTCGCGATGATTCCGGCAGGATGTTTATTAGCCCTCAGGGTGTCGGTAGTGGTTTTAGGTGCGATGATTCTGGCAGGATGTTTATTAGCCCTCTGGGTGTCGGTAGCGGTTTTAGTCACGATGATTCCGGCAGGATGTTTATTAGCCCTCTTTGTGTCAGTAGCGGTTTTAGTCGCGATGATTCCGGCAGGATGTTTATTAGCCCTCTGGGTGTCGGTAGCGGTTTTAGTTTCGATGATTCCGGCAGGATGTTTATTAGCCCTCTGGGTGTCGGTAGCGGTTTTAGTCACGATGATTCCGGCAGGATGTTTATTAGCCCTCTGGGTGTCGGTAGCGGTTTTAGTCACGATGATTCCAGCAGGAATCATCGCGACTAAAACTGCTACCGACACCCAAAGGGCGAGTTTGTTATTGTGTTGACTGATAGCAGGTCAGTGTGTTTTGGAGAGGATTTAGGTGTTATAAATTCATGTACGACTTGATACCAAAGTGTTAACCCTTTGGCTGTCAGCAGCAGTGTTTGGCACGATGATTCCGACTGGAATCATCATGACAAACACTGCTGCTGACAGGCAAAGGTTAAAATCATGGGAAAAGGGGTGACAGCTTTTTCTTTTCTGCGCAAGTTAAAAAGTCTGTAGGAAAAGGTGCCATTGTAAAAGTTGTTGGAGATATATTAGCTAGTAGCTTCTGATTTGTTTGCTGCCTCTCAGAGCACTAAGTTTGACCCATTTAGCTCCAGCACTACAGCAGGAGATGGATCAACCATGGTAATTCAAGGGTAGTGCCAGACTAGCTTGGCACCATCAGGCGCCCAGCTAATTTGGCACTACCCTTGAATTATCATGTCGGTCTGTCTCCTGCAACTTGTACCTAGGTGTTAGGTGACACCTTCAAAATGGGGCCCTGGCCTCAGAGTTAATGGGTTATATTCAGGCAGTACTTTTAATCAATTATATACCACATAGTTATCTCCTATATTTTTCGCTGAAAATGGAAGGCGACATAATATGTATTCTGTGTCTGTCATGGGATCAATACTTGTCTCATCGACAGTGTGTGGTGTACCTCGGATCATATTGTTTTTATTTGTACCCCTTTCAGCCAGTGTTACTGACGGTGTACGAGAAACACTTTGTGCAACTGGGCCGTCAGATCAAACCAGGTCTGAATGGGTTGCTGTTGGGCTTGTTGCCTGGCTTGGAGGAGGGAGCCGAGTACTTTGACAGGTAAATGCAAACACATTTAGTTGTGCACTGAAGCTGGCGGTCACCCCTTGTTATGGCCACATGCTGTTTAGGGCCACATTCACATTGTCCAGACAATGTTTACTATATAAAGTATACTGATGAGCAAAAGAAATGCAACATTTTTGGAATCATGGGAAACACTAAAGCACATCTGTGTGCAGGCCAATATCGGCTGGCATCGGCCAGTGACCTTTTGCCCACTGAATCAATACTTGTACCTGTGCAAGAAATAAAGTGCATTCTTTCTCCTATGATTGCAGGACTAACACTCTGCTGGAGGATTTTTGTGATGCAGCCGAGCCCCCGTTCTTCTACACAGGACTGTGGGAGTGCATCATGAACTGCCCCAGCGTGCGTCTGCCGGCCGTCACCTTCCTGGTGAACCACTTCAACAAACGCCGAACCATGGAGGACCAGCTGTACATGATGGGACTTGATATAGACCTTATGGTTAGTAGCGCTGAGTTAGTATATTTCACCCTGATACTGCAAGATACTGGTCACTTCTGCACTGGGGATGTTTGCGATGCATATGATCCGTGATTGGATATATATATATACTGATGAGCAAAAGAAATGCGACAATTTTGGAATCATCAAAAACACTATACTGATGAGCCAAAGAAGTGCAACAATTTTGGAATCATCGGAAACTCTTCAGTGTTTCCGATGGTTCCAAAATTGTTGCATTTCTTTTGCTCATCAGTATATATTACTATGTATATATGCTTGATTGGCTTGGTGCCTGGCCTTGACAGGCACTACCCTTGAGATATTATGTCCAGTCCATCACCTTCAGTTGGTGCTGGAATCATGTTGAAATTGATTGATTGTGTGTGCGAGAGAGAGTGGTTAATATTGAATTTTGCTCTTGTCCGCAGGTGCGTGCACTGTGCAGTGCTCTTCAGGACAGTAGTGTTCTTGTGCAGCGCAGCATGCTCGACTTTCTACTGCTGGCGTTTCCCATGCACAACGGCCAGCTGACACGCACAGACCTTTCCAAAGTTGTGGAGGCTGCTATCAACGTTGTCCTTCGTCGTGACATGTCACTCAACCGACGCCTGTATCTGTGGTTTCTCGGCAACAACCAGGGGCAGTCGGCCAGCGGTGGGGAAGCTACGGCTACGTCTCTGCGGCGTATGAGAGCGGATAGCTCGTCCACGACCAGTGAAATGGATCTGTCCTATTTTCACGCACATTCCAAAGAGTTGCTGGTGGCAGCCCTCAAGCAAAAGTTATCAACAGATGGGAAAGATGCGAGGCTGGGTGAGGACGGACACCTGGCTGTGTTGAAACCTTTCCGCATTCTCATCAGTTTGCTTGACAAGCCGGAGATCGGGCCGGTCATTATAGAGGATGTCTTATTGGCTGTCTTCCGCAGTTTGTACCAAGAGGGAATGAAAGGCGAATCTGGTATCGCTCCGGCACACCACTCCTCCCCACACACAAACAGCAAACCAGTTGTCGATCCCAAACACATTGATGAGCTCATCAAAACTGCCAATCTCCTGTTTGGATCGTTTGAAGCCTACTTCATCTGGGATTTCATTGGACGGTTGTTTGGCACGGCGTGCGAGCGGGCGCGAGAGGCAAGTCTGCGCAAGTCATCAAGCACATCCACAGAGCCTGCCGATGTCATCCATATCAGAGAGCTCTGTAACATAGTGGAGTACCTGCTAGACATTATGTCACTGGTGAGTTGATCTCCAACTAAGTTTGTCTGTTACAGGTCAGCCTTGGTATTACATGCTCATAGGTAACAGTCTTCAATCCTAGAGTCTGATTCTGGGCGTTCAAAATCCCAGATAGCTGAATTTCAGCTTTTGGTTCAGACAGAACAGCCCTTCGGCCAACTTGTTTCATCTGCAAGAGGCATAAATTCTCATGAGCCCCTGCATCCGCTGTCCTGTACTGGTGCATCTGCAGGAGCTCATGACAATTCATGTCTCTTGCTGGCCATGGATTTTGGGCCTAATAGGACTGTGTTCAGAAATTTTAATTTCACACCGTAGCCCATGCATGCTGCAGTATACTACCGTAATTGAAAGCGCACGGGTCCCAGATTCCCCGCAGGGACGCCTGGTGAGCAAAAAGTCCACAGGCTGATTTAAACCTTAGCTGGCCACCGCACACCCATGCATGGGTCACCTCAGGCTGACGTCAGCCTGAGAACTTTGACGCCACTTTGAATCTATGTTCTTGGGATGGCTGGGGCCCTTTGGCATTAAATTATCCCCTGTATCCCCACGGCCACATTCCCAAATTTTGCAAATGTCACCTAATGACTGTACCAGTTACAGAAGATGGATTGGCCATGAAAATTCAAGGGCAGTGCCAGATTAGCTTGGCGCCTGAAGGCGCCAAGCTAATCTGGCACTGCCCTTGAATTTTCATGAACAGTCCATCTCCAGGTAGGGACTCGGGGCTAAATGGGTTAAACAATCTGCGTCAGCTGGCAGTGAATGGGTTACAGCTGAATTGCTTTCACTTTCTCTTGCCATGCATATTTGCTAATGTGCTGAAATTAACTCCTTCACTACCAGTGCTCTCAAGTTTTGTTTAACCCTTTGAGTGTCGGTAGCGGTTTTAGACGCGATGATTCCTGCAGGAATCTTTGCATCTAACACCGCAGTCAACACCCTCGGCTTTACATCATAAATTCAGCACCAAAGATGTGCATGCATCCAAAGAACACAGGTACAAAATAGAACCATCAATAGGCATGGATCCTCATAAGCCTCCAATGTTGCAGGGGCTCACGAGGGCCTGTGCCTCTTGCCGTTGAGTTTCGCTGGCAGTGAATAGATTAAACTGGCATCATTAGCCTTGCTCTGTGCAGGATGTGTACCCTGAAACGACAACCGAGCACCTGCCTGACCTTCTGCATCAGGTCATCGTTGCGGCAACCGGCTGCGTTCAGGTGGCAAATGACTCAGACTTGACGGCTGTCCTCAGCATGTGTAGCAAGATCTTGTCACGCGTGCAGCCATCCATGGCCACACCGAGCGGAGAGGGAGACCCCTTTGACAATGACAGTTTGTACAGAGTCGCGGACACCAGCAGTCTACAGGGGCAGGAGAAGGACCCTGGGTCTGTGTTTGGTGGTGGTGGTGAAAGTGGCAGCTTTACAACATCATCGGGATACAGTGGCAGCAGCAGTGAAAGGTGTGGCAGCTGCCCAAGAGATTCCGTGCAGAGGGCAGACGTGTCAAAAGAGAATTCCTCTGGTGACGCTTCTCATGGGGCAGTTACTGAAAATGGGCCCAGCTGCAACACAGAATTATCCAGTGAATCTGAGGACACAGGTGACGCTGATGCTAGAGAATCCGCAGACAGCACCTCTAGCCCCCCCACTGATGACAATCAGAACAAAGTTGAGTCTGTAGACACTGAGGTATTAGCTGCCGCCAAGGAGTCAGAACCTACGAAAGTCAAGTTGGGAACGGCAGAGGAAGAGCCACCCACAGAGGAAGCTCAGCCTTCAGCTTCCCAGATTAACCCCCTTGTGCATGCAACCTCTGGTATTGTAAACAGTACATTTACACACACTGTAAACAGTACATTTACCGGTGGCAGCATACACAAGGGGGTTGTCAAACCTACAGTTGTGCAACCAGGAACCAAGGAGAAAGATGTGGCGAGCAAACCTGCCCTGAGACAGAAGAGTCGTGAGGACAAGCCCAGCGGACACCTCACACTGATGCAGCAATGCCTGGGCAGCTTTCAGGAGCTATTTCATTGCATCGTTACGCATCGCATTGTCGAGAGTGAGGTCGTGTGTGAAAAATGCATTGACCTGATGACCTTCACGCCAGCTGAAATTCCACGCTTCGCCGACCATGACTCCATTTTTGATGAGGGTTCCACGTGTAGTGCAGATAATGATGCCATCCGCGCGAGACTGTTGGAATCCAGCTCCCACCCTAAGATTAAGCCACGCGCGACCACTGCTGAGGGTCAGGACGCATTCGGTCGGGCGTGTCGACTGTTGGTGGACTTTGCCAGCTTCCCACTCTACTGTGCTGATTATCAGACTGTTATCGACCAGATGTACAACACAGGTCAGTTTGGGTTTTTATTTGTTGCTAATTTCTAGCATTGGGTGAGTAAAGAGGTACATGTACACTAAATTTCTGTAGAATACTCTTGGTATGATTGTAATAATTCATGTGCTTAGGTTTGATTCTTTGGGATACTTTTTCTGATCTACTTCCACTCTGCATCTTTTCAAATTCATACTTTATGAATTTCACAGATTTGCATCGTTCACATTTTGGGTTGGACAAACGATATTTCTACTGTAACATACATGATCAAAAATACTGACAAGCTATCACAACGGCTGTCAGAAAATACAGTTGGCTCTAGTTTATAATAATAACACATGATGACCCCAGTGGCTGCAGGGCCGTCATGGGCCCGAGGACCACTGCCTAGTGGGGCAATCATTTTTGGAGTGCTTAGAACATGTAGAAGAAAATCTGAACAAAAATAATAGCAAAAAAGCATACCAGCTGGTGAAAGACCTGACCAGTGTAAAACAAGGACGCTCCTCGATCATTCAAGATAGTGAAGGGAACTGTCTTGCGGAAGACCAAGACATACTGAAGAGATGGACAGAGTACTGCTCAGATTTGTACAACCACCGAGCTGCAGGCATACTTGTCAACCCACCCGTGACCAACAATGGCAACTATCCCATCCTCCGAGAAGAAGTAGAGGCTGCAGTGAAGTTGCTGAAAAAAGGGAAGGCAGCAGGAGCAGACAACATCCCTGCGGAGCTAGTCCAAGAAGGTGGAGAAGACACGATAAGCGCATTACTAACAATCTGCAATAAGATCTGGCAGTCGGGATTGGCCCACACTTGGACCCAATCACTTATAATAACTCTGCCCAAAAAAGGTAACTTACATCAGTGCCAGAACTATCGCACGATCAGTCTTATATCCCACCCAAGCAAAGTCATGTTAAAGATCCTACTGAACAGGCTGAAACCACAGGCAGAGGAAATCATAGCTGAGGAACAGGCAGGCTTCAGACCAGGTGCAGCACAACTGAGCAGATCTTCAACCTGAGAGTTCTATGTGAGAGATACCTCCAGCACCAGCAGGACCTCTATCATGTCTTTGTGGATTTTAAGAAAGCGTTTGACAGGGTGTGGCATGCAGCCCTTTGGTCCACCATGAAGCTATACAACATCAATGCCAACCTGATCAAAGTCATAGCAAACCTTTACAACAAGGCCACTAGCGCAGTCTGCTTCAACGGCAAAATAGGAAACTGGTTTAGGACTACAGTTGGAGTCAGACAAGGCTGCTTGCTCTCACCTACTCTTTTCAACATCTTCCTGGAAAGAATCATGATGGACGCTCTGAAAGATCATGAAGGAACTGTCAGTATTGGAGGCAGAACAATCACGAACTTGCGCTTTGCGGACAACATTGATGGCCTTGCAGAAACAGAGAAGGAGCTAGCTCAGCTGTTGGAAAAGCTGGATAGTACAGCCATTGCATGGGATGGAAATCAGTGCAGAGAAGACCAAACTGATGACAAATAACGCCAGTGGCATTGGCACTGAAATCATGGTTGGAGGCCAAAAACTGGAAACGGTTAAGAAATTCAAATACTTAGGAGCCACTGTGACAGATGAGGGATCAAAACCAGAAATACTGTCCAGGATTGCGCAGACAACAACAGCACTGACAAGATTGAAGACCATATGGAAGGACAGAAACATCACACTCTGCTCCAAGATCAGACTGATGCGCTCCTTAGTCATCTCAGTGTTCTTGTATGCCTGCGAGTCATGGACCCTCACAGCAGACCTAGAAAGGAGGATACAAGCCACTGAAATGAGATGTTTTTGAAGGCTGCTTGGCATCTCATACAGAGATCACATCACAAACGAGGAAGTGGGAAGCAGAATCAGGCAAGCCATCGGGCCCTATGAAGACTTATTAGCCATTGTGAGAAAACACAAACTGAAGTGGTATGGGCATGTCACGCGTTCAGCAGGGCTTGCCAAAACAATCCTGCAAGGCACTGTGCAAGGAGGACGAAGGAGAGGAAGACAGAGGAAAAGATGGGAGGACAATATCTCGGAGTGGACAGGACTGAAGCTGGGCGATACGTTGAGAATGGCAGAGAACAGAGAGGAATGGAGGGAGCTGATTGTTAAGTCATCAGTGGTGCCCCAACGGTCGGCAAGACTACGGGATATAGATAGATAGATAGATAGATAGATAGATAGAACATGTAACTGTATTTTCCATGTTTTCGTACTAGCCGTCATGTTTGTGATCACTTCTTTATCATACATGTATAAATCTGCATGCGCCCAAAAACATGCTGACTTTTTTTTCTTCCCAGATGATGACAGTGTCCTGCCACCCTGGCTACAGGACTTGTTGACCTGCAGTTGCTATGTACAGAGTTTTCAACTCCAGGCCAGCGCCATAGCGACCATTCTGGACCTCATTAGCTTGACCCAGTCAGTGCAGTGCGAATCTCAGAACAAGTCGAAGGACAGTGGCCGAAAATCGGTCAGTGAGGGGCGAGTCTCTGTGGTCATCCTGCCTGCGTTGCTGCCTCGTCACCTGCAGCACATCAATGAAAACACCATCTTTTATCAAGTTAGTATCTTCATGTAGCAGGCTCTTTTATTAACCCATGACATCCTGAGGCTGACTTTTAAAAATTTGCTCATTGCCCTATGAAGGCTACATTACAGATTAGGAAATAGATCAACTATTTTAGTTCAAGGGTGTTGCTAGAATAGTTTGGCGCCGGAGGCACCAAGCTATTTTGGCTCCACCCTTGAACTATCATAGTCAAATTAATTTCAAGCAGTAGTGTATCAGGATGAAAAGGGTTAACCTCTCCGGCCCTGACACACTGCACCAAGCTGTTCTGACACCACCCTTGAACTATCATGGTTAATCCATACTTTTAATGGTCATGCTGATTTTTCAGTTTTATATGCTTGTACGCACAGGGTCAGTAAAAATGGATATGATGTGCGAAAAATGCACGGCAGTTTTTGGTCCATTCTCTGCTTTCTCTGACAAGACTGCTTTTTTTCCCTGAGTTAGAAAGCTCACCAACATTGCCTGACATTGGATTTCGATTTACATCTAGTCTACTTCTAGAACAGTCATATGCCAAGTATCATAGTGACCACAGTGTGTAGCTGACCTGTTACTGGGCACAGATACAAATATGGCGTCAACTCAGACAAGCATGCACGTATGCAGACACCTCACAAGGCCTCCCAACAATTGCATGATTTACACGCAAACAGTATACAGTAACATTCAGATATATTGATTAGTGTCAAATCTCCATAAATTAATGAAAATTTAACTTTTTGTTTCCTCAAAAACATTACCGATGACATTACTTTATGGAAGTGTCTGCTACTTACTCAATTTCAGCCTAAGAACCTGTTGTGTTCCTACACAACCCCCGATCAGAGGCAATTCGTTTTTGCGTCAAACTCTCAACTTCACTTGGTGGGGCCTCGCGGTGCCCACGCATGGTCGCCTGTCTTGTCTGATATGTGTTGCAGTTGCCAAGTGCTCACCTGCTTGCAGTGCGGCGACTTCTACTGGCCGAGCGATAACCACAAGGTCTGCCTTCCCTGTGCTGGCTGCACCGCCAACCACGCCTGCGATGTTTGCCGCCGGGCCCGAACTATGGTCGTCGCAGCTTTGGAGCTTAAAGGTGCGAGTGCCCTACACCGGCCAGTGACCGAACGTCCTTTGGCGCCCCCCTCCGTGCTCGGAGTAGTGACCAGACGCGCCTGCTCCAACTTTGGGAACTTACGACACTCCGGACACGTGACCACAACTCACACCACAGGACTGCGTTTTACACGGCACCCGCCCGGACAAAGCCCGCTGACTCTTACAGGAAGTCAAGATAGCCGGCAGAGCGCCCCCCTTATGGAGGCGAGCCTGCAGAGACGCGCTTTGCACCGTCCGTTGTCCTTTGACAGTCCTGATGTCTCTCACATGGAGAAGCCCGCTGACTCTTATGGGGAGTCAAGATAGCTGGCAGAGTGCCCGCCTTACGGAGGCAGGCCTGCAGAGACCTCTGTCCCCTCGTCCAAAGATTACTGGCAGACCTCGGACCTGACACTACGCCGCTTGGACAAAGCCAGCTGACATTTACGGGGAGTCATATAGCCAGCAGAGCGCCCGCCTCACTGAGGCCGGCCTGCAGCGATGTTCGTCGCATCATCCGTTGTCCACTGAAAATCTGGCCGTGTCCCATGCATAAGCCTGCTGACTCTTACGGGGAGTCAAATAGCCGGCAGAGCGCCCGCCTCACTGAGGCCGACCTGCAGCGCTGTTCGTCGCATCATCCATTCTCCGCGCACAAAGAAAACCAGAGGCTCCAGGCACTTTTGCTCTTCCGGCCACGGCCATAGGACGGACCGTGATGCGCTATGCGACAGCGGACGCAGCCCCCGACTCGTCCTCGTCACGCTTGACCTCGTTTCCGCATCCAGCCTCATTGTTCGTTCCGGTGCGCCTCGCTGGCCACGACACCCGTTGCCTTCGCCCTATAGGCGCCCTATGAGGAGCTCACCCGAACGAGATCGTCGGCCTTGCTCCCATCCTCACTCTCGCTCCCGGCGCTCCGCCGGACCCGTCCCTACCCATTGGGCGAGTCACCAAGCCGGCAGCGTGCCCCCACTCCATGAGGCCCGGCCACAGCGACCTTCATCGCCTATTCAGAGACCTTGTGGCAGACCCAACATACCACGCGATGCCGGGAGCTACAGACGCCCCCCTGCTCGCTCTCGCCGGATGTCCCTGCATCGCTTAGGACCCCTTCGGCCCCGCACGCGGAGTCTCTATTTGCCCTGGATGAAGCAGCTCGTTCTGTTGGCAGCCGCTCTCCCTCGGAGGCCGGCCACCCGTTTTCCCCGCTCGAGAGGTAGGTGTCCGCTTCATCGACGCAGGCTGTCAGGTGAAGAGGTTCAAGTTGCTGCCCCGGAACCTGCGGGACACTTCTCCGCCCAGCTCTGACAGGCCGTTTCCCGGGAGTGCGACTTCTTCTCTGACCATAGGCGGCCAGCTGGACTCGACATCGACTTCCGCCAGGACTGGTATGCGGGCCGTAGCGGCCGTGCGGGCAGCGGATCACTCCTCGGTCAACGCCTTGTCTGCCGCCTCCTACTGTGACTTGGTGCGTTGGGATTCCATGCTGCAAGCCTACTGCGGAATGACCCCCGTTCCGAGGACTCAGCTCCGTCGCGCTCCCCTTGGTGGACCCCTCCTCTTTGGCGCTTCCGGGCGGACGGTGAAGGACGCTAACTTGGACCACTGGCCCAGCAGCTGGAGTGGATTAAAAAGAGGGAGGCTCGCCCTCTGCAGCGAGGGGTGGCGTTCGCTGCTTCCGGACGACCCCTGGATTCTCTTTTCCATCTCCGAGGGCCTCCTGATCACCTGCCTTTCGCCACCGCCGCTGAGACGCTGACCACGATGGACCGAGATGCTGACCGCCGAACACAAGGCCACGCGGAGAGGCCGCCTCACTTCTTCAGCAGACCACCACGGAGGTAGGATTGCGGCCCCGACCGTTCGCATGGAGACCGCCAGGGCCCTCAGGGCCTCCGTGCAGCGCATGGACTTCGCACTCTGTCTGGACCTGTCCGCGTTTCTCCACATCCCATGCTCCCCGCCTCCTGGAGTTATCTTCGCTTTTGCCTTCGATGGCATGATCTTCCTTTCGGGCCCTTCCGTCGGTCTCGACCTCAGCCCTTGGGTTTCACCCACTTCATGGACACTGTCATTGCCAAGGCCAGACTTTCGTCTTCCTGTCCGACCTCGACCTACCTAGACGACCTCCTCCTGAGGAACCAGTCAGAGGCCGCCCTTGTGATGGACAGATGCGCTGCTCAGGTTATTGTCGCGGTTGGGATTCCTAGTCAACGCGGGCAAGTCAGACCTCACTCCTTCGCGCCTTTTTCTACACCTCGGCATGGAATTCGCAACTGACCTCAACAGGGTGAGACTACCGGAGCCTCGGATCCAGAAGCTAGCCGCCCTAGCCAGCCAGGGGGCCAGGAGGATGCAGTTCCCGCCAGAGTTTGGCTTCAGCTTCTCGGCTTGATGAATGCAGCGGCGGATCTTCTCCCCCTCAGTTGTCTTTATGCCCGGCCGCGCAAGCTGCACCTCCTTCTCCTTTGGCGTCTGTCCTCCGATGACAAATCGGCCCCGGTGCCGGTGACTCAGATTCTTCGTCCCCATCTGCGGTGCTGGACGGACATTTCGTGGCTCGCTTCGAGACTTCCTCTCGCCTCCTCAGCTCTCACTATACATGGATGCAAGTCTCTCTGGCTGGGGTGCTCCCCTGCTTTCGAGGTTCCTCACGACGTCCGGCCCCAGGCCTCCAGAACTAGCGGACAGACACATCGACTGGTTAGAGCTGTAAGCGGTTTGGCAAGCCCTTATCGCGTGCGACGCGCATCTCCGTCACCAGGGGCTTCTCGTCCTTCGGACAACGACACAGTGGTTTCCTACATTCAGAAACAGGGCAGATCGCGCTACCCCGACCGTGCATTCTCCTCTACCGACTAATGCGCTGGTGCGAGGACCACGAGCTCTCCCTCTGAGCTCGACACATTCCAGGACACCTGAACATTTTAGCAGACTCCCTCTCGCGACGCGGCCACTTACTCCACACGGAATGGACGCTACGCCCGGACATCTTTCAGATGATCTGCGCTCACTGGGAGACGCCTATGATCGACCTTTCTCCTCAAGGTGAAAGCACCAACTTCCCCTCTTCGTCTCCCCGATTCCAGACCCCCTAGCCTGGGCAGTCGACGTGCTCTCCATTCCGTGGGACGGACTCATCGCGTACGCGTAACCCCAGACGGTTCTCATCCCCAAAATCCTGCTCAGGCTCAGAGGATGCAATGCGGTCATGTTCTGGTACCTGGTTCTCCCGGAACAGATCTTGGGTCATCAACCTGCCCGGACAAGCCCGCTGACTCTTACGGAGAGTCGTGTAGCTGGCAGAGCGCCCGCCTTAGGAGGCCGGCCTGCAGAGACGTGCTTCGCGCCGTCCGTTGTCCTCTGACAGTCGTCTTGGGTCTTGCCTGGAGAAGCCCGCTGACTCTTTCAGGGAGTCATATAGCCAGCAGAGCGCCCGCCTCACGGAGGCCAGCCTGCAGAGACCTGTGTCCCCTCGTCCGAGGACTACTGGCAGACTTGAGACCTCGCCGACCTTATGACTCCTCCTTCACGCCTGGAGATTGTGCGGCAAGCCCTCGCCGCTAGAGGCTTCTCGAGTGCAGCAGTGGAGGCTTTCGCTACAGCCCGCAGACCCTCGACCAGACGCGTCTTCAAGGGAAAGGGGCGAGTACTGCGCTCCTGGTGCGCTGACCAGCAACTCTCCCCCACTGTACTGACTACTCCGCCAGCTCGCTGACTTCCTCCTCTGGCCCTTGGCGACCAGGGATTGGCCCCACCACGACCAGAGGATACCTGTCCATAATTGCTGTCTCTCTCCGACACCTCGGCCGCCCGGACCCCACGGCTGTGCAGAACCACACTTTTAGTTAGGAGCGGCCGGGGGCCACTGTGGCAAGGCCGGGCGTGGGGGCAATTAGTCGCTAGCGCGCGCCTCTTCAGGCAGAGTGACAGAGCTGTTCATGGTCCTAGAAAGGAGTGCTCTTTCATTACCCTACCCTATGTGTACGTGCCGACAGCAGCATACTGGCGCTCGGCAGCGGAAACGCTGAAAAGTGTTAGTAACTGAACATTCACAAAATGCTTTTATTTTTGCAAGAATATCATTATAACATGAGTGTAGATTTGTAGCTGATAAAATTTGCTTTCTTTTCATACTGCTTACTTCCAGCACACCTGCAAGAGCAGTTACATTTCATATTTGCAATACAATGAACATGCACTGACACAAAAAAGCACTAACTTTCAAGCTCAATCTGTTGTGCATCTTAGTTTTCTGTGGGATGAAAATTTGATGTATCTAAGCAGCATTCTAGCCTCTACTGTTATCACTTACTTGAATTCTTGTTTCTTTCCTGCTAGAGCAACACTAGCGTCAGAAAGTACTCCACTGCTGAGAAGCTGGTAAGCTGGTAATCCGTTAGGTCCATCAAGACGATCAACACAAACATGCTGATCCCAGCAGTGTTTATGCAGTACACTTGGGTTTACACGACAGTAAATTCATAACCACTAACACAACAGGTCTTAAGCACATCACACTGGTTCCTTTATATTAACACTAACACAAATAACTAGGTCTGAAGCACACCACACTGGGCTAAGTAACGGGTCTTAAGCATATCACACTGGTGGTTCCTTTATATGAACAGTTTTTAGAATTTCCCTTACAGGGATGAATACAGTTTTTGTAATTGAATTGATGATTTTCTTTTCAGTTTCATTAGGCTTTGGTAACATTTTACACAAAACGAATTTGAGTAACACAGTCCACTAGTTTCATCTACAGTGATTCCATGTATTTCCTGAAGTTCAGCTACATAGATTTCACACAGCTTTATTGGATTTTGATCAAGTGTTCGTTTTGACCTTCCTCCACATACTCTACATAGAGAATTTAACCTTTTAAAATGAAAGGCTTCTGTGTGTGCAAATGTTTCTTGTGTATGTTTTGTTCCCGCCATAACTGTACTGTCTACTCCTTAGGCATTTGGAACAAAGGAACCAGGATAATATGGATGAGCAGACAACAGTTAGTACATGATACTACTAAACAGTATCACATCTATATTGGAGGCTATGAGCAGAGCATAAAGCACAGGGATTACACAATACACAACAGAATTCCAGAACAGAGAATGAATGTTCAAACCAACTCGGTACTGTGGGGCTCAGATAACTTACCAGCCATGTTCAGTCACACACAAACACGGTACCTGTCTTTATCCTCGGATTGCACTCTTAAAAAAAACGCAACTGGAATAATACCACCAACACAGGAACCAGCACACAACACTAACAGTTCACAAGTGTGTCAAACGGTTCTATGTAGAAAATCTTTGAAGAGGAGATAGAGAACATTAAACACAGGCATAGCCACCACACATCAGCAATCCGTTACAGAGATTAGAGAAGGAATAGCTATCAGACTGTGACCTACTTTAAGCCTGCTCGCTGCGGGAGTGGCTGCAGCAAGCATGTTGCTGGCTAAACTAAAAAGTGGAAAATCCAGCGTTCTGCACAGCCGTGACCCCGGCGAATGCAAGACCTCGCCACGCTTCCTGATTACTCGCTGAGACCTACCCTGGGTATGGACGTGGCATATTTCTGACAGATTCGAACTGCTGTCCTTGGCTGGTTCGTGGATGTGACACAGAAGACCTGCTTCCTGTAGACCCTCGCCACGGCGGTCCGACTAAGCGAGCTACATGCGCTTTCAGCACGCCCTGCCTGCCTGCAGTTCAGGACGGATGACTCCGTGCATCTACTCACTGACCCTTCCTTCCTCGCCAAGACTGGGTCTCCCTTGACCGCGCCCCAGGTGATAACCATTCGGCCTCTGAAAGTTGTGAACTTTCCCCGGGAGACCAGGCAGCAAGGTTCAGTGCACGCCCTACACATATACCTATGCCGATACATGCCCGTCCCAAGGGGACAGTCACGCCTCTTTCTGCCATTGGCCCCAGGCAGAACGGACATAACAGCCCGGATGCTATCTTCCTCGCTACGCGGGGTCATACGGTCTGCCTACAGGACCTTCCCCCAGGGAGTGAAGAGACTTGAGATTCGTGCACACGAGGTTATAGCCATGGCCACGAGCGTCGCCTTCGACCGCGACGGTGCCGTCTGAGACATCGGGGCGCCTATGGGCTGTCAGGCAGAATCAACCGTCGCTCGCTTCTACCTCCGGGATCTGGCAGGCCAGCGAGTCACCTCGCTCTGGTGGGGGACATTGCCGCAGCGCAACACTCCCTCCCGGCGCCAGCGGCGCCACAGATACCACTTTGATGAAATTGTTGGGAGTGTGCGACTGGGAGGATGGCTCTGCCTAAAACCCTTTTCAGGGGGTAACTTGGGCGCGGCACCCTCCTCCTTTTTGCAATTCTTCCATAAAGTAATGTCATCAGTAATGTTTTTGAGGAAACAAATAAATTTTTCTCCAAAATGTATTTTTACGAAAAATACTTACCGATGACATTACTCGGAGGACCCTCCCACCTGCCCCGCTTGCCGCTGGTAAGCTAAGTATTCCGACTGGTTTGTCACACCACGTGGCACGTGACCTGATGGGCAGGGGCGGGAAGCTACTCATGGCCCTGGTTAGGGTTTCCTGAGCGCCTCCTGGGTTGTGTAGGAACACAACAGGTTTTTAGGCTGAAATTGAGTAAGTAGTAGACACTTCCATAAAGTAATATCATTGGTAAGTATTTTTCAAAAAAATGCATTTTAGAGAAAAATTCATTTTTCTTTTTTCCTTTTTTTTTTTTTCAAATGCCTTCTGCACTACCATAAATACAGGCATACCAAACCAGTATACCCCTGCTTCAGTATGGATTCTCAGAAGCTTGGTGTTGGTGCGTGCTTTAACTCTAATATCTTACTTAACCCATTCAGTGCCAAGAAAACGTGAACACCGACCAACTGCAAGAGGTATAGATCCTCGTGAGCCCCCGCAATGCTGGGGCTCAGGAGGATCTATACCTCTTGCTGACACAACTTCGAATCCTTTTTCCTGGGACTGCTGGAGTTTTGGTGCTGATTTAACAAAGATTGCAGAAACATGATTGGTGTGAACCGGCACTGAACACGTTAACTTTGCAACTTGCAGGTGGTGGCTCAGGAGTTGTGGCAAAACCTGGGGTCCCCCCACACGGATTGGCATCACCGTACGGCTGAGTTGTTCTACTCGCTACACCAGGCCACCCCACGGGCCTGGATATGCGAGGATACCATTGGCTCGGACCTCATCAGCGATAATGAGGTCAGTGCAGCAGTTTGTAAAATGCAAAGAAAATCCCCTACACAAAAAGAAACACACTTAGAAAGGACACGTACAGCACAGTTATGTTGTGCTAGTCCTTATTAAGCATGTTTCTGAAGCATGGATGATGGTGCTCAGTCCTGGTGACTGTTTCAGCTTTTTAAAAATCCCAAAGAGCTGAATTTCTCATGAGCCTCTGCATTTGCAGGGGCTCGTGAGATTTTATGTCTCTCGCCGGCCACGGATTACGGGACATCGTTAGTCTCTAGATCATTTTCAGTCGTGTCAGTTTTTCACACTAACACCCACGCTGAAGAATTTCCCAGCAATGGAAGAGACACGCTTAGAAACACGGAAACACTGTCATCTTGTACTTGCGCTTTCAACGTGTGCTTGAGAATCTCTTTTCTGCTTACTCAGCGTGTTTTGCCCAGTTTGTTTACCTGTCTATTTGTTACAATCATCTGTCCAGCACCCCAGCTGGCTAGGGGGCAAAAAGTTAACCCTTTATGTCCTAATACCTCTAACATGAGATAAATTTGACCATGCTAGTTCAAGGGTAGTGCCAGAACAGCTTGGCGCCTCTTCCCTTGAACTATCTTTCTCTTGAGCTTCATGCAGCCTTCATTGGACAGTTCATAAATCTGAAAAAAAAAGTCAACCTCAGGATTTAATGGGTTAATCTGGCCTGGTACTTTCCTCAAACTGTCATGGCTGATCTGTCTCCCATGGCTAAGACAGTCAAACCTGTCAATGTGGACCACCTTGTCTAAGCACACCACCCATTTTTGGTCACACAGTCCTTTTGTTATTTAGATGACCCTGCATTATCAGACAGCCCATCTTTTTGATAGTCGTTTTAGTGGTCATTTACACAGGTTTCATTGTTATTGTTTATGTACATGTGTTCTAGGTTTAGGTGGTTTTGGTATGGCGAGACATTATCTTTGGTGTTCTGTTTTCCAGGTGAAAAGACTGGACGCATTCAAGAAGTTTTCGGTCCTGTGGCACCTGACTCGCAACATGAGGTCAGAGCCAACCCTGGGGCATGAACTACGCACCTTCGACAGGTAGCTTAAACCTGCGGCTGTCAGGAACGCTAATCCATTTGACCCCTCAGCAGCATTTCCCAAATTTTGAAAGCATTACGTAATGACTATGTTCCAGCTGAAGGAGACGAACCGACCATGATAATTCAAGGGTAGTGGCAGATGAGCTTGGCGCCTATAGGCGCCAAGCTCATCTGGCACTACCCTTGTATTATCATGGTCAATCCATCACCTGCTGTCGGGCGTCGGGGCTAAATGGGTTCAGTGAAGCTGTCAGTAATGCTTCACGTCATGATGATTCCTGTAGGAATCGTCACGAAAAATGCACTACTGACAGTCTACTTTGTTTTCATCCCTATGTCACACGACCAATCCCTTTAGCGCAAACATGATTGAGCTACAAAAACCCTTGTAGCGACTAATGGCGGACTTTTTGTAGCCCTCTTTCTGATGCGTCTTGGATGTGAGTTTTAATCCATAAAAGATCACCAAAACGTTCTAAAGTAAAAAGTTTCTGAGTGTTGTTTGAAACAACAGGCACACTACTGGAGACTGCAATGTCATGAAATATTTTTAATTATGTCATAAGTCTATTATGTATTATTGTATACTCCTTTGACGTCAGTCATGTCTGGCGTGATCCAGGTTGGAAGATTTCTTCTTGATTTCTTTTACGTTGGAGGAATGAAAACAAATACGTTGTTGGTAGCAGGGGCTTGCTGCACGAACCCTTGTAGGCCTTTGGGAGGTCAAAGGAACCATTGTACCCCTCCAGCCTTCAGCCTTCATGGTACAATGATTCCTCTGACCTCCCTCAGGCCTACAAGGGTCCGTGTAGCAAACCCCTGCAACCAATAACTTATATTGTCCCCCATGGAGGTATGGGCCCCTGGCCCTTGGGACAGCTTTCACCAGAAGTCAAAATTTTCTTGAGTGAATTTTTTTTGTTTCTTTATCCTTTCAGGTCGATGTTTGTAGTGCTGGACAGCTTGAAGGAAGAGAGCAGCGCGGCCAAGTCTTTGGCCATTACGTGGCTGACGCAGGTCGTGCAGCGTGGTGACATCAGTCGTGTGCTGCGGCCCATGCTGCTGATGCTGCTGCACCCGGATACTGCCAGGTATTGCCAGGTTTAACCCATATAACCCCAAGGGCACATACCCAACATTTTGGCGGTGTCATCGAAAGACTATGTGCCAGCTGAAGGCCATCTGGCACTACCCTTGAATTATCATGGTCAATCCATCTCCTGCTGTAGGGCGTTGGGGCTGAATTGGTTAAACGCTTTACTGCTAGTGGACGCACAATGGACGTATTACAGATGTCAGAAATAGGCCAAAACTGCACGTTTTGATGAAAACATTGCATTAAAAGCCCGGACAAACATGCAATCCACTGTTTTTGTCGAAATGCGTGCAATTTTCAGACCTCCTGATTTCTGGAAATCGTCTATTGTGTCTTTGGAACCATTGCAGATACTATGCCAGATTTTTAAAAAAACGAAATCGAAAGGGGTGACTGCCAGTGCTTATAATCCAGCAGAATGTACCTACTTTGGGGTGTTCTCCTATGCCAGATAAATCTAACCACCCAAGGAGCATGGCTATGAATGGAACCTGGAAGAGGCAAAGAACAGCACAGAGCCTTGCGTTAACCGCTTCATTGTCAGCAGATACAAAATTACGTCGGTAAAAGTGTTTCAAATTCTATGCCCAAATAATCCCACTGCCCAAGGCACTGGAACAAAAATAGGCTGGGGTAGGGAGGCCAATAACCTCGCTCACCCAAGGAAAACGGATGTCTCTGGGTCAAGCAAGAGACCAGCAGGGTACATCATAGTCACAGCAGGTGCGGGGGCTTACGAGGTTCCTTGCCTCAAGCAGTTGGGTAGTGGTCACATTTCTTCAGTAGTCAGCAGGTTAAATACCAGAGTTTTAGGGTATCAAATGTTTTAGGAAACATAATTTTATTGTCAGCGATATGGTACATTTTAACCCTTTGGGTGTATTCCGTAGCGGTTTTAGTCGGGATGATTCCTGTTGGAATAATCACGACTGAAACTGCTACCAACACCCGAAGGGTTTGTCCATTCAGCCATTACCAGCCACAACAAGGCATGAATTTATCATGACAGTACAAGGCTTTCAACCTTTTACCGCATTGTACTGGAATGTGGACTTCCACAGATTTCCTCAGAGTTTGGAGTTGTCGTCTGAAGGTGTCATTACAATCCAGGAGACGGATCAGCCATGACAGTTAACCCTTTTCGCCCCCTATTCCCTTTTCTCAAATTTTTTAGGTGTTGCCTAAAACTGTGTACCGGTTGCATGAGGCGCCAAGCTAATCTGGCACTACCCTTGAATTATCATGCTCAAGCCATCCTGCTGTTGGGATCCAGGGTTAAGGGGGTTCAAGGGCAGTGCCAAAATAGCTTGGCATCTATATGCGCCACACTGTTCTGGTCCTACCCTTGAACTATCAGAGTCAAATATATTTCAAGCAATAGTGTATCAGGTTTGAAAGGATTAATCTGTCCCCAGAATCTCCATTCAGCACGTGAACGTCCACGATCCGAAGAAAGTGTCATTATCTGACGGTGATGAGGACGACAACCCGGAGGCCAACATCTATGCCATCAGCAGCGAGGGGGGCAACATGATCTTCCATGTCAGCACGGGCCCTACCACCAAGATGTCCCGCAAGTCCACAGAGGACCTCAAGTCCTACGCCATCACAGTCATGCACCACAAGGGCGGCCAGGCCTCCACGGCACCCGTCAGGGCTCACTCTGAGGCAGAGCTCACGTTCGAGAGAGTCAACCCCGACAACCTCAAGCTGCGCATCAACCCTTTTGGCTCTGAGAGCTCCCTGGACAAACTTATTTTTGACGGCTATGAGCTGCCCATGAAGGGCAGCGCACCCAACCTTAGCAGCGCCAAGCGCCTGGACAAAGAGACCTGTCAGAAAGAGGGGATTTTTTTTGACGGCAGTGAAGACATGGAGCCAGCCCCAGAGCTGACTGAGGAATTGTTTGCAGAGAAAGAAGTCACCGCAGAGACTGTGGCCGCTGACATCATAGACTTGCTGCTGAATCGCGTCATGGCGCAGGTCAGTTTGGAAAATACCAATCACAGTGCGCACAATCACAGGAAAACAAGCATCGCTTCACACACGTCCAGTCAGATGTGCGACCATGATCTCCTGAATGCCATCGAGGCAGCCAGCTTCGAGGCAGCTTCTTCGTCCAGCAGTGAAAATGACTTACCACAGTCTTACAAGAACAAAGATAAGAGAGGGTCAGATGTCAAGACCGGGGAAGGGGTCAAAGGTCAAGGTGATCCCCATCACGATGACGGGGAAGAGCAGGCGGGTATCCACCCCCTTCACATGCACATCCTTCTCTACGCCCAGCCCTATGACTACCAGCGCACACTATATGCTCTTGGCACCATCCGAACCATGCTGCTACACTGCCCCCGCCTGGTCGTCACGGCGATGGCCACCACAAGCATCTCCTCCACGCGGGCGCCTCACCTCGCTCGCTTGCAGACTCTCCTTGCCCGCCACCGCAAGTCTGTCTTTGGCAAGAACTTTTTCGGGGAACTGCCAGCGGAGGTTTTGTCCAACTACCGCAGTAACATGTTCCTGGAGGTGGTGATTTCCCTGTGTCTGTACTGCATGCGTGGCTACTACCCAAACCTCATGATGGCCCGGCTGACACAGGAGGAGCTGCTAGGAAACCAGCTGGTGCACACACAGGCTGCCGAGGTACTGTGATTTTTTCTTTCTTTCTTTCTTTCTTGTTTGTTTGTTAGGGGGGTGGCACCTTGTTGTCTCGGGTGAACAGTTTTTACAGCTGCTCATCCACTGTACGCGCTTTGTCCCAATGCATTTGGCCATTTTAACCCCTTCGCTGCCAGTGGTCGCAAGTTTCGCGTCTGACATTAACTGACATTCGTGTGAAGAAGAATGATGTAAATGGAGAACATAGAACTTACAAGAGACATAAATCCTCATGAGCCCCTGTGACCGGAGGGGCTCTTGAGGGTTTATGTCTCGTGCAGCTATTAGCCTTGCCCTGGCAGTGAAGAGAATGTAAGTGTGCGTGTTGATACTCGTCATATTTAACCCATTCAGCCATGGGACACCACAGCAGGAGATGAATCGACCATGATAGTTCAAGGGTAGTGCCAGATCAGCTTGGCGCCGTCAGGCACCAAGCTGATCTGGCACTACCCTTGAACTATCATAGTCGATTCATCTACTGTAACTGGTGCATAGCTATTTGGTGACACCTCCAACTTGTTTCCTCAAAACACATTACCGATGGTATTACTGATAGGAAACGTTACCTAGCTAGCCTAATTTTAGCCAAAATTTGGTTGTGTCCGTATAAGGGAGTGTTGGCAGGTGAGGGGCTCCATAGAACAGGCAGTAACCCGAGTAGTCTCCCTTTCGCCCCATCCGGGTATGAGCTCACCCGATATACTTCAGTTTAGTTCTTAGCTAGCCTGTAGACGGTTGTGTTCGTACATCGCTCTTCAAATCTTACTGTGTGAATGTGACTGGTCTTCTTGTGACTTTACCTAACTGTTCTTGCTTCGTTGGGGACTTGGCTGCGTGGCTTGGGCTCGTTGGAGCTCACTTGGATTATGCTAGCTTGGAGCTCACTCGAATTGTGCCTTGTGCTGTTTCGAACTTTGAACTGGGCGGCGTGACTTGGACTTAGCGTGCCTGTGACGGCCTGGACCGGGGTGGTGACTGAGTCCAGTGGCGCCTCAGGACGTCGCTTCAACCGGCAGGGGTTTGCTTCTCGCTCCGTCATGGCCAGGTAAAATCTCGGTGACTGCCCCCGACCGGCGCTCAGGGGAAGGGAAGAGCGCCGGGTGTCGGCACGCTCTGTGCACTTGATTGAGTTCTTTCTCACCCTCGCACGCGTAATTGTTGGTGCGCGGCCTCGGTGGCCACGCTCGCTCGTTCTTCATTATGGCCTCTATGTTGCAGTTACCAGGTTCGTACCTGCACGCAATGTGGCGATTTTCAGTGGCCCTGTGACGAGCGTGTAGTATGCCTGCCCTGTTCTGGCTGTGAGTCAACGTATCCCTGTGCTGTGTGCGCCCCCTGGCTGGTAGAGAGATGGTCCCAGCTGTGGGGATTCTACCGCCATGAACGCCCGCCACCTATCAGAGAGCGGCCATCTGTTCCCGCTCAGAGTACCACAGATGGGCCCAGTAAATTTCCCATGACTGTGATGAATCAGGCTAGTAGGACGACTAATGCGCAGAATACCATGGATGGGGCTATTAAGTTACCCATGACCGTGATGAATTGGACCAGTACAACTACCACCGCGCAGAATACCACGGATGGGGCTCTTAAGTCACCCATGACCGTGATGAATCAAACCAATCCTACTACTTCCGGGCAGATGTCGGCACACGATTTTACGACGATCTTAGGTCCAGGGAAGACGGCGGAATGCAGACTTGACAGAAAGGTGTCACGCTCGGTGCTTCGGGAAGAGATACACGAGGCACACTCGCGACGGGATCCCGCCCCTAGAGACGAACGCTCGGCTTCCCATTAGCAGCTCAGTGAGGAGCGGCCACGGCCAGAGAAACTCCCTACGTGGATTGGCGCCAGCTCCCGACACAGGATAGACAGACACGAGCCGGCTGCATCCAGAGATCGTGAGCATCACAGGACTGCTGCACATTCCACGTCACGATCCCAGGTCAGTGAAGATGTGCCACGACCAAACGCCCTGATTGTGGACAGGAGAGCACGCTCCAGACGCAGTGCTGAGAGGCGAGAGACGACCACACGACGGGACCCCGACCGCCGCCCTCGGCCACGCTCTGACCGTTCGCCTGACTCCAGAAGCACTTCACAGAGAAAAGGGACAGGACAGGAGCTTACGACAACGCGTACAAGTACCGTTGGGACACTACGCGATGGAAGGACCGGCTTGATTATGAATCTCTGTCGCCGTTCGAGTTCGCGGGACCGGCCGCAGAGACTGCGCTCTTCTTCCCAGACTTCGCGGGACAGCCGTCACCCCAGGTCTTCTTCACGGATGACGGGAGACAAGGTACGATCCACCCATGACCCGTTCCTTTCGTCGCAGCCGCTCCCCTCGGGACCGCCGGCCTGCCCCTGGCAGTTCGGCATCTTCACATAGGACCCCGTGGGATTCCCCGGCGCTTTTCCGCTCGCAGCGTCACCACAGCGGAAGACGACCCCCTTCCTGCGCTGCTTCCTCTTCTCATCGGGCCGCCGCAGCGCCTGCGTTCACTGGTCATTCGGAGGAGTTGGTCACCCCTGTTCCCCCCGCGCGCTTGACGGACAACTCCGTCAGCTTGTCTTCAGAGGACTCCGTTTTGGCGTTACTTGGCGATGACGGCGCCTCCCCTACACGGCGCTCGCAGTCACGAGATGAAATGGATTCGCCACCAGCTACGCTGAGCCATAGGATGGACACTCTTCGGGCCTTGGACGAATCTGCTCGCCTCATCACGTCGTGTCTTCCCGCAGAAGACTGCCCTCCTCCCCCCGCCTAGAAGAGAGCTTCGGCCTTCGTGGACTCCGGGCGCCAGGCCAAGCGCTTCAAGTCTCTTCCTCAACCGCCTGGTTCCGGGACCTACGCGACACCTTCTCCAATCACCTGCTTCAGGGCGCCTTGGGAGACACCGGCTTCTTCGCTGACTCCAGGTGACCGGCGGACCTGTCTTTGGCTTTCTATCAGAGATGTACGCGGGACATTCGCAGAGCTTCGTCTACCCACTCCCGGTGGTGGACCCTCCGGCGCTTTCCTGTGCTGGTTCTCTCCGATGACGTGATTCTACTCCTGGACTTTCACAGACTGCTTCCCTCTTCCGCAATTCCCTGGCCTCTGCGGGGTTCCTGGATCTGGGGACGAGTCCGTCACGTTGAGGAGGCCTAGAATCCTACCATTTCACTACTGTTGGCCGACGCCCTCGACTTGGCAGTTTCCGGCAACTGGGCCACTTATCTCACCACTGTCAATGGCATCCCTGCGGCTGCAATCGGCGATCTGATGCGCCGAGATACCGTCCTGCACCTTGCTCGCGGCCGACCGAGTTTGAAGAATCAGCTACACCGGGCGAGTCTTGGTGGAGAACCCCTTTCGGCCCCACCTGGCAGACCCTCAAGGAGGCAAACAAGGACTTGTGGCCCAACCGCCTCGCTCCGACCCACTTTCAGGCAGCCCGCAGGGCCGTGGGTCGAGCCCTGCATACTGCCAGACCCTCCTCCACGTCTTGGTCCAGCAGAAGGGGGTCACCAGGAACAGGACCTTGTTAGATGACGCAGGCCGTGTCGCTGGACCGAAGCCGACCTTCTGGCCGGTTGGCAGGGACCACTCTTCCATGGAGATGCAGTTCGAGGTCAGCGCCGGCGTCGCATGGTTGACAGCGTTGGACGTAGCAGCCTTCCAGGGACACTGATGCACGGCGTACCGGCAGACCGCAGCAGATCGTCGGGCTGGATTGGCAGGGACCACTCTTCCGCGGAGGTGCAGTTCGTCCTCTGCGCCGGAACTAGTCGGCTAGCAGCCGATGGACGGAGGCGACGGTTCTGTGACATCGACGGCGCGGTCCTGGGAACGACAGTGGCAGCCACTTCCCTGCGTGCAGCAGATGGCTAGGAAGTAGACAGTCTACCTTCGTAGGACTAGGTGTCAGCGCGGGGAGAGGACGTTGTCCGACTGACATCGCTGCGTGGGCTGACATCGCTCTCCATCGTGTTAGTTGATGCAGTTCGGACTTACGCAACTGGTTGGACGAGGCGTCTCGGCTCTTTGCATCCTTCTCCCGGCGGAGCGCTGCTCCCCGTCGTCGCATTGGCTTTGGTCTTCGCTCCGCGGCGGCCAAGTACTACAAGTCTCCTCCTCAGCCAACATGTTTGGGACCTAGCGGAGGCGGTTCGCGCTTCTGCGTGGAGACAACTTAGAGAACTGGTGTTCTTCTCGGGCACCTGACCAGAGAAGATCGATTCACTCCCACCGGCTTTGTTATGCAGGTACACACCCGGCGGTCTGACGAGGATAAAACAAGAGCCTTCCTGTTTCTGCGTCTTGCTGGTGTGAACGGGGTTCTTGGACATGACAGATGACGCTTTGGAAGCACGCAGCCTGAGGCACGATTACCGGGAGATGAGACGTGACAACAGCGTGGCAGGACCTTACAGTCGGTGACCTTAGAGCTGGTCTGGCGTTCCAACTCCGTGGCAGTACAGTCGACTTTTTCTCGTACCCAAGCCGGCGGATATGGCGGCCGATCTTTGACCTGTCGGCCCGGAACAAGTTCTTTCAGCATCGTGGCAGAATGGAGACGGACAGAGCCCTGAGGGCAGCGGTACATCTGCAGGACTCGTTACAGCTGGATGACCGACTATTTCGGAACCAGTTGGCAAGCACTTGGCGGACGGCAGAGGTTCCTGCGCGCGATTCTTCATCGACTGGGCTACTTAGTCTACGGGGCAGGTCCTACGTGGTACCTTCATGCGGATTCCAGTGAGGATGGAATTCGTGGCCGTCCTGTTCGAGTATGACTTCCAGTAGGATGGGAGCAGTGCAGAGTAGGAGCGGCCCTCAGAGCCTTACATTCGGGTTGACGGTTAGGACTGCTAGCGTGCCAGCGGATCGTCTTCCCCAGGCAGACACTTCATCCGGTTGGAGAGGAAGCGCTACGGCTGGTTCTGGGGAAGATTGACGTAAACAAGGGATGTGCTAGTGCTCTTCGAGGCCGGTTGCTCTTGGAGTCGTTGCTATGGCCAGATATCTTCCAGCTACCCTGCTCGCCATCGAGAATCAAAATTCTGAGGTCATATGAGTGGTTGTCCGGCTATCCCTCTCTGCTAGAGGCTTTGCGGGGGCTATGGTGGAAGCGAGGTCTGCAGCCACAAGGAGCGCCTCTGCTTATGTCTACGAAGGTAGGTGGGCATTCTCCAGGCTCGGTGCGCCTCGTCCCTTCACCAGTCGTGGTCATCTCTTCCCCACATGCCCTCCACGCACGATACTCAAGCAACCACGACAGCCGCTGTACCATCCGTGCCCAGAACGTCTCCTCCTCCACACCTGGAGATTGTGCAGCAAGCCCTCGCCAGCAGAGGCTTCGCTAGTGCGGCGGTGGATGCTATTGCTGCGACCCGCAGACCCTCAACCAGACGAGTTTACGAGGGAAATGGCGAGTGCGGTGTGACTGGTGTGGTGACAACCTCCTCTTCCCCATGGACCTGACAGTGCCCCAGCTGGTGGAGTTTGTCCTCTGGCTATTCAACGACCAGGGACTGGCTCCAATTACCTTTCGGAGCTACCTAGCCAGGATCGCCGACACCTACCGGCACTTGGGCCGGCCCGACCCTGGTAGCTGCAAAGACCTCGCCGATCTGATGGCCCACTTCGGTCTGCAACGCCCAGCACTGCTTCGCTTTGCCGAGATGGGATCTACCATGGGTGCTTATGTGGTTCAACTCGGTCCGTTTGAACCTCTTCAGTTGGCGCGCATGCCGGACGTGACTCGGAAGACGTGCTTCCTGTTGGCCCTAGCCACGGCTTCCAGGGTCAGTGAACTTCACGCGTGGTCGACACGCCCAGATTGCTTGCAGTTCCGGACGGACGGCTATGTGCAACTGCTACCTGAACCAACCTTCCTGGCCAAGCAGCGGTCGCCTTGGCTGCCCCACAGGTGATGACTATTCGCCCTTTACGAGTGACAGACTCCACCCGGGAGAACAGACAACAGGACCCAGTGAGAGCCTTACGTGTGTACCTGCGCCGGACCAAGCCTCTGCGCAGAGGACGCACCCGCCTGTTCTCCCTCTGTCCCCAGGTAGACGTGACATCTCAGCCCAGACCATCTCCTCCTGGCTCCGATGGGTGATTCGCTCTGCCTACCAGGATCTCGCCCCTGATGCAGCCAAATGTATGAACATCAGGGCGCACGAGGTCAGAGCCATGGCCGCAAGTCTCGCATTCAACCGCAACTGCGCTGTCAAGGACGTTGTGGCGGCCGTGGGATGGCGAGCTGAGACTACCTTCGCCTGCTTCTACCTGAGGGACCTCTCCGCCCAGCGGCAGGACCTTTCGCTGGTGGGAGACATCGCAGCGGCGCAACACTCCCTCCCGGCGCCTATGGCGCCGTAGGTATCTTAGCTAAAATTATCGGGAGTTTGCTTCAGGAGGGAGGGTCTGAGGGCCAGTGTCTTTGGTGTTAGGGGCGCTATAGCGGCACCCACCTCCTCTTCAGGATTCTTCCTATCAGTAATACCATCGGTAATGTGTTTTGAGGAAACAAATTAATTTTTCTTTAACATGGGGCATAAATAAAGCTAAGACCATTTAGCAACACACATCCAATATCAAGAGCTACAGGCAGTGCAGACAGTAGGGAGAGTTTTAAAAAGGCAAATACAGGTGAATGGACAAAGGGTAGACAGAAAAACATGCCCCAGAATAGAGAGAAAAACCCACCCTGTGGGGCTGACCAGGGTCACCCTGGTCAGCCCCACAGGGTGGGTTTTTCTCTCTATTCTGGGGCATGTTTTTCTGTCTACCCTTTGTCCATTCACCTGTATTTGCCTTTTTAAAACTCTCCCTACTGTCTGCACTGCCTGTAGCTCTTGATATTGGATGTGTGTTGCTAAATGGTCTTAGCTTTATTTATGCCCCATGTTGTAGGTTTATTTAATGTATTTGACCGGCTGGCGACATACATTCAATTTTCTGTTTAGTTTTTTTTCACAAGCAGTGCAGTCACGTCCTGAGAAAGCCTTGTTGCTGTCGGGACGTTAAGCAATGTACAATCAATTTTTCTTTAAAATGAATTTTGGGGAAAAATACTTACCGATGGTATTACTCGAAGGTCCCTCCCACCTGCCCCGCTTGCCGCCAGTTCACTAAGAAACTAAACTGAGGTATATCAGGTGAGCTCGTACCCGGATGGGGCGAAAGGGAGACTACTCGGGTTACTGCCTGTTCTATGGCGCCCCTCACCTGCCAACACTCCCTTATACGGACACAACCAATTTTTGGCTAAAATTAGGCTAGCTAGGTAACGTTTCCTATCAGTAACACCATCGGTAAGTAATTTTGGAAAAAAATCCTTTTAAAGAAAAATTCATATTTGAAAAATGGGGCCTGGGTATAAATGGGTTAACAATTGTGTTGCTGTATCTTAAAATCACTTCCTCATTGGCTTAACTCATTCTACCCCAGACACACCACAGCAAGATGGGGATCGACCATGATAGTTCAAGGGTGGTGCCTATGGGCGCCAAGCTATTCTGGCATCCCCCTTGAACTATCATGGGCGATCTGTGTCCTGCACTGCAATGCAGTCTTCAGAGGACAACCGCAAAATTTGGGGATTTTGGTCTTGAGGTACAATGAGTTAATACAAATGGTTGTTAACCCTTTGACTGCTGAGAAAACATCAGTACCACTCAACTGCAAGAGGCATAGATCCTCACGAGCCCCTGCAATTGGCAGGGGCTCATGAGGATCTATGCGAATGCCTCTTGCTGAGACCAATTTGTATTCATGTTCCTCGGTTGCTGCTTTTGTTCCTTAACCCTTATCATTCGGAATACACCAGTGTGTGAAATAATTTTGACTAAAATAGTTCAAGGGTAGTGCCAGAATAGCTTGGCGCCTCCAGGCGCCAAGCTATACTGGCACCACCCTTGAACTAAAGCCATTGGTCTCTATCCTTATTTGTAAGTACTATAATGTAGCTTGCATATATGGCAGTGTACAAATGTGAAGCTTTTCGCCTCAGTAGGATATGGGTTAAATAAACACCTATTTCAGAACAATACTTTATTATTATACAGTTATAGTGGTGCAGGCCAACAATAAAAGATGCTCAGCATATTTAGTCTTCTATTATACAGTTATAGTGGTGCAGGCCAACAATAAAATATGCTTTGCATATTTAGTCTTCTATTATACAGTTATAGTGGTGCAGGCCAACAATAAAAGATGCTCAGCATATTTAGTCTTCTATTATACAGTTATAGTGGTGCAGGCCAACAATAAAAGATGCTCAGCATATTTAGTCTTCTATTATACAGTTATAGTGGTGCAGGCCAACAATAAAAGATGCTCAGCATATTTAGTTTTATATTATACAGTTATAGTGGTGCAGGCCAACAATAAAAGATGCTCAGCATATTTAGTCTTATACAGTTATAGTGGTGCAGGCCAACAATAAAAGATGCTCAGCATATTTAGTCTTCTATTATACAGTTATAGTGGTGCAGGCCAACAATAAAAGATGCTCAGCATATTTAGTCTTCTATTATACAGTTATAGTGGTGCAGGCCAACAATAAAAGATGCTCAGCATATTTAGTCTTATATTATACAGTTATAGTGGTGCAGGCCAACAATAAAAGATGCTCAGCATATTTAGTCTTATATTATACAGTTATAGTGGTGCAGACCAACAATAAAAGATGCTCAGCATATTTAGTCTTCTATTATACAGTTATAGTGGGGCAGGCCAACAATAAAAGATGCTCAGCATATTTAGTCTTATATTATACAGTTATAGTGGTGCAGGCCAACAATAAAAGATGCTCAGCATATTTAGTCTTATATTATACAGTTATAGTGGTGCAGGCCAACAATAAAAGATGCTCAGCATATTTAGTCTTCTATTATACAGTTATAGTGGTGCAGGCCAACAATAAAAGATGCTCAGCATATTTAGTCTTATATTATACAGTTATAGTGGTGCAGGCCAACAATAAAAGATGCTCAGCATATTTAGTCTTCTATTATACAGTTATAGTGGTGCAGGCCAACAATAAAAGATGCTCAGCATATTTAGTCTTCTATTATACAGTTATAGTGGTGCAGGCCAACAATAAAAGATGCTCAGCATATTTAGTCTTATATTATGCAGTTATAGTGGTGCAGGCCAACAATAAAAGATGCTCAGCATATTTAGTCTTATATTATGCAGTTATAGTGGTGCAGGCCAACAATAAAAGATGCTCAGCATATTTAGTCTTCTATTATACAGTTATAGTGGTGCAGGCCAACAATAAAAGATGCTCAGCATATTTAGTCTTCTATTATACAGTTATAGTGGTGCAGGCCAACAATAAAAGATGCTCAGCATATTTAGTCTTATATTATACAGTTATAGTGGTGCAGGCCAACAATAAAAGATGCTCAGCATATTTAGTCTTATATTATACAGTTATAGTGGTGCAGGCCAACAATAAAAGATGCTCAGCATATTTAGTCTTATATTATACAGTTATAGTGGTGCAGGCCAACAATAAAAGATGCTCAGCATATTTAGTCTTATATTATACAGTTATAGTGGTGCAGGCCAACAATAAAAGATGCTCAGCATATTTAGTCTTATATTATACAGTTATAGTGGTGCAGGCCAACAATAAAAGATGCTCAGCATATTTAGTCTTCTATTATACAGTTATAGTGGTGCAGGCCAACAATAAAAGATGCTCAGCATATTTAGTCTTCTATTATACAGTTATAGTGGTGCAGGCCAACAATAAAAGATGCTCAGCATATTTAGTCTTATATTATACAGTTATAGTGGTGCAGGCCAACAATAAAAGATGCCCAGCATATTTAGTCTTATATTATACAGTTATAGTGGTGCAGGCCAACAATAAAAGATGCTCAGCATATTTAGTCTTCTATTATACAGTTATAGTGGTGCAGGCCAACAATAAAAGATGCTCAGCATATTTAGTCTTATATTATACAGTTATAGTGGTGCAGGCCAACAATAAAAGATGCTCAGCATATTTAGTCTTATATTATACAGTTATAGTGGTGCAGGCCAACAATAAAAGATGCTCAGCATATTTAGTCTTCTATTATACAGTTATAGTGGTGCAGGCCAACAATAAAAGATGCTCAGCATATTTAGTCTTCTATTATACAGTTATAGTGGTGCAGGCCAACAATAAAAGATGCTCAGCATATTTAGTCTTCTATTATACAGTTATAGTGGTGCAGGCCAACAATAAAAGATGCTCAGCATATTTAGTCTTCTATTATACAGTTATAGTGGTGCAGGCCAACAATAAAAGATGCTCAGCATATTTAGTCTTCTATTATACAGTTATAGTGGTGCAGGCCAACAATAAAAGATGCTCAGCATATTTAGTCTTCTATTATACAGTTATAGTGGTGCAGGCCAACAATAAAAGATGCTCAGCATATTTAGTCTTCTATTATACAGTTATAGTGGTGCAGGCCAACAATAAAAGATGCTCAGCATATTTAGTCTTCTATTATACAGTTATAGTGGTGCAGGCCAACAATAAAAGATGCTCAGCATATTTAGTCTTCTATTATACAGTTATAGTGGTGCAGGCCAACAATAAAAGATGCTCAGCATATTTAGTCTTCTATTATACAGTTATAGTGGTGCAGGCCAACAATAAAAGATGCTCAGCATATTTAGTCTTCTATTATACAGTTATAGTGGTGCAGGCCAACAATAAAAGATGCTCAGCATATTTAGTCTTCTATTATACAGTTATAGTGGTGCAGGCCAACAATAAAAGATGCTCAGCATATTTAGTCTTCTATTATACAGTTATAGTGGTGCAGGCCAACAATAAAAGATGCTCAGCATATTTAGTCTTCTATTATACAGTTATAGTGGTGCAGGCCAACAATAAAAGATGCTCAGCATATTTAGTCTTCTATTATACAGTTATAGTGGTGCAGGCCAACAATAAAAGATGCTCAGCATATTTAGTCTTCTATTATACAGTTATAGTGGTGCAGGCCAACAATAAAAGATGCTCAGCATATTTAGTCTTCTATTATACAGTTATAGTGGTGCAGGCCAACAATAAAAGATGCTCAGCATATTTAGTCTTCTATTATACAGTTATAGTGGTGCAGGCCAACAATAAAAGATGCTCAGCATATTTAGTCTTCTATTATACAGTTATAGTGGTGCAGGCCAACAATAAAAGATGCTCAGCATATTTAGTCTTCTATTATACAGTTATAGTGGTGCAGGCCAACAATAAAAGATGCTCAGCATATTTAGTCTTCTATTATACAGTTATAGTGGTGCAGGCCAACAATAAAAGATGCTCAGCATATTTAGTCTTCTATTATACAGTTATAGTGGTGCAGGCCAACAATAAAAGATGCTCAGCATATTTAGTCTTCTATTATACAGTTATAGTGGTGCAGGCCAACAATAAAAGATGCTCAGCATATTTAGTCTTCTATTATACAGTTATAGTGGTGCAGGCCAACAATAAAAGATGCTCAGCATATTTAGTCTTATATTATACAGTTATAGTGGTGCAGGCCAACAAAAAAAGATGCTCAGCATATTTAGTCTTATATTATACAGTTATAGTGGTGCAGGCCAACAATAAAAGATGCTCAGCATATTTAGTCTTACATTATACAGTTATAGTGGTGCAGGCCAACAATAAAAGATGCTCAGCATATTTAGTCTTCTATTATACAGTTATAGTGGTGCAGGCCAACAATAAAAGATGCTCAGCATATTTAGTCTTCTATTATACAGTTATAGTGGTGCAGGCCAACAATAAAAGATGCTCAGCATATTTAGTCTTCTATTATACAGTTATAGTGGTGCAGGCCAACAATAAAAGATGCTCAGCATATTTAGTCTTCTATTATACAGTTATAGTGGTGCAGGCCAACAATAAAAGATGCTCAGCATATTTAGTCTTCTGAAATTTGTTTGTTATTTTTTTATGCATCTTTCAGGAGGAATTGTACGAGTACGACCCCAGTAGAGAGAGAGAGCCCCATTATCTCTCTCTCTCTCTCTCTCTCTCTCTCTCTCTCTCTCTCTCTCTCTCTCTCTCTCTCTCTCTCTCTCTCTCCAGTGCGTTACCAGCTGTTACTGCAGTGTGTACAAGAAACAATATCATTTTATGGTTGTGTGTCAATAGTGGTGTGACAGAAATCAGAAGTGGGTCAAACACTGCACATCTTTTGACAATTTATTAGATGCCTGGATGATGCCTGTGATATTGCATGTTTGCTCGCGGATTTAATCCACTGTTGTTGTGGGGTTTTTTTTTCTACAATTTGACCAACTTCTGATTTCCAAACAAGGCCTGTTGATTTTGCATTGAAATGTATGTGACTTCTCTTTCTAAATAAACACACTTTATTTATCATGTTTCAAATTTATTCATTGCCAGGTGTTGGCCCTGTTGCTGTCAGAGTTGCTGTCAATCATGCGCGACTCTGGGCGGAGCTTCGTGTCCTACATCTCTGATCTGCTCGGACGCTGCAAACTGCAGAAAGCACTGATGCATACACTGCTAGCCAGCGTCTTTGACTCGCGACTCAAATCACACAGTAAGGTTTATTAACCCTTTTCATCCTAATACACTCTTACTTGAAATAAATTTGACTATGAAAGTTCAAGGGTGGTGCCAGAATAGCTTGGCGCCTGAGGCACCATGCTATTCTGGTACCACCCTTGAACTAAAATGATTAATCTTTTTTATTGAAAGTATAGGCACCCTAAAAATATACATTATTATTGTTATTATTATAATCTACCCCTGAATCTGTAATGTAGCCTTCATAGGACAATAAGCAGTTTTTACAAATTCAGCCTCAAGATGTAAAGGGTTAGATACTGTCACCTCACACAGTGCATATTTATTTACTATTAACAAATCACATAGTGTGTTTATTCCATCTCCTGTCTGAAAGGGAGTGTGCCTTTATCTTACTTTCCCATTGTCAGTCTGTGTGTCTTTCCAGATTTGTGGCAGACAATTTCAGATGCTAGGTAATGATGTGTACTCTACCTCAAAACATTTTACTGCGGCTCGATTGAAGATGTCACCTGCAAATTCTGACCTTTTTACATCATCCTGGGTGGTAGAGGGTTCGACTCCCGTCCGAAAGGTGGTGGATTCGAACCCGGCTGGGGCAAAATAAAATTAGTACAGACCTCTTTTCGGTGCCCCGTCTTTGAAATCACCTTCGTGGTGGACAAAAGACATTGAGCCCTAAAGCTAAACGTTTAACTTTTTTTTTTTTTTTGGTAAGTGCAGAATCAGGTGAGCCCCTTCAGTGCCAAAAACAAGATCCAGATGCAAGGGACATAGAGTCTCATGAGGATGCCAAAGGGACCCAGCCGTCTAAGGAACACAGATGCAGAGTGATTTCAGCAAGAGGTCTAAATCCTCAAGAGCCCCCGCAATTGCGGGGGCTCTTGAGGATTTAGGCCTCTTGCTGAAATCACTTTGTGTGTGTGTTCTTTGGACTGCTGGCTCCCTTTGGCATGGAACTAGGTCACATCTTTCAGGAACACAATTTGCGTCCGGTGGCGGTGAGGGGTGTTTTGAGTGTGTCATCCGTGTTATTTCTCGTCCCCAGGTGGAAAGAAGCCCCTAAGCTTGACAGAAACCATCATCGAGTTCAACGAGAACGGCATCGACCCCTCGGTTCAGGAGGCGTTTCAAATCTCCATGCTGCGACTGGTCCTCATCACGATCATGCTGGAGGAGCAGATAAACAGCTGTGTGGGCAGCATGCCGGCCGATGGCGCAGGGGCGGGAAGCTCGGAGTGGGACCGGGTGCGCACCAGTGTTCAGTACTCGCTGGCCAAAGTCAGGTAGGAAGATGTTGGAGATCTTTTTTGTCAGTCAGCTCCGCTTATTAACTCTTTGCCTACCGGCTGGTGGCTTCAGCTGCTGTGAAACAACTTCCCTTATCCCGCTATGGATGGCGAGATTATACCAACTAAGATTCGCTTGCAGTGCGTGTGCTTGGCTATTTTAGCTAGTAGAGTAGGTGATTGGCAGTAAGCAAGCAAGTGTGGAGTCCCTGTATGAACAGCATGTTTTGAGAAAGGGTAGGCAGATTGCTTCAGACAGATCCCATGTCCTTGCCCACCTCTATGAACTCCTTCCCTCTGGCCGCAGACACCGCACACACAGAGCTAGGACTCTCAGACTACAGAACAGTTTCATCCCCAAATCCATCACTCTAAGCAATCTTTAGGTACATCCACACATACCCAAACCCTATCCCCCTTTACCTGTGCAATCAGTATTATGTATAATTGTGTCTAGGTGGGTGTGAATGTGTAAGTGCCGCTCAGTGCACAAATGATGTTTATGTGTGAGATGTGTAAGAGCTATGTGTAAAGATTTTGTAGTGTATACTTTGTTCATTTAGAATGTGTCTTTTTCTTGTTTGTACTACTTGTTATAAATGTACCACAAATGAATTTCTCTCTTCGAGATAATAAAGTACTCTTATTCTTATTCTTAGCTTGGCGCCTGAGGTGCCAAGCTATTCTGGCACCACCCTTGAACTAAAATACCACCGTGAGATGGCCTTAGTCGCCTGCTCAGCGTTAAACCCCAATAACTAATTAACCGATTAAACTAAAATGGTTGATCTATCTCCTGATCTGTAATGTAGCCTTCTTAGGACAATAAGCAAATTTTAAAATGATTAGTTAGTGGGGTTTAACGCCGAGAGGTGACTAAAGCTATCTCATGGTGGAAATTTAAAAATAAATCAGCCTCAGGATGTAATGGGTTATAATAGTGTCAAATATAACAAATATTTTTTTTTACAATGAGCCAATGATAAATTTCAGTCTCATAAGTTTTTCAGAGAAAGTGTTATTGTGTCGTTTGATGTCTTGTTGTGTTGTGCCAGCTCGACGTGACAGTAAACATTGTTTCTCACCATGACGTCTTCAGTCCTTGTTCCTTTCACCCCTGCAGGTTCCGCACCACAGAGCCCATTGCCCAGCAAGTGATGTTCCTGTCAGGGGTTCTCAGTGCGCTCAAGCAGCGCCACCTGTGTCATCTGCATCGGCACTGGATCAGTCTCGTCACATCAGCCCTGCCGTACATGGGCCGCGCGCTGACCAGAATCGTGTTGTGTGTTGTGTCCCAGCTGTGTCGAAACTTGGAGGGGTTGGTTGCAGAGTGCACAGCAAGTGAAAAAGAAAGGTGAGGTGGATGTTTATAAGAGCTCACGGTGAGGTGGATGTTTATAAGAGCTCAAGGTGAGGTGGATGTTTATAAGAGCTCAAGGTGAGGTGGATGTTTATAAGAGCTCAAGGTGAGGTGGATGTTTATAAGAGCTCAAGGTGAGGTGGATGTTTATAAGAGCTCACGAAATCGGATCCATCTGCAAGAGGCATAGATTCTCATGAGACCCTGCATTTTGCAGGGGCTCATGAGACTCTATGCCTCTTGCTATGTTCCGAATGGCTCATCCAGCTCTGTTTGCGCGAAAGAGGCACAGAATCTGTCTTGCAGATGGAGCCTGCTGGATTTGTGACCAGTGTATATAGTGTTGTTTCTTTGACTTGAAGTTGACTGCAGGGCTCGGCGAAAATCTCAAGGCGGAGACTTGCTTTGTTTGTACCCTCAGATTGAGGGAAATTGTGTAGGGTAAAGTCTGCTGTCATTTTCATTGATTACAAAGGTGTCTGCAGAGCGCACACGGCGTCTTTGTTTAATTGAAGTCTGTGTTCACTCAACAACCAAATGCCACAAACGTCCAAGAAGCGTGGATACAAAGCGGTCTCAGCAAGAGACATAGATCCTCATGAGCCCCCGCAGTTGCGGGGGCTCATGAGGATCTATGTCTCTTGCATTTGGATCGTGTTCCCTTTTTCGTGACAGCGCAGGGTTAATCAGTAATCAGCACAAAGTAACCCTTCACTGCCGATGGATGCAGATCGCGTGCTGTCTGAAATCATCGTAAATTCCAAAGTCAGAGATCCCCAGACGTTGAGGAACATGACCACAAAGTGGTTGCAGCAGGTTGGGGAGGGGTGGGGGGGGGAGGGCTCATGGATCTCTACCACTTGGGTGGTGTTCATTTTTTTCTGAACAGTCAAGGGGTTAAATATTTAGTTTTTCATGAGTTTGAGTACTTGCCAAATGTACTGTTGTGTTTAACCCTTTCAATGCCAGCTGGCGCAGACTGTTTCTGCAATCTTTGTTAATTCAATGCCCCAAAAAACTAGAACATGGACACAAAGTGGTGTCAGCAAGAGGCATAGATCCTCATGAGCCCCCGCAACTGCGGGGGCTCATGAGGATCTATACCTCTTGCAGTTGGGTGGTGTTCACACTTTCTCCACACTGAACGGGTTAATATAGTACTTCATGGCTCAAAGACAGGAGGCATCCAGAATCACATTTCCGTCTTCTTCGCAGTGCTCCCACGTACCGAATTCCCCCTGACCACATGGTGACACTTATGAGCGGCCACCCTTTTGTAGCCACATAAATGATGGGTCTTTAACCCTTTGTGTGTCGATAGCGGTTTTAGTTGCAATGATTCTTACAGGAATCATCGAGACTAAAACCGCTACCGACACACAAAGGGTTAGTGACAGACAACACATTTGTTTCTTCAAAAACATTACCGATGACATGACTTTACGGAAGTGTCTACTACTTACTCAAATCTAGCCTAAGAATCTGTTGTGTTGACACACAACCCGGGAGGCACTCGGGGAACCCCGAGGGGGCTAAGGGTTGTTTCCCGTTACTGCCCATTCGGTTCCGAGTCACAAGGTGACTAACCAGTCATGCTACTTAGGCTCACACCGTTCAGACGTGTTTGCTCTAGCCTACGGACTTTGGAACTTTTTCGACCGGTTCGCCGGTCTTCCAGACTCTTGGCTTCTGCTTCGCCGGTCCTACCTGGGCCCTGTGTGGATCGTTGGTCCCCTCATCGTTGTTGCTGCCCTCGCCTGTGTCTTGGGTTGTTGGGCTGCGTGGTGAGCTTCGCTGGGACTTCGCCCCGCTGCCCTTGTTCGTGCCATGGGTGTTATGGCCGTTCGTCCCCCCCTCCCGCTTCGGCGGAAAGGTAAGGTAGTTGAGTTGGCCCTCGGGCGGCTCCCAGGCTGGGCGCCGGTTCGAGCAGGAACGACGACAGTCTGCATCTTCGCTGTAACTTGAGCGCCAAAATCTCCCCTTAGCTTGGCGGGGCCCCACGTGCCCACGCTCCCCCACCTTTCGGCTGATGGGTGGCGACTTTGGCGCTTACCTACTGGCCTTTACCTTGTGTGATTTGCGGGGTATGTTATGCGTCCATGGCTCGCTTGCTTCATACCTGTACCTGTCATTTCCTGCTTGACTTTTGTTGTACATAGTGCATCGTTTGCTGGCCTTAGCTCGGCAGGGCCCCACGTGCCCGCACCCGGTCGCCTTTGCGTTGGTAGATGTTGCTGTGCCAGACGCTAGCTTCATGCCTGTAACTGTCGTGACATGCTTGATTTTTTTGTTGTACATAATGCGTCATTTGCTCGCCTTAGCTTGGCGGGGTCCCACGTGCCCACGCCCTGTCGCATTACACGCCATGTCACAATTACGTTGGTAATGTTACTGTGCCACGCGCTTGCGTCATGCCTGTACGTGTCATCATATGCTTGAGTTTTTGTTGTACATGATGCGTCGTATGCTTGCCTTAGCGCCCACTGTGCTCTCCGGACCAAAAGGTGGCTGCCACGCGTGTGGAATGCAGGGAGGTACCCAACAGGGAAGAAACACGCTTGGAGAGACTGGTACAACACATTGTTAATATTCGGGTACATACCCTTTGGCAATATGGACAAACAGAGAGATTAGCCACAACCTGTCTTCTTTCGCAGACGGTAGGTCGCAAAGTTAGTATGCTTGCCTTAGCTTGGTGGGGCCCCCGTGCCGTGCCCACTAGCTTACGGGGATGGATTTTGCAAGCCCAGACGCTTACTGTCAGGTTGTACCTTGCTGTTTTGTGCCTTTTTGTGTTGTGAAGGCTCGCCTTACCAGGGCGGGGTCCCACAGGCCCTCGCCCGCGGGCCTTCAGGTTGTGTGTGTTGCAGTGGCCTGTTGGTGACCTGCACGCAATGCGGAGGGTTCCAGTGGCTGTCAGATAACCACAAGGTCCGTCTCCCCTTCACCGGATGTGCCTCAGACACGCTTGCGACACCTGCTTCACCTGACCTGAGCTGCGCTGGTCGCAGTTATGGAGTGTACAGACGCGAGCGACCGGCACCAGTGTGTGATCCGAATCCAGTCGAGGCGACTTCCCCCGTGCCCTGCGGACTGGCCGCGGACTGGCCGACCTTGGAAAGACGCCACACCGGACGCGGGAGCCTAGCACTTGGAGCAGGACTGTGTTCAACGCGATCGCTTCCAGGAGGGAGCGCGCCCGGACAAAGCCTTATGACGGGCAGAGAACCCGCCTCACTGAGTCCGGTTCAGAGAGACGCGCCACGCGCCGTCCCATGTCCACTGTCAATCCCCGCTCGTCTCCAAGGAAGCCCGCTGACCCCTACGGGGAGTCATCTCGCCGGCAGAGAGCCCGCCTCATTGAGTCCGGCTCGGAGAGACATTTACCCACGCGTCCGAGGCCTTCGGGCAGTACGGAATCCTCACACCACTCGAGATCTACCCGGAAGCCCGCCCACGCCTCCGACGACTTGAGGCAAGAGCCTCGCGCTCGGAGCGGAACTGCTGTCACCGTGATCGCTTCCTTGTGGGAGCCCACCAGGACTAAGCTGCTTGTCGGCAGAAAGCATGGAGCCCGGCTGTTCGTTGTTGCAGTGGCTTGTGGATGACCTGCACGCATGCGGAGGTTTCCAGTGGCCGTCAGATAACCACAAGGTCTGTCTCCCCAGCGCCGGATGCGTCTCCGACCACACTTGTGATGTCTGCGCCACCTGGCCTGAGCTACGCTGGTCGCGGTTATGGAGTTTCTACAGACGCAAGCGACTGGCACCTGTGTGTGCTTCGAAACCAGTCGAGGCTCCACCCACCGTGCCCGGCGTACCTACCGCTTCGGCCCGCGACGACCTTTTGGAAAAGACGCCACGCCGGACGCAGGAGCCTAGTGCTCGGAGCAGGACTGTGATCAAAGCGACCGCTTCCAGGAGGGAGCGCGTCCGGACAAAGCCTCCTGACAGGCAGAGAACCCGCCTCACAGAGCCCGGTTTGGAGAGACGCGCCTCACGCCGTCCCATGTCCACTGTCGGTCCCCTCTCGTCTCCAAGGAAGCCTGCTGACCCCTACAGGGAGTCACCTCGCCGGCAGAGAGCCCGCCTCATTGAGTCCGGCTCAGAGAGACATTTACCCACGCGTCCGAGGCTGTCGGGCATACGGAACCCTCAGACAAGCCGACCTCTTTGTCACATACAGATGCCTTGCTTGCCCTGAACGAAGTGCCCATCTCCACCACGCTTCCCGGGGTTGACTGCCCGCCGTCTTCCCCCCCGCTCGAGAGGAGGATCTTCACTGGTGGACGCTGGAAGACAGCTAGGAGTTCCTGTCCCTGCCGCAGCTTCCGCCCTTCGTGACCTGCGCTACGCCTGCTCAGCGCTCCTCCTGTCGGGTTCCCAGCGACTCCGTATGCTTTTCCGTCCATAGATGTCTGGCCGGTCTCGGCATTGCATTCGTCAGGACTGGTTCTCGGGACTCTCCCAGGCGTGCCTCTGCCCTCTGCCTGCTGTGGATCCGCGGTTGGACTAGAGGCCCTCGCTCGTCCGATACTCCCTAGCCTGCGTGGGATTTTGGAGCTCCTGACCCAAGCCTTCGTCCGCCGCTTCATGGACTCCTGGCTTCCCTTCTGGACAACCAGCCGCGGAATGCCCCCCCCCCCCTCCACCCCGTGCTGAGGACTCAGCTGCGCCATGCTTCCCTGGGGGGCCCTGCTCTTCGGTGCGTTCGAGCAGACCGGAGGATACATCTGGGACCGTTGGCTTTGCAAGACACCTCCACTTCGCTCCCGGCCGCCCGCTAGGCCTTGGTTCTCGCCATGCGGTCTTCGGCTCCGCCGTACAGCTCATGGACTACGCGTTCAGCCTGGACTTCCGACTCTTGTCCCCAGGTCCCCGTTCGCTCAGCCTCCAGGGAGTATCTTCGGTTCACCTGCGACGGAGTAGTTACCAGTTCGGGCGCTGCCGTTCGTTCTCATCTCAGCCTTGGGTCCTCAACAACATCATGGACGCAGTGGTGACCTAGGCGCGGCACCCGTCTCCCAGCCCGGCGTCTACCTACCTCGACGACCTCCTCCTGCGCACCTTGAAGGCCACTGCACATCGGACAGGGATGCCCTGATACGGCTGCGGTCGCGGTTGGGGTGCCTGGTCACTACAGGTAAGTCGGACCTCTCCCCCTCTCGACGCTTCGTCCATCTCGGTATGGAGTTCGCCTCCGACCTCAACAGGGTGCATGGCCGGAGCTACGGATCCTCAGTTGGCCGCCCAGCCGCCAGGTAGCCCAGCAGGACGCAGCCTCCATCAGAGTCTGGCTTCACCGCCTTCGTTGTCCTTGCGGCGGCGGATCTACTCCCCCTCGATCGTCCCTACAGCTGCACCTCATGCTTCTCTGGCGTACCTCCTCAGGAGATTTGACCACTTGGTGCCCGTGTCTCCGTTGATTCGCCCCCTTCTCCTGCGTTGGACGGACACGTTGTGGCTCGCTCCAGGAGTCCCCCTGACCGCTCCGCCTCCGCGACTCTCCCTGTGTGGCGATGCAAATCTGGCTGGTGGGGGAGCCCACCTGCTACTGCGGTTCCTCACGACGTCCGGCCCTTGGCTTCCGGAGTTCGCGGACAAGCACATTTATGGGTTGGAACTGTAAGCAGTCTGGTAAGCCCTCTTCGCGTGGGAGGAACGACTCAGTCACCAGGAACTGCTTGTCCTCGCCGGCAACGTGACAGTGGTGGCGTACATCCAGAAACTGGGCGGGATGCGCTCACCCGACCTGCGCGTTCTCCTCTACCGTCTGATGCGCTGGTGCGAGAACCGCAACTTCCCTCTGTGCCCGACCCCCCCCCCCCCCCCTCCGGCTGACTCTCCCTCCTGATGCGGCCAGTTGCTACACACGGTATGGACCTTACGCCAGGACATCTTCGGATAATCGGCGCGCAATGGGAGACGCCAATGGTCGACCTGTTCACCACGAGGTGGAATCACCAGCTTCCCCGATTCGTCTCCCCGATCCCGAACCCTCTGGCCTGGGCAGTCGACGCTCTGTTCATCACGTGAGACGGACTCATCGCGTTCACGTACCTCCAGACAGTCCTCGTTCCCTGGTCCCCCTCAAGCTTCGGGGTGGCACTCCGCTCGTCCTACTGGTCGCCCCGTTCTCTTGGAACCGGTCCTGGACCACCGACCTTCTCAGCCTCGCCACGGACCCCCACTGCTGCTTCCCACACCCTGCATGATGCTCAAGCAACCGCGACAGTCCCTGTTCCACCCATGCCCGGAGCGCCTAATCCTTCACGGTTGGAGGTTGTGTGGCAGGCCCTAGAGGTTCTCGAGTGCAGCAGTGGAAGCTACCCTCGACACGATGCGTCTCCGAGGGAATATGGCGAGTACGGTGCTCCTGGGGTGATGACCTGCGCCTCTCCCCCGCCGACCTACCAAACCCGCAGCTCGCGGACTTCTTCCTCTGGCTCTTCGGAGACCAAGGATGGCCCGTTGCGGACGTGACTCGTAAGACATGCTTCCTGGTGGCGCTTGCCACGGCGGCTCGAGTTAGCGAGGTACACGCACTGTAAGCGCGCCCTGCCTGCCTGCAGTTTCTAGCGGATGGTTCCGTACAGCTGCTTACGGACCCTGCCTTCATTGCCATGACCATTGTCTCCTTGACCACGCCACAGGTGATCACCTTACGGCCGCTGAGAGGGACGTACATTCCCCAGGAGACCAGGCAGCAAGATCCTGTGCAAGCCCTACGTGTGTAACTACGCCGAACCAAAGCCGTCCGGAGTGGACGCGCACGCCTCTTCTGCCATTAAAACCTGGCAGGACTGACACAACAGCCCAGACGATCTCTTCCTGGCTACGCTCAGTCAAATGGTTTGCCTACCAGGATCCCTCCCCCAGGGAGCGAAGAGGCTAAAGTATGTGCACACAAGGTACGCGCCATGGCCACGAACGTCGCATTCGACCGTAACTGCGCTGTCATACACATTGTGGCTGCCTTGGACTGGTGGGCAGAATCTACCTTTACCCACTTCTATCTCAGGGATCTGGCAGGCCAGCGAGACAACCTCGCACTGGTGGGGGACATCACTGCGGCGCAACACTCCCTCCCAGCGCCGCGGCACCGTAGGTATACACCTAACTAGGGTTTTGGGAGTTTGCGACGGGGAAGATGGCTATTTGGCCCTAAAGGTGTGCTGAGGTGCGGAACCCTCCTCCTCTTCGCAAATCTTCCATAAAGTCATGTCATCGGTAATGTTTTTGACGAAACAAATTAATTTTTCTCTAAAAGGTATTTTTTCGAAAAATACTACCGATGACATGACTCAGACGACCCTCCCACCTGCCCCGCTCGCCGCTGGTGAGCTAAGTATTCTGACTGATTAGTCACCTTGTGACTCGGAACCGGATGGGCAGTAACGGGAGACAACTCTTGTCCCCCTCGGGGTTCCCCGAGTGCCTCCCGGGTTGTGTGTCAACACAACGGATTCTTAGGCTAGATTTGAGTAAGTAGTAGACACTTCCATAAAGTCATGTCATCGGTAAGTATTTTTCGAAAAAATACCTTTTAGAGGAAAATGAATTTTTCCCTGTGAGACTTCTCTGGAGAGCACCTGCCTTTGAAGGCCAAGTTTTTCTGGCAAAAAAAATAAAATAATAATTGCTCAAAATAGGTCATAACAAGTTTCTTCCTTTTTTTTTTCTTTCAAATCCACTTTCCACTGGTAATAATTTCACATTTCCGTCTTCTTCACAGTGCTCCCACATACCGAATTCCACCTGACCACATGGTGACGCTGCTGGAGGGCCTGACCAGCCTGTGCCATTACTGCTTGCTGGATTCGAACATGCACGTTTCCATTGGTCACGTCTCACCGGCCCCTAGTACCAACACCACGGAGACGGCCAGCACAGGACACATCCTCACCAACCTCATTCACGTCTTCAACCCCATCGGCAACAGCCGGGTAAGTTCAGCACCACTCATGGATGTAAATGAAATAGGCAATTCACTTTGATAAACACAGCCAGACATATGTCATTTAACAACAATCATTTCCAATGTGCTTGTGAAAGAGGAACACCTTTACAAATTATTTGATCAGAGATTTCTTACAGCTACACTGTATGGGGTGGGGGTGAAGGGGGGGGGGAGGGGGGGGGGTTCAAATGGTGTTGGGGGAAATACTCTACAAGTTTTACAGGTTGTGAGTCAACCATTTTATTCAAGGATGGTGCCAAAACCTGTTCTGGCACCATTCTTAAACTATCACAGTCGTTCTGTCTCCTATACTGTACTGTGTAACCTTCAGAGGTCAGCCCTCCAAATTTCTACTGTATGACTAGGTGAGTTTTACCCCCATGTGCATGCAGGCACTGTCTATCTCCAACTTACACCTATGGAGCCTAGAGGCACTACTGAAAAGCCTCACCGTGCCATGCTTAACTCATTTGTGGCCAGCCGCATCAGGATGCGCGGCTTATGTATGCTGCGCATCCGGATGTGGCTGGCTGCGAACGAGTTACAGCCTTTACCTTTACTCGACAAAAATGCCAGGCCAGGCCAGTGGTATTCAAGAAAACAATAGCATGGTTTTACTTCACAGTCTCAGTAAAAGGCAGAACTCTGCGGCGGTCTGTTGCATCGTGTATTCAATATCGCAACCTTTATCGTCAGGAAACGAGCCCACAGCGAGACTCATCCCCTGTCTCACCCATTCTGGACGCACGCAGCAACTTGCTCAGCATCCTGCCCCGTATCATGGCCTGCATGGCCACTCTGTGGAAAGCTGTCAACAGTGACGGCAGCGATTCAGTCGCGACAGACGGCCATAGGAAGAATCCACACGGGCTGCAGAAACTGATCATGGGGGAATCCAAGGTAGGGAGAGAGCAAGACAGTTGTAAGCAAAACATTAACCTGTTTAACCCCACAGACACATTTCCAAATTTGGGGAGGTGTTTCGTAACGACTAGGTACCAGTCGCAGGGGATGGAATGACCATGATAATTCAAGGGTAGTGCCAGAATAGCTTGGCGCCTGAAGGCGCCAAGCTAATCTGGCACAACCCTTGAATTATCATGGTCATTCCATCTCCTGCTGTAGGGACTCGGGGTGAAATGGGTTAAGTCTGTTTTTCAGTTCAGCAGTCAATGTTCACTGGGGCAACGCGCGAGCCCACTGTAGCCATTTTGGGTTGAAGACATTACATTTTGCTATTGGGGAAGCATCTTTGTAGCAGTCCATTACTGTTACTACTGTCGTACTGTTGCATCCTTGTAGCAGTCCATTACTGTTACAACTGTCGTACTGTTAATACAATAATACCACCTCAGACTGTGGATGTCGGGCGGGCAACTCCTTGCAAGCAAGAGGCATATATTCCCATGAGCCCCTGCGGCTGCAAGGACCTCCTGAGAATATATGCCTCTTGCAGATGGATCGGGCTGGCTAAAGCCGCTGGATGTTTGAAGTCTGTGCAACTCCTTGCAAGCAAGAGGCATATATTCCCATGAGCCCCTGCGGCTGCAAGGACCTCCTGAGAATATATGCCTCTTGCAGATGGATCGGGCTGGCTAAAGCCGCTGGATGTTTGAAGTCTGTGCAGTGTTTGACCTACTTCTGATTTCTGGATCTGACTTTGGTTTGTGACACGCTGTGCAGGTGGTACGGCAACATATTCTGGAGTTGCTGAGTCCTCTGTCTCTGCTGCACGGCACCCACTTGCTTGGAGCATTCGCGGTGGCTTGGAACGACAGGCGGCAAAAACCAAACGGCCAGATCAAAAAGGTAAGCATCACAGCTTGCAACAAAAAAACAAACAACCAGATGAAAAGTATAAGCTGGCAATAGTCACACATCTTTAACCCGTTTTAACGCCATGGTCATATTTCCTAAATTTTGGAGGTGTGACCTGATGATTTTGTACCAGTTGCAGGAGATGGATCGACCATGATAATTCAAGGGTGGTGCCTGACAGTGCCAAGCTAATCTGGCACTACCCTTGAATTATCATGGTCGATCTGTCTCCTGCTGTAGTGCGTAGGGGCTAAAAGGGTTAACCTCCTTGTAAATGCAGACATTGGTACTATTTACATGCATGCACAAGGGGGTTATATAAATTGAAATGAAGTGATCTTAACTCCATTCATTGCAAGTGGTTGCGGAGTGGGTTTCTAATATTGTTGTTAATTCAACGCCAGAGAGCCTCAGCCATCCGAGTGACATGGATACAAAACAGTGTCAGCAAGAGACATAGATCCTCATGAGCCCCTGCATCCACGGGGGCTCATGAGTATCTATGTCTCTTCTAGTTGGATTGTGTTGACTTTTTCTTGGCAGTGAAAGGGTTATTTGCATTTTACTGTTTTCAGTCGACCGTGCTGCCAGTGCCGTCGGAAGATCAGCTGTTGTTAGTGGAGCTGGTGGGAGCAATCAAAGTGCTGCCCATGGACACCCTCATACAGACGGTCAAGGCCGTGCTGAAACAGCCCCCGCAGACAGACCTCAGTAAAGACAAGGTGGGTTATTGTTTGCATTCTTGGGCTGAGAGTGCCGAGATCACCCAATAGGGTAGGGTATGACATTGTAGCTGCTTTTGTTTTTATACCACTCGCATGGCATTTCCTAGGGTGGATTACCAATGTTCAGTCTACTTGGCGACCTGTGATTGACCTAGCAACAAAATATGAATCGACGACCGAACATGAGCACGTGCTAAAGTGAAAGTGTGACGTAGCAAGACTTGTGCGTATTGAAATGACGCATGTTTCAAGCAGAATCCTTTGCCTGAGTACATGACATGGTATGCCCACTGTAACCATTCATCCCTGGCACTACAAGTACAGCAGAAACTGTTTGGTATGCCCACTGTAACCATTCATCCCTGGCACTACAAGTACAGCAGAAACTGTTTGGTATACCCACTGTAACCATTCATCCCTGGCACTACAAGTACAGCAGAAACTGTTTGGTATGCCCACTGTAACCATTCATCCCTGGCACTACAAGTACAGCAGAAACTGTTTGGTATGCCCACTGTAACCATTCATCCCTGGCACTACAAGTACAGCAGAAACTGTTTGGTATGCCCACTGTAACCATTCATCCCTGGCACTACAAGTACAGCAGAAACTGTTTGGTATGCCCACTGTAACCATTCATCCCTGGCACTACAAGTACAGCAGAACCATTCATCCCTGGCACTACAAGTACTGCAGAACCATTCATCCCTGGCACTACAAGTACAGCAGAACCATTCATCCCTGGCGCTACAAGTACAGCAGAACCATTCATCCCTGGCACTACAAGTACAGCAGAACCAGTTTTGAATGACCAACCTTATGAGAGATCACCTGTCGTTACAATCGTGTCTGTGGCTGTAGCCACGGAAACAATGGTCTTTAATGACAGGAGACACATTTGTTTCTTCAAAAACATTACCGATGACATGACTACCTGGAGTGTCCACTCCTTGCTCAATTCTAGCCTAAGAACCCGTTGTGTAAACACAACCCGGGAGGCACTCGGGGAACCCCCAGAGGGACCGAGAGTTGTCTCCCGCTCCTACCCACCAGCCCTATTCACCTGTGAACTCCAGTCACGCGTCTTAGGCTCACGCGTTTAGACGTGTTTTCTCTAGCCTCTGGACTTAGAAGTTTTTTCAACCGGTTTGGTCTGCCTTCTTTCTACGGCTTCGCTGGCCTTGGATTCTACTCTACGGCGGTTTTTGACGACTGCAGCTTCGTTCGTGTTCAAGCGTTCCCTCTCTCTGGCTTCGCCGGTTGGGCAGTGGGGGTCATGGAACTTTCTCCAGCTCGTACCGCTCCGACTGAGAGGTAAGGTAGTTAGAGGAGCCTCGGCTGGTTGCCCGGGCGGGGCACAGGCACGAGCAGCTTGCTTCTGCATCACTTCTCCCTCGCTTTGGGATTTATTATGGGCTCCGTTTTGGTTGCCTGGTTGGCTGAAGAATGTTTTCGCGCTGGCGTTTGGTGGGCTTTTCGCGCCATTGCCAGCTGCGAGCAGTGAGTTTCGTTACCGTACCTAGGCCATACCTAACTTACTTAGGCTTACGGTTTAGACGCTCTGCGTTGACGAAGGCTTGGATGCTCACTTGTTCCGGCAGGGTTTGTTTTCCCTTCGCCGTGGTTTTAACTGGTTGTTTGCATGAAGCTGTGGGCAAGGTGTGAGCCATAAGTTTGATTAACGTGGGTACCTAACACCAGTGTAACTTGGGGGACCTAGAACTTAACGGGGAGATTTGTGGACACTCGCCGAGTGCCTTCATGTTTTGTGTGTTGCAGTGGCCTACTGATGACATGCACAAAATGCGGAGGCTTCCAGTGGCCGTCGGATAACCATGCAGTCTGTCTCCTGTGCGCTGGGTGTGCTTCCGACCACACTTGTGACGTCTGTGCTACCTGGCCGGAGCTGCGATGGTCTAATCTCTGGAACTTTTATAGGAGGGAGCCTCCTACCCTCTCGGGTACTTTGAAGGTTGCCGAGACGCCTTCCGCTGTGCCCCTGGCACCGGACGTGCGAGACCAACTGGATCCGACACAGAAAACGCCACTGAGTAATCGAGGGATTAGTGCACAGAGTGGGAGTTCGACCATCAAGACCGCCTCCGTTAGAGAGCGCGCCCGGACACTGCTGGTGGAAAGAACCCGCCTCTCCCAAGAGCCTGGTTTGGTGGGACGCTAATGGCGTCCCTCCTCCACCTTCATTCTCCACTCGTCTCTGAGGAAGCCGCCGGGATCCCGCTGGGGGTCCCCGGGCCGGCAAGAAACCCGCCTCTCCCAAGAGCCTGGTTCACAGAGACATACACGCACTCGTCCGGAGCCTCCTGTTAGTGAAGATCGTAGACACAGGGATTCTACTCGACGTTATCGCTCTCCCTCGCAGGATCATAGGAGGACCTTCTCCACTCATCGTTCGTCGGATCAGGACTCCTCTCGATACAGATGGTTTTCGCCTTCTTCGCGTTCCCCTTCTCGTTTGGACTCCCGTTCGTCCCGTTCCTCTTCCCATCGACCGGCCACTTCCCCTTTGCCTCGTCCTCTCTGTTTCGTTCCCCCGCGTCGCAGCCGTTCTCCTCGTCGGGTTCCGCCTTCGGCACGCAGGAGTCCCTCACCGCGTCGTTCAGTCTTTCGCTCTCCCTTGCGGAGGGAGTCTTCGTCCGCTGCGGTGCTCCGGCAGCGGGGTTCCCTTCCTCGGAGCCCTCTTCGCCCTCTTCGGTCGCCGGTTTCCAGACAGCGGGACTTCGACACCCTGAATTTGACGGCGGAGGACTCTTCGGACTGGTTACTCGGACGTCTCAGCCGTTCTCCATCTCCTTCTTCTTCGGCTTCCAGTGCTTCGGCCTCCGTCAGACCTGTTTCTTCTACGCGGATGGACACTCGGCTGGCGCTGGACGGGGCATCCAAGCTCATCGCCGCCTCCCTGCCTGCGGAAGTTTGCCCGGCTTCGCCACCTGTGAAGAGGAAGATTTCCGCCTTTGTAGACGCGGATAGGACCGTCAAGAGGTTCAAGTCCCTCCCACAGCCGGCTAGTTTTTTTTATCTGCGGGACGCCTTCTCGTCTCACCTGCTTTCGGAGACGCGGAACTCGGACTTCTTCGCGGACGAGAGGTGGCCTCCCGCTCTTGACATCGCTTTTCAGCAGGATTGGTACGCCGGCCATTCGCAGTCGTTCCTCTGCCCGCTTCCACCCGTGGATCCTGCCGCTCTGTTGCAAGCCGGAGGTGTTTCTCTGCTGAAGCGGTCCTTCCCGCGGGGACTGGATAGGACGGCGTCACTGGTTCGGAACACGCTCGCCTGCTCCGGGTTCTTGGACTTACTGACACAGGCAGTCATTCGACGTCTCGAGGAAGCCTGGCAGCCTTCTCTGTCTCCCCTCCTGGGAGACCTGCTAGTCATGGCTGAGGCTGGGAACCGCGCAGCTTATCACTCTTCTGTTAACGCGATGGCGGCCGCGTCCAACTGCGACCTTATGCAACGAGACGCTGTCCTACAGGCTTGCAGTGGAATGCCGACCGACCTGAGTACTCAGCTTCGTCGGGCCCCCCTGGGAGGGTCTCTGCTCTTCGAGGATACTTGGCAGGCGGTGAAGGACTCCAACTCCGACCGTTGGCCTCGCAAGGCTGTCAGGCATCGCTTTCCTCCCGCCCGCACGGCCCTGGGTCGCTCCTTGCGGGCCCGTAAACCTGTCATCTCGGACCCGTCTGCCCCGCCACGAGCTGCGCTGCATCGTCGCCCGTCCTTCCGTCGCCCTGGCCCAGCTAATGCCCCTACCCCCGCCTGGCCCCGTCCCTCCCGTCGCCCTGGGCGCGGGCGGGCCACCTGACTTGTCCCCGGTTCCGCCTCCGCCGACCGTCTTCGGGGCTCCAGTCAGCGGAAGGCTAGCAAGATTCAGCGAGGAGTGGCTCTCGCTGTTTCGGGACGAGCCCTGGGTTTTGGACGTAGTGACCAGAGGATTGCGGATCTCTTTCCGCTCCCCTCCGCCTTTGCGCTCCGTTACACTTTGGACAGAGGTTCCTTCCGACGACCTCAAGGCCGCCGCTCTGCGTGGAGAAGTCGCGGCTCTCCTGTTGAAGCAGGCCACAGAGATAGTGTAGCGTCCGGACTCGCCCGCCTTTTACAGCCGACTGTTTGTGGTACCCAACCCGGCGGCAAGTGGCGGCCAGTCATAGACCTGTCGGCGCTGAACGCCTTCATCGCGGCCCCTTCCTTTCGGATGGAGACGACAAGGGCTCTTCGTGCGGCGGTTCAACCCATGGACTACGCGGTCAGTTTAGATCTGTCCGACGCCTACCTACATGTTCCCATGCACTCGGCTGCCAGGAAGTACCTGCGCTTTGCGTTCGAAGGAGTGATTTACCAGTTTTGCGCCTTTCCATTCGGTCTCAACCTCATCCCTTGGGCCTTCACCCGCATCATGGATGCTGTAGTGGCCAAGGCAAGGCAGTCGTCGTCCAGCCCGACGTCAAATTATCTCAACAACCTACTCTTGAGAAATCAGGTGGAGACCGCGCTCGCGGCAGACAGGGACGCCCTTTTGCGGTTGCTTTACCGGTTGGGATTCCTGGTCAACACCGGAAAGTCGGATCTCACTCCTGCGCGCCACTTCATCCACCTAGGCATGGAATTTGTCACGGACCGCAACAGGGTACACTTGCCAGAGAAACGGATTGTGAAGTTATCCACTCTCGCCACGTTAGTAGATCAACAGCAGGCAGCCCCCGCCAGGGTCTGGCTTTAGCTTCTTGGCCTGATCAACGCAGCAACGGATCTTATCCCTCTCGGGCGCCTCTACTCCCGACCGCTACAACTGCATCTCCTACTGCTCTGGCGTCCCTCCTCGGGCGACTTGACCACCATGGTCCCCGTGTCCCTGCTGGTACGCCCCCATCTCTTACGGTGGACCGACGGAGCGTGGTTGGCACTGGGAGTCCCCATTCCCTCTCCACCCCCTCACCTCTCCCTGTGTGTCGACGCGAGTCGTGCTGGTTGGGGAGCCCACCTGCTTCCACAGTTCGCCACGACGTCTGGCCTCTGGCCCCCGGAGTTCGCGGACAAACACAGCAACTGGTTGGAACTACAAGCGGTGTGGCAGGCCATCATCGTTGGGGAAGAGCAACTCAGACACCAGCATCTTCTCGTCCTTTCGGACAACTCGACAGTGGTAGCGTATATACAGAAGCAGGGAGGAACTCATTCACCCGATCTATGCATGCTACTGTTTCGGTTGATGCGATGGTGCGAGGACCGCGAACTGACACTCAGCGCTCGCCACATTCCCGGTCGCCTGAATGTTTTGGCGGACTCCCTATCTCGTCGAGGACAGCTCATTCACACAGAATGGACGCTACGCCAGGACATTTTCTGGATGATTGGCTCTCACTGGGAGACCCCGATGGTGGACCTATTCGCCACGAGGTGGAATCACCAGCTTCCCCTCTTCGTCTCCCCAGTACCGGATCCCCTGGCTTGGGCGGTCGACGCCTTATCCATTCCCTGGGACGGACTCATAGCGTACGCCTTTCCCCCGACAGTCCTCGTTCCCAAAGTCCTCCTAAAGCTGCGAGGAACCAATGCGATCCTGCTCCTGGTCGCCCCGTTCGCTTGGACTCGTTCCTGGTCCACCGACCTGATCAGCCTCGCCACTCACCCTCCTCTACTGCTCCCCACGCCCCGCACTATGCTCAAGCAGCCACGTCAGGCGCTGTTCCACCCTTGCCCGGAACGCTTACTGCTACACGCCTGGAGGTTGTGCGGCAAGCCCTCTCCGCTAGAGGCTTCTCGGGTGCTGCAGTGGAAGCTATCGCTACAGCCCGCAAGCCCTCGACTAGACGTATCTATGAGGGAAAATGGAGGGTACTCTGTGCCTGGTGCAGCGACCGTCGTCTCTCCCCACCGAACTGACAAACCCCCAACTTGCGGACTTCTTCCTCTGGCTCTTCGGAGACCAAGGACTGGCCCCTATTACCATTCGGGGATATCTCTCGATGATTGCCGATACCTACCGTTATCTCGGCCGCGCGGACCCCGGCGCATGTAAGGACCTAGCAGACCTTATGTCGCACTTCGGCCTACAAAGGCCTGCCTCTCGCTCGCTACTTCCCCGCTGGGATTTACCATGGGTTCTTACCTGGCTGAACTCACCACGTTTCGAACCACTACCTCTGGCCAGACTTGCTGATGTGACACGGAAGACCTGCTTCCTGCTGGCGCTCGCCACTTCGGCACGAGTAAGCGAGCTACACGCTCTATCAGCCCGGCCTACATGCCTGCAATTTCGAGCGGATCGTTCCGTCCAACTTGTGACCGACCCTGCCTTCTTTGCCAAGACTAGGTCTCCACTGACGGCACCACAGGTTATCACCTTACGACCGTTACTCGGGAACGACTTCCCCAAAGAGACCAGGCAACAAGATCCTGTACGAGCCCTTAGAGTGTACTTGCGCCGAACCAGAGCCGTCCGGAGGGGACGCTCACGACTCTTCCTACCATTAAAACCCGGAAGAAACGACATTACAGCACAGACAGTCTCTTCCTGGCTACGCTGGGTGATTCGCTCAGCCTATGTCGATCTCTCCCCACAGGGAGCGAAGAGCCTAAAGATTCGGGCGCACGAAGTACGGGCCATGGCCACGAGCGTAGCCTTCGACAGGAACTGCGCTGTCAAGGACATCGTGGCTGCGGTGGGCTGGCGATCAGAATCTACTTTCGCCCGCTTCTATCTACGGGATCTGGCAGGGCAGCGAGACAACCTCGCCTTGGTGGGGGACCTCACGGCGGCACAACACTCCCTCCCGGCGCCACAGGCGCCGTAGGTACGCACCTATTAGGGAGTACAGAGTGTTGGAGGAGAGGAGGGGGCCATGAGCCTAGAGAAAACCTTCTGGGGGTGCGGCACCCTCCTCCTGTTCGGCATTCTCCAGGTAGTCATGTCATCGGTAATGTTTTTGAAGAAACAAATTCATTTTTCTTTAAAAGGTATTTTTTCGAAAAATACTTACCGATGACATGACTCGAAGGACCCTCCCACCTGCCCCGCTTGCTGCTGGTGAGCCTAATTTCGTGACTGGAGTTCACAGGTGAATAGGGCTGGTGGGTAGGAGCGGGAGACAACTCTCGGTCCCTCTGGGGGTTCCCCGAGTGCCTCCCGGGTTGTGTTTACACGGGTTCTTAGGCTAGAATTGAGCAAGGAGTGAACACTCCAGGTAGTCATGTCATCGGTAAGTATTTTTCGAAAAAATACCTTTTAAAGAAAAATGAATTTTTCCCATCCAAACTTCTCGTGAGAGGGCACAGGTCTTTTTAACCCGTTCAGTGTCAGTTCACACAGACTGTATTTCTTCGTTAGTTCAACACCAAGCAGCCATATCTGTCCCAGCAACAAGGATTCAAAGTGGTGTTGGCAAGAGGCTTGGATCCTCACGAGCCCCCGCAACTGCGGGGGCTCGTGAGGATCTAAGCCTCTTGCTGTAGCATGGTGTTCACATTTTCTCGGGACTGAATGGGATGGGACCGCTTTTTCTTCGAAACAAATTGCTTGCTCAGAAAGGTTCTACTGTACAGCAAGATGTGGATCGACCGTCATGATTTAGGTTGTGTCCTATGTGGTGCTGACATCGACCCATTCTGGGCCAGTGGACGCAGATCGTGTGTCCGCATTTTTTGTTATTTCAACACCAATATGTCCCAGCTTTTCCGGGAACATGGATTCAGAGTGGTGTCAGCAAGAGGAATGGGTCCTCATGAGTCCCCGCAACTGCGGGTGCTCATGAGGATCTATACCTCTTGCAGTTGGAGTAATGTCCAGATTTTCTCGGTATGGAACAGGTAAAATTGACTCCTTTATTTGCAGAAAGCGGTACCCCTGGAGGTGAACCTGTTGCAGTTTTTCTTCGCCTATGTGCAGCAAATGTCGGGCAACCAGCTCGTCGACTCCTGGCCCACGCTGCTGACCTTGCTGAGGGACATCATGTTGATGGGCCTGCAACCACCGGCCACCTTCCTCTTGCTGCAGTGAGTAAGATAGTAGAGAGAAAGTTTCCTGATTTCAGTGCGGGTTTGTACCGGCGAGTAGTTCTTGTTTGGTGTCAGAATGAGCGTGTTTTGACACCATGACATCCTTATTACTCACAAGGTGTCGCATCACTGATATGCACAATTTTAGGTATAGTCCGTTTGAGCACAGCTTGCCTTCCAATTAACCCTTTTCATCCTGATATACCCCTTGCTTGAAATAAATTGATTACAATAGTTCAAGGATGGTGCCAGAATAGCTTGGCGCCTAAGGCGCCAAGCTATTCTGGCACCGCCCTTGAACTAAAATGGTTAAGCTACTGCTAGCTCCTAGTCTGTAATGTAGCCTTCATATGACAATAAGCAATTAAAAAGAAATCAGTCTCTGAATGAAATGGGTTAACTTTTCAACAAGAAATATTTCAGGACAGCAATATGAACAAAAAGTGATAACCAAAGTTGGTCCTAATTTATTTTAAAGCTTAGCTGGCTATAAGCCCAACCGTTTGGCCACTACCCTAGGAGGATCAATGAGATGATGTACTTAAAAGATGAAATTAATCCCCTGTTCATGCCTCAGTGACGACTGACCTGCATCACTGATGCTGAAACTGTGACCAGGTATGCACGGATCAAACGCCATGCAAAACCAAGCTATCTAGCGTTCAGCATGGGGAGGAATAAATATGTCAGTCTTGCTGAGTGGGGCTCGATCAGGATATATTTTAGCAAGTTAGCCCCGAGTCCCCGTGCGCAGGCCAACGGCGGCCGACGTCGACCCGACAGCAGGAGATTGCTTGATCATGATAATTCAAGAGTAGTGCCAGATTAGCTTGGTGCCTTCAGGCGCCAAGCTGATCTGGAACTACCCTTGAATTATCATGGTCAAGCCATCTCCTGCAACTGGTACATCGTCTTTAGGCAAGACCTCCAAAATTTGAGAAATGGGACCTTGGGGCTAAAAAGGTTAAATAGGTCATGATCAACATTTCCTGAGGGCGGGGACTAAAGGACAATTAAAATAAATTAGGACCAAGGTTGGTGTTCACCTTTTCTTCTTAGAGTTTTCATGAAATCATTTACGTTCAGAAGTTATTTGCAAAAAAACTGAGGCAAATGGACTGTATACGTATCCGGTATGAACAATTCGACTGCAATACCGCATAAATGTGCCTCAAACTGTGCATATCAATGAGGCAACTCTGCCAACGAGAGGCATATATTTTCGTGAGCTCCTGCACCTGTGTGGGCTCATGAGAATACATGCGGTTGGAGCAGGCTGGATGATTCCACGGAATGTTTAAGTCCGTGCAGTGTTTGTCCTAATTCTGATCAAGGATAGCCGCTATTGTCTGTCATGTTTCATTTTTTGTGGTATGTCTGTCGCAGTATCCTGAATGACTTTGTACAGAAGGCCCCTACGATGGAGGAGAAAAAGACACAGAAAGAGCTGCAGGTACACTCTCTCTTTGTTTTCTTACATTAATTAAGCTGTCATGTTTAACCCATTCACTGCCAGGGCACGGTGAACGCCATCCAGCTGCAAGAGATATAAACCCTCATGAGCCCCCGCAGTCGCGGGGGCTCATGAGGGTTTATGTCTCTTGAAAGTCCTGTGTTCATTTTTGGTCCCATTTCATACGTGTTCTTCACGCGAATGTTGTTCAGTTTGTTGTGTTTTTTCAACGCAAAATCTGTGATCAACGGCAGCAAAGGGGTTCAACAAAAGCAAATCGCGAATCCATTCGCGCACACCCTGGATACCTTACACACGTTCCAATCTTCCCAGCCTCCCAACCCTGAACTTAGGTTTGGAGAAAGAAGAAATAATGAGTGAAAAAAGTAAAGAAAGAAAGAACATTTTGCTATTGTGAAGTTTCACCATGGAAGTATGAGCTTTATGTAAAAGATTGACTTGTGGCATACTAACTCTCTCTGTGTGTGTCACGTACATGACATTCCCAACAAGTAAATGCCTTTGGGCCAATGTCGGCCACAGTCGGCCCATGCATGGCTGCCTGCACAGGCCGACTGCAGCAGACATCGCCCCAATGATCTTTTGTGCACCGGGCTTTGTGCAGGTAGCCGAAAATCTTTTCCTCAAATACTTAACTTTTTTGTCACTCATCAGGAACTCACTCAGAAGGTGTTGGAGTCCGTTGCAACGATAGCCGGATCATCACTGGAACAGACCACGTGGCTGCGGCGTAACTACGCAGTGAAGCCAGGACCGCAGAACGAACTAGGAGAAACAGACGATGCGGAGGCAGAGCATGTAATGCCTGCGGCCAGTCAGGTGAAGCAGGTGGCGGTCAACCACGCTGCGGACTCAAAGTACAGGTGGGTAGATCAGTGTATTCTGGGTTGGCAATCCAGTTCCCCGTTGCACAAGGTTAACCCTTTCAGCTCCAAGGTCCCATTTCTCAAATTTTGGAGGTGCTGTCTAACGACTGTGCCAGTTGCAGGAGATGGGTCGTCCATGATAATTCAAGGGTAGTGCCAGATGAGCTTGGCGCTGACAGGCCAACAAGCGCCAAGCTCATCTGGCACTACCCTTGAATTATCATGGTCGACCCATCTCCTGCTGTAGGGACTCGTGGCTAAATGGGTTAACTACAAATTAGCTTGAACGCTTTGCTGCCAGGGATCGCAGATTTTTTTTCTGGAATCTGCGTTAACTGAACACCAAAAGAACTTGTATATAATGAGGTGGTGGCAAGAGGTGTGATCCACCTGCAAGAGGCACAAATCCTCATGAGCCCCCGCAGTTACGGGGGCTCATGAGGATCTGTGCCTCTTGCAGGTGGATCCTGGTTTAGTTTTTCTCAGCAATGAAGGGTTAGTCTCACCATTGGCTCTATTATAACAAATAAAGCAGACACTGCTTTGAACAAACTAGAGTTTGATGATGAAATTCACCCGCTGTCTCAGAGCATGGAGGCCATTGGGCGGAAGTCAGCCACAGTGGGCCAGCGCACGACTGTACACGGGCCCGCTGCGGCCGACTTCAGGCTGAAAGCTGCTTGCGTGCACGGCTGCGTCTGACCCAGAGAGCAGCAGGATTTTCAGGGTTTTACAGTTCAGGGTTTGGATCACAAAGAAACAACAGCAATCAAAATGCAAATCAATGCTGTATCCACTGAAACCCATGGAAACGGCCTGAAACATGAAACATGGCAGTCGCAATTTTCCAGCCTCATCCTGTGGCACACACAGCCTCAGATCGCAGAGCCCGAATGTATCAAGACTTGTCCGATAATCATGGTGTAAGATATAGTAGCGCACCTTCATGTTTGTGTATGTATGTTTCTCCTGCCTACTTCCTAAGTTCCGGAGAAAGACATGGGTTATATAAGAGACCTGATCCATTCTTATTAGGAATGGAAATGATTGTCTTATTCTATACCTGCGTATTTCTCTGTGGGCTGGCGATTGGGTGCCTGATAGGCGGGGGCAGGGGATCTAACTGTTGTCTGTCCAGCGCTGTGATTCCCCTTGGTTTGAGTACTGACAATTCTGCCAGCGCTAGCCTCACCTATCTGGTTTGTGAGTATCATGTATAACTCGAGGCAAAATTTGTATCGTTACATTGTTGTGTAATGTTCTGTGCATCTACTGTGGGAAATCAGGGTATTTACCCGACCACATATAGTAGCGCACCTTCATGTTTGTGTATGTATGTTTCTCCTGCCTACTTCCTAAGTTCCGGAGAAAGACATGGGTTATATAAGAGACCTGATCCATTCTTATTAGGAATGGAAATGATTGTCTTATTCTATACCTGCGTATTTCTCTGTGGGCTGGCGATTGGGTGCCTGATAGGCGGGGGCAGGGGATCTAACTGTTGTCTGTCCAGCGCTGTGATTCCCCTTGGTTTGAGTACTGACAATTCTGCCAGCGCTAGCCTCACCTATCTGGTTTGTGAGTATCATGTATAACTCGAGGCAAAATTTGTATCGTTACATTGTTGTGTAATGTTCTGTGCATCTACTGTGGGAAATCAGGGTATTTACCCGACCACATATAGTAGCGCACCTTCATGTTTGTGTATGTATGTTTCTCCTGCCTACTTCCTAAGTTCCGGAGAAAGACATGGGTTATATAAGAGACCTGATCCATTCTTATTAGGAATGGAAATGATTGTCTTATTCTATACCTGCGTATTTCTCTGTGGGCTGGCGATTGGGTGCCTGATAGGCGGGGGCAGGGGATCTAACTGTTGTCTGTCCAGCGCTGTGATTCCCCTTGGTTTGAGTACTGACAATTCTGCCAGCGCTAGCCTCACCTATCTGGTTTGTGAGTATCATGTATAACTCGAGGCAAAATTTGTATCGTTACATTGTTGTGTAATGTTCTGTGCATCTACTGTGGGAAATCAGGGTATTTACCCGACCACATATAGTAGCGCACCTTCATGTTTGTGTATGTATGTTTCTCCTGCCTACTTCCTAAGTTCCGGAGAAAGACATGGGTTATATAAGAGACCTGATCCATTCTTATTAGG
>BTPG01000006.1:207155575-207273075 GCA_036245525.1 Semisulcospira habei
GAGACACCTTGCTTTTCCTCCTGCGTCGTCTCGGGGTTCTTCTCAATCTGGGCAAATCGGATCTTACCCCCTCTCAGCGTTTTCTACATCTGGGGATGGAATTCCTGACCGATCTCAATCTAGTCCCCCTGCCTCTGGCCCGGCGGCAGAAGATCGTCGATCTAGCGCTTTCGATGGAGGTAGGGGCCTCCTTCTCAGCCAGGGTCTGGCTTCAACTTCTGGGCCTGCTCAGTGCGGCTGCGGACTTGCTTCCCTTGGGCAGGCTTTTGCCCGCCCGTTGCAGCTACATCTCCTACTACACTGGCGTCCTTCGTCGGGTTCCCTTGCGGATCTTGTACCAGTTACTCCTCTGGCTCGTCCACACCTCCAGAGGTGGGCGGACATCGCTTGGCTGGCTACGGGCATGCCTCTTCACTCGCCTCCGCCCCGGTGGTCTCTCTGCACCGACGCGACGCGAGTCAGGCCGGCTGGGGCGCCCACCTTTACCGGACTTTGTCTCGGCCTCGGGCCTTTGGCCGCGGGGTTTGGCGGACAAACACATCAACTGGCTGGAGCTGAAGGCAGTTTGGCTGGCCCTCAGTTTCTGGCAGGAGACCTTGACCAACCAGGACGTTCGCGTTCTCTCAGACAACTCGACGGTGGTGGCTTACATACAGAACCAGGGGGGCACACACTCGCCCTCCCTGTGCATTCTGCTTTACCACCTCCTCCTCTGGTGCAGGGACCGGGGCATTACTCTACGGGCTCGCCACATTCCCCGCCACCTGAACGTGATCGCGGACGCCCTGTCCCGCCGCAGACAGCTGCTCCACACGGAGTGGTCCCTACGCCCGGACATCTTTCGCCTGATCTGCTCCCGGTGGGAAACGCCTTTAGTGGACTTGTTTGCCACCAGATGGAACAAACAGCTCCCGGTCTATGTCTCTCCAGTCCCGGACCCGCTCGCCTAGGCGGTAGACGCGCTCTCCATCCCCTGGGACGGTCTGATCGCTTACGCCTACCCCCCGCCAGTCCTCGTTCCGAAGGTTCTGCGGAAGCTTCTGGTTGCTCCGCAGTCCTCCTTCTGGTGACCCCCTTCAACTGGACCAAGAGCTGGACCACGGACCTACTCGAGCTAGCGACGGACCCGCCGCTGGAGCTTCCTACACCTCCCACGATGCTCAAGCAGCCCCGCCAGCAGCTTTTCCATCCGTGCCCGGAGCACCTCCTTCACGCCTGGAGGTTGTCCGGCAAGCCCTCGCCGCTAGTCTAGTAGAGGTTCTCGGATGCGGCGGTGGCGGCTATTGCAGCAGCCCGCAGACGGTCTACACGGCGGGTATATGAGAGCAAGTGGAGGGTCCTTCAGGCCTGGTGCGCCTCCAGAAGTCTCCCTCCCACACATCTAGCCACCCCGGAGCTGGCGGAGTTCTCCCTGTGGCTTTTTGACGAACAAGGCTTAGCACCCGTTACCATCAAAGGATACCGCTCCATGATCGCGGACACTTACCACCACCTGGGCCGGCCAGACCCAGGCGCTTGCAAGGATCTGACGGACTTGCTGACACATTTTGAGCTCCGACGACCAGTCTCTCGGTCCCTAGTTCCCCGGTGGGATCTCGCCTGGGTACTAACGTGGCTGAACACGGACCGCTTTGAACCTCTCCATTTGGCTAGTTTCTCAGATTTGATCCGGAAAGCATGTTTTCTGCTGGCTCTCACCACGGCGTCCCGAGTGAGCAAGCTTCACGCTCTCTCGGTACTTCCCTCCTGTTTGCAGTTTCGCTCAGACGGTTCTGCACAGCTTCTCACCGACCCATCCTTTTTGGCCAAGAACCGCCGTCCTGTGGCGGCCCCTCAGAGGCTGACCGTAAGGCCTCTCCGTGGAACGGACATGGCCCCCGAGTCGCGTCAACAGGACCCGGTGCGGGCGCTTAGGATTTACCTGCGTCGCTCTAAGCCGCGACGCCGGGGCCGCTCTCGCCTCTTCCTCCCACTGTCCGCAGGCAGGCCTGATATCTCGGCCCAGACAGTGTCGTCCTGGCTGCGGTGGGTGATTAAGTCGGCCTACCAGGACCTCTCCCCGGATGGCGATAGACTTCTTCACATCCGGGCGCATGAAGTAAGAGCAGTGGCCACCAGTCTGGCCCTGGACCGCAACTGCACAGTCAAAGATATTGTTACAGCGGTCGGCTGGCGAGCTGACTCCACCTCCGCCCGCTTTTATCTCAGAGACCTATCCGGCCAACGTGACTCCCTGGCACGGGTGGGCGACATCTCCACGGCCCAGCACTCCCTCCGCGCGCCCCTGGCGTTTTAGTTACGTCATAGCTGAAATCGTCGGGAGTGCTCTCTCTCTCTCTCTCTCTCTCTGGGCCGACGGGTGGTTGGGTGTGCGGTTATAGGAACGGCACCCTCCGCCTGTTCGATATTCTTCCAGATAGTAATGCCATCGGTAATGTATTTTGAAAAAACAAATGAATTTTTTTTCTAAAATGTATTTTTTTGAAAAATACTTACCGATGGCATTACTCAGACTGCCATCCCGCCTGCTCCGCTTGCCTTTTTTGGCTATGTGTGAAACTGACAGGGTCGCCCTACGAATGCCGGGATAGGGTAGTAAGGGGAGGCCACCCGGGGCCCCGGTGCGTTGATCCCCGGTGTCTCCTCCCCAGTTGTGTGGGTTACACAACTTTTGGCTGAAATCTATAGGCAATTGAGTGTATTCCAGATAGTAATGCCATCGGTAAGTATTTTTCAAAAAAATACATTTTAGAAAAAAAATTCATTTTTCTCAAGAATGTCATTATGACATGAGTGTAAATTTGTAGCTGATAAAATTTGCTTTCTTTTCATACTAAACATGCCCATGCTGCTTACTACCATAGGATGCAGATGATCGTCTTGGTCTATACCTGCGTATTTCTCTGTGGGCTGGTGATTGGGTGCCTGATAGGGGTGGGGGGGGGGGGGGGGGGCAAGGGATCTAACTGTTTGTCTGTCCAGCGCTGAGTAATTCCCCTTGGTTTGTGTACACTTCTGCCAGCGCTAGCCTCACCTATCTGGTTTGTGAGTGCTTACTACAAGCACACCTTCAAGAGCAGTTACATTTCTTATTTGCAATGCAATGAACATGCACTGACACAAAAAAAGCGCTAACTTTCAAGCTCAGTCTGTTGTGCATCTAAGTTTTCTACGGGATGAAAATTTGATGTATCTACGCAGCATTCTAGCCTCTACTGTTGTCACTTACTAGAATTCTTGTTTCTTTCCTGCTAGAGCAACACTAGCGTCCGAAAGCACTCCACTGCTGAGAAGCTGGTAAGCTGGTAATCCGTTAGGTCCATCAAGACAATCAACACAAACATGCTGATACCAGCATTTGTGCACTGTGTTTATGCCGTACACTTGGGTGTACACAATAAATTCATCACCACTAACACAAGTAACAGGTCCTAAGCACATCACAGTGGTTCCTTTACATTAACACTAACACAAATAACAGGTCTGAAGCACATCACACTGAGCCTTTATATTGACACGAACACAAGTAACGGGTCTTAAGCATATCACACTGGTGGTTCCTTTATATTAACAGTTTTTAGAATTTCCCTTGCTAATAGTGCAAGCAGATGATTTTCTTTTCAGTTTCATTAGTCTTTGGTAACATTTTACACTAGTTTCATCTACAGTGATTCCATGTTTGTTTTCTCAAAACACATTACCGATGGTATTACAACTAGGAAATAGTTCTTAGCTAGTCTAATTTTAGCCCAAAATTCGTTGTGTACGATTATGGTCGTTATGGTAGGAGAGGGGCGCCATAGACTGGGCGGAAGCCCGGTAAGCCTCCCTTCCCGTTCAACCACACATGCGCTACGCGCTTCCTACTCCAGTCAGTTTCTTTGCTAGTTACTGAGCGGTTGTGTACGTCGTGAGCTCTACGCTTCGTAGTTCGCACTGAGCCGTTAACCGGTCGTTGGACTGTTGTTGCCTTCGCCTTGTGACTTAGGCTTGGACGCTTTCGTGTGGGACTGCTCTGCAGTTGTGTTTGTGACTTTAGGGCTAGCCTTCAGTGGCGCCGGTGAACTGTTTTCACGTGTTTGTGGCCGCTTGGACTTGCGCCCTTGTGGCCCGGTTCTAGCCTGCGCTTGCTGGCGCCAGTTAGGCTTGGCGGTGTGAGAACTGTGACTGGTGTGTTCGCTCATCGTTCGACCCTTGGCTTACGCAGGACGAGCCCTGGAGTGTTGGTTCGTGGCTGGCGTCTTCCTGGTGGCTTTCCGTCGACCCTGCCGTTCCTGCGTGGACTGGTGTCTCGACCGGCGACAGTTCGAGCCACCTCTTCGCCTGGTCGTCTTTCCTCCACGTGGCTATTGGTCTTGGCCGGGTGGTTGGTTCTTCTTCTTCGTTTGACGAGGTATAGATTCGGTTTGATCCTACGCCAGGCGCTCAGGGGTGTGGGTAGAGTGCCGGGCCTCGGCATTAGCTGTTTTTGGTTTCGAAATTTCGCAAACGAGGTTCGTTTTGCGTGTCCACGGGGGCAAGCTCGCTCGATTGTCATTGTATGTTTTGTGTTGCAGTTGGCAAGTCCGCACCTGCACGCGATGTGAGCATTTCCAGTGGCCAAGTGACGAATTTCCTTACCTTCCTATGCCCCAGTGACGGACATGAAGTGTGCCTTTCCTGTTCTGCCTGGACTTCCTCCATTCCGTGCCTGGTCTGCGCCCCCTGACTGGAAGAGAAAGTGGACCCAGTAGGGACTTTGCTGCAGTGAACAGCCGATACCAGAACGGATAAGGAGTTACAACACTGGTGAGTCCCATAGCGGCTATCACCAGGAGACAGGACTGTCACCGCCGCAGCTTCGGCCGCAAGCCCGTCCTCCTGCACCGGCAGCTTCCACAGTACCAATTAAAAGTGGCCAAGGTCCGGTTGCAGTTACTCAAGCTCCCAGACAGAGCGGATAAGGGGTTACAACACCGGTGAGTCCCATAGTGGCTATCTCCGGGAGACAGGACTATCACCGCCGCAGCTTAGGTCGCGAGCACGTCCTCCTGCACCGGCAGCTTCCACAGTACCAATTAGTGGCCAAGGTCCAGTTGCAGTTACTCAGACCCCGAAAGATAAGCATCGTAAGAAACCCGCTTCTCAGCACGAGGCCATGTCCTGCTGGTATCCCGTTGAGGTTCTTGCCAGCCGACAGAACAGTCAACGCCGCGACTTCGGTCGTGAGCCCGTTCTTCCTCGCCAAAGCGGCCACAGAACCGGATAGTGGTGTCTGCCCGGTTCCACCGTCTGAAGCAGAACGAGAGATTCTTCAGAAACAGGCTTCAGCCCCGGTACCTGGTAAGAATAGAACGAGAAGAAGAAGAAGTGCAGTGAGCCGGAGATGACTGCTTCCTTCTGGTGGCTGAGCATTCTTAGACTATGTGAATTTTTATTTGCCCTTTTGAGAGTCTGTAGACGTTTCTGTTACAGACATGTGCGACTTTTTAGCCTGACATGTTTACACCTTGCTTTTAGTCTGGCTGACCAGGTTACCTTCCCGCTGTGAGATGACCGTAGTCGCCTGCTCGGCGTTTAACCCAAATAACTAACCTTTGGTGGATCCTCTTCCTCCGCGCGCGCGAGCGCTAGAGGTCAGCGCTACCAGTATTTAGGTTGGGCCTGCAGTCTGTAGGCCTTATACCAGAGGAGCTTAATTTGATAGGTATTTTGAAATCTTGTTCAATGGGCCCTCATTACCTCCCTGTTTACGTTGTAGGAGTGGATGCATGAGGAGCGGTGCCATTTGCAGATATGGTTTATTATCGTTACTTCGTCCCCATTGGTTCCTTAGTTTGAGTAACACTATCAGATGAGAGCTCAAGCAATATGCTTGGTTTCTTATGATTTCCCTTAAGGGGTGAGGACTTTGACGTCTATGTTTCTTCCGACTTGAAACTCTCGGGCTCTGGTCACATTCATGGTATGTTAGGCTTGGGGTAATAATACCACACGCAATATATGGGCAATATTGGATTTGATTATTTTGGTTTTGCTTGGCAATTTAATGCAATCAGGTTGCATTTCTGTCCTTCAGGGTAGAGTGCTATAGTTTTCAACAATTGCCAAATTGTCTTAAACCCCGCCTTCCTCCGCCCTCGCCGAGAAAACAACGAACAAAGCGAATATCAGTTTGTGGCGGTCATTATGTTGGAACTCTCATGAGGGAGTTTTATCTAAACAAGCGAGATCGAGTTTCTGCTTGTGCAACCTTGAATAAGAATGAAGGTTATACGTGTGAAATGAGAAGCCGCTGGTACATTTTTCATGTCAACTTGGACAAGCCTGTGGGCTCTCGTGCCTCCGCTCGTCAGCTTGGTTGGGGGACGAGCCGGGCACATGGTGGGGGTTTGCCCACCCACTTTACCGTGCGGCGGGCTTATGGGTGCTAGTACCGAGCGGTCTTAAGTTACTCGGAAGCACCTTCGCTCCAGACGGGACCCAGGGACCAGTTGCGGTCGCCCACCCTTCATGGAGCCGGGACTGACTCTTCGCTGTTCGGCCTCCCCTTTCCTTGCGGCCTCTAGTAGTGTTGCTGCGGGCATTTGCCGCGGTACGTTGGCGGTATGTACACATTTGAAGCGCTTAGAGCCTGGAGGTATGCTCAGGGCTGTATGTGAATGTTCCTTCGTTCTTGTAGCTTCAGCAAACGACAGGGTCCCACGGGCCCCCTGGCCCTTGGGATGATGTTCCCCAGTCCCAGGACGTCGCGGGCCGGGTCTGCAGAGACGGCGCTAGACTATGGATCCTCCTTGGATCTTCGTTCTACGCAGGGAGGATCGCAGACACCCGCGACTCGCCGCCGTTAGGGGACTTCCTGGTTCCCGGTCATCACCAACCGCGTTGCGTGCCGCTCCTCGGTTGTCTTGCCTGCTGCCACTTCTGGGGATCTGCTGCTTCAGGAGGCCCCTTGTGCTGCGTCCTCGACCTCCCGACCTTAGGAAGCCGCTGACAGACGCCGCGTGCTCTCCTCTAGGTTCAAGTCCTTCGCCCCCCCCCCCCCCCCCCCCCCCCCCCCGTCTTCTCGCGTGGAGACCGCCCGGGCCCTTCGCTCCGCCATGCAGCCAATGGTCTTGCTGTCAGCCTGGACATCTCGGATGTGTACCTGCGTGCCCTTACACCCAGCCTCCAGATGTTTCCTACGCTTCGCGTTCCAGGGAGTGGTCTACCAGTTCCGTGCTCTGCCCATCGGCCTCAATCTTAGTGCTTGGGTGTTTACTCGCATTTTGGATGCCGTGGTAGCCAGAGCCGTCGTTCGTCCATGAGTCCCTCCTCAAATTACGTAGACGTCCTGCTATTGAGAACCAGTCCGAGTCTGCCCTGGTGGAGGACCGGGATGCTCTTCTCCGCCTCCTCGAAGGTCTGGGCTTCCTGGTCAACTTCGGCAAGTCTGACTCCGTGCCAGCGCGCCTCCTCGGGCATCTGGGTATGGAGTCTCACACTGACCTCTACATCGTCCGGCTCCCGGAGAAACGCTTCCAGAAGTTGACGATTTAGCACGGCAGGGTCTAAGTTGACGACGCTCCCGGCCAGGCAGTAGCCGCAGCTTCTGGGACGGATGAACGCAGTGGCAGTTCTGCTGCCCGTGGGACGTCTCTACTCCCGTCCTCTGCAACGGCACCTCCTCCTGCACTGGCGTCTGTCGACGACCGACCTCGACGCTCCAGTTCCAGTCTCAGCCTTGATCCGGCTTCTCCTGCTGTGCTGGGCAGATCCTTCCTGGCTTGCGACGGGAGTGCCTCTGTTCTCGCCGCCCCCGACCCTCTCCCTGTGCATCGACGCAAGCCTCACCGGTTGGGGAGCCCACCTCCTGCCGTTGTTCGAGACGACCTCGGGCCTGTGGCCCCAGGAATCGCTACCCCGACTCACCAACGCGTTGGAACTGAAGGCGGTCTGGCAAGCCCTCCTTGTGTGGGAACATCGCCTCTGACATCAGGAGTTTCTACTGCCGTCAGACAACTCCACGGTCGTCGCCTACATCCAGAAGCAAGGCGGGACCCGCTCTCCCTCCCTCTGCATCCCCCTCTTCCAAGTGCTCCGGTGGTGCGAGGACCGGGACATCACTCTTCACACGCGTCACTTTCCGGGCCACCTGAATGTCCTAGCCGACTCCCTCCCCCGACGCGGCCAGTTGCTGCATACCGAGTGATCGCTGCATCCAGACATCTTCCGGATGATCGGCGCAGCCTGGGAGACACCCTTGGTCGACCTCTTGCCACGAGATGGAATCGGAAGCTCCCTGTCTTCATCACTCCAACTCCAGATCCCCTGGCCGGGGCAGTGGACGCTCTCTCCTTCCCCTGGGACAGTCTGGTCGCCTTTGCCTACCCGTTGACGGTGCTAGTCTCCAAGGTTCGACTCCAGCTCAGAGGGTGCAACGCGATCCTATTCCTGGTGGCTCCGTCTGCTGGACCAAGTCGTGGACGACCGATGGACGCGATCCTTACAGCCTTCTGAGCATCACCACAGCCCCTCCGCTGCAGCTCCCCACCCCGCGCACAATGCTCAAGCTACCTCGACAGGCGCGGTTTCTCCCTTGCCCAGAGCGTCTCATCCTCCACGCCTGGAGAGTGTCCAGCAAGCCCTTTCCACTAGAAGCTTCTCAGGTGCGGTAGTGGACGTGATCCTTACAACCTGCAGACCCTCAACCAAACGAGTCTATGAAGGCAAGTGGAGAGTTCTCTGCGACGGGTGTGACGACAGAGGCCTCTCCCCCATTGATCTGACAGTTCCTCTGATGTCGGATTTCTCCCTCTGGCTGTTCAGCGACCAGCGGTTAGCGCCCATCACTATCCGGGGTTACCTGGCCATGATATCGGCACGTATAGGCATCTGGGACGTCCGGACCCTGGGTCCTGCTAGGACCTAGCTGACCTTATGGCCCACTTCGGTTTGCAACATCCTACTCTACGTTCCCTGGTGCCTCGGGGGGACCTGCCTTGGGTGCTTACCGGGCTCAACTCGCCTCGCTTCGTGCCGATACAGCTGGCAAGTTGCCGGACGGGACACGCAAGTCTTGCTTCTTTGGGCCTTCGCCTCAGCTTCCAGAGTCAGCGAGCTGCACGCCTTCTCGGCGCGTACCGCCTGTTACAGTTCCGAACAGACGGTTGGTACAACTGCCGCCCGACCCGGCCTTCCTAGCCAAGACCAGTTCCCTGTTGGCTGCCCCTCACTGGTCACCATGCTGCCACTAAGAGAACCAGGCTCCACCCGTGAGTCCAGTCAGCAGGACCAGGTGCGAGCTTTGCGTGTGTACCTGCGCCGGATCAAGCCGCCTCGCAGGGGACGCACCCGCCTTTTCCTTCATCTGTCCCCAGGTAGAACTGACTTCTCAGCCCAGACGATATCCTCCTGGCTTCGGTGGGTCTTACGATCGGCCTACCAAGACCTCGCCCCTGAGACAGCTAGACGCATGAACATCAGGGCGCACGAGATCAGAGCCATGGCTGCAAGCCCAGCCTCGACCGCACTTGTGCTGTGAAAGATTTGTGGCGGCCGCGGGCTGGAGAACGGAGGCCACCCTTTGCACGCTTCTACCTGAGGGACCTCTCTGGCCAGCGCCAGAACTTGTCGCTGGAAGGGGACATCGTTGCAGCGCAACACTCCCTCCCGGCGTCCTAGGCGCCGTAGGTATCTTTGCTAAAATTAGAGGGAGGTTGCTGGAGGAGGGGAACTTTACTAGCTTCGTTGGCAGGAGATAGGGGCGTTATAGCGGCACCCACCTCCTCTTCGGGATTCCTAGTTGTAATACCATCGGTAATGTGTTTTAAGAAAACAAATGTATTTTTCTTTAAAATGAATTTTTTTGAAAAATACTTACCGATGGTATTACTCGAAGGTCCCTCCCACCTGCCCCGCTTGCCACTGGTCTGCTAAGAAACTGACTGAGGTAGGAAGCGCGTAGCGCATGCGTGGTTGAACGGGAAGGGAGGCTTACCGGGCTTCCGCCCAGTCTATGGCGCCCCTCTCCTGCCATAACGACCATAATCGTACACAACAAATTTTGGGCTAAAATTAGACTAGCTAAGAACTATTTCCTAGTTGTAATACCATCGGTAAGTATTTTTCAAAAAAAATAATTTTAAAGAAAAATACATATTTCCTGAAGTTCAGCTACATACAGTTCACACAGTTTTATTGGAGTTTGATCAAGTGTTCATTTTGACCTCTACATAGAGAATTTAACTTTTTAAAGGAAAAGGCTTCTGTGTGTGCAAATGTTTCTTGTGTATGTTTTATTCCTACCATAACTGTACTGTCTTTTCCTTAGACTACACCATTTGGAACAAAGGAACCAGGATAATATGGATGAGCAGACAACAGTTAGTACCTGATACTATTAAATAGTAACACAGAGAATACTGGAGGCTATGAGCAGAGCATAAAGCACAGGGATTACACAATATACAACAGTATTCCAGAACAGAGAATGAATATTCAAACCAACTGGGTACTGTGAGGCTCAGATAACTTATCAGTTGTTCAGTCACACACAAAAACGGTACCTGTCTTTATCCTCGGATTGCACCCTTAAAAAAAAACGTAACTGGAATAATACCACCAACACAGGAACCAGCACTCAACTTAAGTGTGCCAAACGGTTCTATGTAGAAAATCTTTGAAGAGGAGATAGAGAACATTAAACACAGGCATAACACACCACACATCAGCAGTCTGTTGCAGAGATTAGAGAAGGAATAGCTGTCAGACTGTGACCCAGATAGCCTGCAGCAGCAGGTGGCTGGCTAAACTAAAGAGTAGGAAATCCAGCGAACTGCACAGCCGTGTGTCATCAGTGGTTATTTGAGTTATGCCCTAAAGAATCCCTGATTGTGTCGTCGATGGTTTTTTTGAGTTATGCGCTAATGAAGCCCTCAATGTGTTTCATACATGTTTGGATGTGGAAGTGTTGTCACCATTGATGTGAAGAGTTTTCCCTGTGGATTTAAGTACGCTACTTTGCCTTTCGTGTTGGTTTTATTTGACTCCTTGAATGCCTGAAATTCCCAAGATAACTTTATTTTTTTGTCTGCAAACATGCTGATGTTCGAATGCTTGCTGTAAAAAAAATGCTAGACAGTATGGTTATTCTTGTCTTGCATGTAAATATCTCTTTCATTTTTTTTTCTACACCAAATAGATCATATTTTTGTAATTTCTTCATACAACTCTATGACTAAAATGCACACTGACAAAATAATTGTGCCCTGTCTTGCTTCATTAGAATGCTTATTAAACATGTATAGAAACAAGTGGTATTTTCATTGCACTTCAGATGAGACGGATCTTATCTGATAAACTGCACAGATGTTATTTAGGAGATTAATATGAACTAAAAAAAAGGATTGGTTGTGAATGTGTTGTAACACTTAGGCCCACGATGAAGGATTTCTGTTCACTGCATGTAGAATCTGTACTCGATGAATTACTAACCACTCGGACACATCTTTCCTAGTGAGCTGTAGGTCATTGGGCTGACGTTGGCTGGACCAGCCTATGCACAGCGTCGGCCCTATGGCCTTTGCTTAACGGGTTATTAACATGGCTTCTGCTCTTGCGTAATGTCATTGGACACATAAGAGTGAAAATAACACAAATACCAGCTGAAAGATTGATTTTGTAAACTTGTTTAACCCCAAGGTCACATTTTCCAAATTTTAGAGAAGTCATTTAACAACAGTGTACCAATTGCAAGAGATTGATCGACCATGATAATTCAAGGGTAGTGCCAGATTAGCTTGGCGCCATCAGGCGCCAAGCTAATCTGGCACTACCCTTGAATTATCATGGTCGATCCACCTGCTGTAGTGTGTTGGGACTGAAAGGGTCAACTAGAAACTATTGTAAAAAGTCCTTTTCTTGAGACGCCATTTGATGTACAGTTAATGTGTTGTGTATTGGTGAATGTAAACTGACCGTTTTGCACTGTGTCAAGTGCTTGTTGTGCCCTGTACTTCAGTGTCATTCATGTTTGAAGAGTATTTTGCTACTGGGTAAGGTGAGGGCTTGTCTGTAAATCTGATCATGTGTGCATGAGCGTGTCTTCTGTGAATGGCCTCATGTCATGGTCGCCAGTTCCTTTTTTTACTGTCTTATTACAAGTGCGTTAAAAGAAAGGCTCGAGTTAAGAGGTCTTCACATGAAAAATTTGCAAAAACAAGGTTCCATGAAATTTGGATTTAATTGCTTTATTTTCTCAAGCTTTCCGGGCGAAGAGGACATACGGAAATTTGTGTGTTGATGCATGATAGGTTTGTTGTTGTACAGTGTCCTTCCTCTTGTGTGGGCTTGAAAAACCTAGAAACATTGAACACCACCCTACTGCAAGAGGCCTAGATACTCATGAGCCCCCGCAACTGCGGGGGCTCATGAGGATCTATGCCTCTTGCTGAATTGAAACCCCTCGAGTTACCTGACCACTGACGTTTGTGGGGGCCCATGAAGATCTATGCCTCTTGCTGAATTGAAACCACTCGAGTTACCCGACCACTGACGTTTACAGGGGCTCATGAGGATCTACGGCTCTTGTTGAAACCACTTTACATCTATGTTTCATTGATGGCTGGGAGTCTTAGATGTTGAATTTGCGATGATTAAAAAGCCTGCGTCCACAGGTCTCGAAAGGCGTTAACTAGATGCAGGCAACTGTGGTACATCCTAGTCTGAGATCTGTGTGATGTCAAAGTATGACTTTAACCCATTCAACCCTGAAGTCCTACAACCAATCTAATCTGGCACTACCCTTGAATTATCATGGTCAGCCCTGCTCCTGCTGTAGTGTGTTGGGCAAATGGGTTAACCCCTTCACTGCCAGTGGACGCAGATTGTGTTTTTGAATATTGTCAGTTAAACGTTCACGATCCCCAGCTGTCGAGGAAGGTGGCTATGAAGTGGTTTCAGCAAAAGGCAACTGCAAGGATCTAAACCTGTAGCGGTTTGATGGTGTTCACTTTTTCTTGGCAATGAAGGAGTTACAAGCCCACATTTGGCCTTCTCTCTCTCTCTCTCTCTCATCTCTCGTCATCTCTCCAGTCTCTCTCATCTCTGCTCGTCCTCTTCTCTCTCTCTCTCTCTCTCTGAAATCCTAGTGTCCTCTTTCTTTATGCTGTAGATGTTAGCAACGGCAAGTTTGTAAAATGACGATTTGTTTTCTGTCAAAACTTTTACCATTGAAAAATAAAGTTTCATCATCATCGTCATCATCATCATTCTCTCTCTCTCTCTCTCTTCTCTCTCTCTCTCTCTCTCTCTCTCTCTCTGTCCGTTTTCTTAGAGAATCAGAATGGCTGACAATCCGTTCATTTCTTGTTTCCTAGGACACAGCTGCAGAGAATCGCAGCACTTGACTCCAGCTGGGCACACCTGGGCAACGGTCTGAACGCTCACAACAATCCCAGCTGGCTCAACCTTTACCTGTCCGTCTGCCGTCTCCTCGACCTGTGTCTGGTGTTGCCTGCCGACACTGTGCCGCAGTTCCAGCTGTAAGTCGCTTTCGAAGGTTAACCCTTTTAAGCCGCGGATCCCTACAGCAGGAGATGGCTTGACCATGATAATTGAAGGGTAGGGCCAGATGAGCTTGGCGCCTTCAGGCGCCAAGCTCATCTGGCACTACCCTTCAATTATCATGGTCAAGACATCTCCTGCAACTGCTATATACTGTTAGGCAACACCTCCAAAATGTGAGAAATGGGACCTTGTGGCTAAAAGGGTTAAAAAGACAAACACAGAAGCATGGGTACAGTCTTCAGTCCTGGAGACTGATTCAGCTTTTTCAACATCCCAGAAAGCCGAATTTCAGCGTTTGGGTTCAGACAGAACAGCCCTTCTGCCAGTCCGTTCCATCTGCAAGAGACATCAATTCGCATTTACATCTCTTGCTGATCCTGGATCGTGGGGCAAAGTTAGACCACCGGCCACTTTCAGTCGTTTCAATTTTTCGCACTGTCGCCCATGCTGAAGTAATAACTTTAACGGAAATACAGGTCAGTCTCAGAAGTGTACCGCAGTATCAGATATTACACAGGTCGCGGATGAGCGAAAGATCCTTAGGCAGACATCAGCCTTAGCTGGCCCGTGCACCTCCGCGTGCAGGCCATCTAAGGCCCACGACCTTTTGCTCACCAGGTGGTTTTTCTTCACAGGTCTACTTTAATTCAGCCCTATAATAATGCGGTCTCGAATAACATGGTCTTACTTTATGGCTCCTGGGTACCGTGATTTACAGGTGCTGACCTGTACAATGCACTTCACGTGAAACAACATGGATACTTTTACCGTGAAATCATTACGTCTGTGTACTTTGCGCCATGCAGATACTTTTTGTGGTGAACTTACTACACCATAAAGATACACTGTCTGTTAAATAATTATTTCTGCATGTTTCATGCCATTTGCTTAGTATAGTTCTACTGTGAGGTTATTATTTCTGTTGTTGTAACATGCATTATGCAATTACTGTGCGTTGCACAGCATTTTCAAATGTGAGCCGCATGGTTCACATTTGAAAATGCTGTGCAAAACACTACATACAATTCACAGGGCATCTTAAAACATTCATGTTCTCACCCAGTCATCATATCAACTGAACTGTGAGAACGCAGCACTACAAACAGAGTTATCCAGGTCCCTGTTACTAAACCTTTACTCACACATAGCAACCACAATTATGGTGATGGGTTTGTTCTCTAGTAATGGATTTGCCCTTGGGTAACGAATTAGCTTCAATCTTTGAGCATCGGTAGCAGTTTCTGTTGCAATGATTCCTACAGGAATCAGCACAACAAAAACCACTAGCAACCTTCAGAGGATTAGTAGTGGATATGTTCTTCATGCAGATATCGTTGGGCGTTCGTCGGCACTGCAGGAGAAGAGAACAAGGGGTGTGGCGACGAGAACGCGCCTAAGCAGAAGGATCGGCCGCGATTCACACCTCACATCGTGCGTCTGGCTCGTCTACTCAATTTGAGGGTGAGTATTCCCATCTTTCTTCTGATTCTGTACCTGCAACTTTTTTTTCAACAACTGTAATGTCAGCTTTTTGTGCCATTTGTATCTTGTTATCCTTATGCTGAAAAGTATGCAAACTGCTCTTCTTGAGTGAATTGCAAAAAACGTAGATCTGCAACTTGCGAGGGGTCATGAGCATCTATGCTGTTTGCTGGTTTTAGCAACATTGCTGTCTCAGGCAGAAAGATAAAAATCACATCTTTGTCTTTCTTAACCCTGATCATTCGGAATACACCAGTGTGTGAAATAAGTTTGACTGAAATAGTTCAAGGGTAGTGCCAGAATAGCTTGGCGCCTCTAGGCGCCAAGCTATTCTGGCACTATCCTTGAACTAAAGCCATTGGTCTATATCCTTATCTGTAAGTACTATAATGTAGCTTGCATACGGCAGTGTACAAATTTGAAGCTTTTAGCCTCAGTATGATATGGGTTAATTGGATTTTTTAAAAACTTGTTTCATCCTCTAAATTGTAAAAACAGTAGGCCAATGAAATTGTTTAACTCCTTCCAGTTGAACCGAGAAGCCCCAGTGCTGCGCGTGACGGAGAACCGCCCCCTCTTGACCATCGGACAGCTTCGCTCTATCGCGGAGCTCCAGCCCTTTTTCAACACCCTGTGTCTGCAGCAGTCTGAAAAATCCACGCCCAAGCAGCCCAGAGTCCATTCCGTAGGCGGACTGCAGGTCCCAGCGCAAGCCATGCCGAAATCCAAGTCCGCACCCGAGTACCTCGACTCCAGACAATCGTCGGAACTGCAGGCCAAAACTAGTCGTCAGTTTGTGGAGGAGTTGTTGGAGAGAGATTTCCTGGAGCAAGTGTTGTGATGACCTACGTTTAACCTGCATCTACAGCCAAACCTTTGACCACACCTGCAGTTTGTGTGGGGTCAATATCAACAAGAGGCACAGATTCTCAGGAGCCCCTTCTTGCGCACGAGCTCATGACAATCTTTGCCTCTTGCAGACGGACGATACCAGTCAACAGTTTGTAGAGGGACTGCTTACAGATATTTCCTCAAACAAGTATTATGACAGTTGTACGCTTGGCCCCAAACGGCTGCTGCGTTTCATGAACAGCTGGAGTGAAAGGCATAGATTCTCATGAGCCCCTGTGTTTCAGGGGCTCATGAGAATCTATGCCTTTTGCAGATAGTAAAAACTAGTCCAAAACTTGTGGAGAAACGTTTGAAGGAGATTTCTTTGAACAAGTATTTTGACAGTTTTATGCCTGTCCCGAACACAGCACATTAACTTAACTCATTCTACCCCAGACACACCACAGCAAGATAAGGATCGACCATGTTAGTTCAAGGGTGATGCCAGAATAGCTTGGCGCCCATGGTCGATCAGTGTCCTGCACTTGCAATGCAGTCTTCAGAGGACAACGGCAAAATTTGGGGATTTCGGTTTTGGGGTAGAATGAGTTAACTGGAGGGGATCTTGATCGTCGGGAGGTACAGACTCTCATGAGGCTGTGCTGTCACAAGGGCTCATGCGAATCATGTGCGGATGATGGTGGGGCTTCCAAGCAGCTACAGAGTGAACATTTGTTGTTTTTCCAGAAGATGAAAAGACAGGCGGTTTAACAGAATTATCCTGCAAGCCTTCATTTGATGAAATTAACCCATTCCCTGCTAGCTTCTAGAAATGTCTGTGGATCCTTTGCATATTGTCTGCCAGTTAACCCCATTCTGTGTGAAGTGTGCAGGAAAGATAATCATGAGCCCCTGCACATGCAGGGGCGCATGAGGATCTATGTCTCTTGTATGTGTGTATTGTACTCGGTGTTTTCGCAGTGATGGGTTTCAGACGTTTTTCGAGAGATAGCAATTATGTATTGAGTGGGAGTGTGGTTTCATGCAAATTAATTCTTCAGAATCCATCATCGAAATGGTAAAGCCAAAACTTGTCGGGAAAAGAGTCAGTATAGATCTTATGGCCAAAATCGATTTGCAGTTTATAAATGAAGAAACTGCTTGAAATGTGCATGGTTGGAGAAATCCAGTCTCGACTGCTTGCAGTTAAAATGATCAGTAAGCGTAGATCTCAGAAACTCGCATTGATCGGTGAAATATTTCAGCATGCCATAGTTCTTGTTCAGTGTTCTTTTGGAAAGTTCTGCTGTGTTTGCGGTGACGTATTGCAGGAAGTTATTCACTGTCCCCTGCGCTGTTGCATGCTGTGTGCATGAACTGTTGCCTCAGGGCTGGTCAAAACTGGTCTTGTGGAGTATTACTTATGTACAAATAGTATCCTAACTCTTAAACTCCCAGAGGTGAATGACTTGCTTTCTGCAGAATGGAACTCATTCAGTTCTGGGAGTGTAACCCCCTCCCTGCCAAAGGACGGACATTTTGTTTCTGAAACCTGTGTTCACTGAACGACCAAAAGCCACAAACTGTCCAAAGAACATGGACACAACGTGGTCTCAGCAAGAGGCATAGATCCTCATGAGCCCCCGTGACTGCAGGGGCTCATGAGGATCTATGCCTCTTGCAGTTGGATCGCGTTCACTGCTTCTCTGCAGTGAAGGGGTTAAGAGTTAATGGAACGGGTATGATCAAGTCCACATTTATTCCAGCTCATGGAGTAGATTTCAGTGATTTTGCGAGCATTTTCACCCAGTGTTTTCACATCAAGAATTGGCCACACAGCGATTTTTGCGCTCAGCTCTCATGAGATCTAGATTTTCAGAGGTGGGAAAATTCTCTAAAGATCTCAAAGTTTATGTGCTGTCTGCTCGAGGCTTTTTGCAAGATGCGTGGTAAAATTAAGTTCACCCCCATGACTGCTACAACCAATACCATCCGGGCAGAAAAAAACTCGGTAGTTAACCCTTGGACTGTTTTTGATGATATCGCTCGCTGGAAAAGACACGTCACTATGCAGTTTTTCAGCCAAACAGTATCGTCAGTCACAGTCAAGGGGTTAATGTAATGACTGTGAGAAGGCTTAACCCTTTTACCCCAAGGTCCCAAATTTCTCAAATTTTGGAGGTGCTACCTGACAATTATGTATCTGTCGTAGGAGATGGATTGATCATGATAATTCAAGGGTAGTGCCAGATGAGCTTGGCGCCTGAAGGCGCCAAGCTCATCTGGCACTGCCCTTGAATTATGATCGATCCATCTCCTGCTGCAGGGTCCCGGGGCTAAATGGGTTAAAACCATGTTGTTGTCATGAAACTGATTTTCGAGTGGGGCACATATACTGATGTGTGGTATATTCTGGCGAGAACACTAGGTACAAATTTGAATAAAACTACACAACTGTACCCCATGAGCGAAACTGGTTAGTGGTGATACATTCCATAGGGATGACCTGTTACAGTTGTGGTTGTGATCGGTGTCAAATTGGCATCGGTAGTTATGGATCAAATTCCTTCGATTTTCATTATAAAATTTTATGTCTTTCACAGCATCACCAATACAGCTCTAGTACTGTTCATTGGTACGTTTATTGTTACATTGACTGTGTACAATACGGTGTAGCCTTAGAACAATTATGAAATTAGTGTGAACTCTTCAGATGATAGGATAGGCAGCTGACTCGCATACCACTTCATGCGTACGATCTTCTAGCCAGTAATTTCCCTCTGCAGGAGGTATAGATTAGCATGAGGCTCTGCACCAGTACTCTACTGCAACTGCAGGGGCTCATGCTAATCTGTGCCTCTTGCTGCATGTTTACTTACATCTATGTCCCTCAGACAGAAGTCGTTGTTGGGGTTTAGCCCTGTGGCTGTGCACGGTTCATATCGGAGGTTCATGACCATACATACAGTGTCTTTCACATGTGCAAATTTGAGCAAATGTGCGTATGGGGTATGGGGAACCATGCTTTTGCCAAACGGAAGTGTTTCCAGCTTAAATTCCACAGGTGTTGGTGGTATTTGCGCAATACCTTTTTTTTCTTTTTTCTCCTGTGAATTCCCTAGGTTTTTTTGGGGTTTTTTTGTGATTTGTTTTGAGTTTGTGTGAATCACGAGCGTTCGTTGTTTTTTTTTTGTTTTTTTTTTGTTTGTTTTTTAAATCACAGTATACCATTGTATTTTTTAGAGTTGCATGTGTGTACTGGTCAGCTCTAGACCATAAGATGCAAAATCACAGACCAGCACACTTTAATCCCGTGTGTACACACTAAGGGGTTAACCCATTTAACCCCAAGCCAAAAGATTTTAGAAGTGACACTTCACAACTTTGTACCAGTTCCAGGAGATGGATCGACCATGATAATTCAAGGGTAGTGCCAGATTAGCTTGGCGCCTGAAGGCACCAAGCTAATCTGGCACTACCCTTGAATTATCATGGTCGATCCATCTCCTGCTGTAGGGACTCTGGGCTAAATGAGTTAAATAAGACTCGCACTATGTGAGACCTGCCATATACAGATATGTGTTTGCTGTTGATCTGCATGCAGCATGTTTCAAGTCGGCTGACCCTTTAGCTGTCGTCGGTGCTTTTCGTCCAAGTGATTTCTGCACGAATCACCTCTTATCATCTGCAGGAATCACCACGACCTAAAGTACTACCAACAGCGAAAGAGCTTTAAAAAACAACAACATGCAAACACTGTTCTTTACTTTGTTCATGTTTTTTGTTTTTTGTTTTTGTTAGTGTGCTAGATTTATATAGGCAAGGGGTAAGCTGAGTGAATTGTGTGAAAACTGAAATATGATGACTTTACCACCTGTACATTGTAATGATGGATACATTATTTATTGATTTATTCAAATAGCATTGCTTGGATAAACGCAGTCAGATTTGTTGCTGTCGAGTCACATGTATATAATGACTTTTTGTTTGCCTGACGTGCGATAGCCAAAAGTGAGCTTTGCCACTCTGGTTTGGTTTGGTTTGCATTTTGTCATTTTTGCTCTTGTTATTGATTTGCTTTCCACCCTTTGCCTGTCAGCAGCGCTTTTTTGTCGAGGTGATTCCTGCAGGAATCATCTCGGCAAAAAGCGCTGTGGACAACCAAAGGAGCAGGGAGATTTTTGCCCTTTGTTGATTTAATCCTCATAAAATTACACCCGGTTATCATTCTGTTGCGTGTCTGCTTTTTTCCCTAGTCCTTTGAAGAATATGCTGATTTACATGTAAGCGTGCGCGAATGTGCACCGTGAACCTGTTTCTTTCCTCGTGATTTTGATGGAAAAGCGTCAGCATTTTGTTTTGCGTTTGCTTCGTCCGACAGCGATTCATGGTACTACAGTAAACGTCACTTTTGACACGGTCGGATGTGTAAGAAAAGTCATAACAACTCTTTTCCTGACTACATGTTTTCTTTTTAACTTATTTGGCCCTGAGTTCCTACAGCAGGAGATGGATTGACCATGATAATTCAAGGGTAGTGCCAGATTAGCTTGGCGACTGAAGGCGCCAAGCTAATCTGGCACTACCCTTGAATTATCATACAGGGCTTGTAATTTTCCGCGGCTCCGCGAATTTCCGCTATTAAAAAAAAGATTCTGCCAAGAACAGTATGTTTTTCCGTGGAACAAAATATGTAATATGTATTTTGCTCATCAAGAATGCACGTTAAAAATACTACAGGAAGGGGGGTCATTCCCCTGCACCCTCTACCAGTGCCTAGGTGGCACCTGGACCCCGGCCAATTTCCTCTTTTTAAACTCCAGACCATTACAAGCTCTGCATCGTCAATCCATCTCCTGCAGATGGTACATAGTCAATAGGCAGCACCTCCCAAATTTGAGAAATGGGACCTTGGGGCTAAGAGGGTTAAGTTACTTCACTTACAGCAAACTTTATCATGTTTCACCAAACAATTAATTGTTCGTCCACCCTGCGCTTTGTTACGTCAGATGTTGACTGTATATTGGAGTTCACAGTCTTGTTGTGGGATTAAGATAATCATAAACAGAATGGTGAAAAATTTATAGTTTTTTTTTATTTTAATGAAAGAAGAAATAATAAGCATCTTCCCAGTGTGCAACGGGTCATCGGCCCGGCGTCGGTTGCCATTTCCCCTAGCGTACGTATTTCGCTCGCAGCATATTGGCACTAAAAGCATTGTTTTCATCAGCATGTGTTCACTATCGGTATTTGTGGAGCAGCATTTTGAAGATTTCTTTCTGTTCACTTGCATAATACATACACTCTGTGGTGATTCTATGGAAACCAATCCATTAAAATCATTGCTGCAGTTAATTTAATGATTGCGATCTAGATTAGAGTGCGCTTGAATTTAACCCTTTTCATCCTGATACACTGCTGCTTGAAATTAGTTTGGCTACGATAGTTCAAGGGTGGTGCCAGAATAGCTTGGCGCCTCAGGCGCCAAGCTATTCTGGCACCACCCTTGAACTAAAATGGTTGAGCTATATCCTGATCTGGAAAGTAGCCTTCACAGGACAAAAACCAAATTTTCAAAAATCAGCCTCAGGATGTAATGGGTTAAAGTACACGTAGTGACAATCAGAATCGGGTATGATGAAAATGAAATGTAGATTGTTCATGTAGCCCATTTATTCCACAAAAGGCAGAGTTTCTCAAGAACCCCTGCAGCTGCCAGGGGCTCGTGTGAATTGGTACCTATTGCTGGCAGAGACTGGCTCGTTTCGTCTCGTTAGTTTGCAGGGAATTGTCTGTCGGAAGGAAAAATTGTCAAGCAAACCGCCACACGCGATGTCTTTGCATTGATGGCTTGATTGCACCCTCGATCGCACGCCGTGCATTTTTGTCGTCCTCCCTTGTCAAACCTGTTTCTGCTTAGGGATAACTTCTGCTGGGAGCATCTGATGCCAGCAAATTGACCCATTCAGCCCTACACATACAAGCTATCAGATCGACCATAATAGTTCAAGGGTGGTGCCATAACAGCTGTTCTAGCACCACCCTTGAACTATCATGGTCGATCTATCTCTTGCTGTGAGGTAGTCTTCATAGGGCAACTCTCAGATTCGTGAATTACCTTGTTAGGGTTCAACGTGTTACTGAAATGGTGATTAAAAATGTTATGATTTTTTTCTATATAAATTATGCTGTACATGTTCATTTCTGTTTGGCTTGCTTTTCAGCAAGGATTCTCTAAACCTCTGTTCTACTTTCTATTTTTGGCTTGGTATGTCTTTATCAATAAAAGTTGTCATTGAAACAGGAAAGCACATTTAATCCAAACTAGTTTAATTGTGTACGCCACACACTGCGTGTAATTGCAGTCACTGTGTTAAATCAGCAGTAATTGTTTTCCTCAGTAATCAGTTCTTGCTTAGTCTTTTTTTCTGTGCAACAAGCCATTTCTGTACGTGTTTTGTGAGCGCATATGTGTGAGATTGATACGCAGTTTTGTAAAATTTCAGCCATCCAAAGAGCATATTTCCATTTGCTGTGTATGTGTTAACATATGAGAGTTATATAGGCTGTTTTGGTGATGGGTTTAACTTAACTGCTTTGTTGGGGAAAAAAACGAAAACGGAGATTAAGAACAAAAATTTTACATGTACAGAAAAAAAATGGATGTCTATTTGTTTCTAGCCTACAACAGTCACTGAAATCAGTGGCATGGCAAGGGTAGGTAATTTGAATACAATGATTTAATCCCCTTGTGCATGTAGTTTACATTACGTTTGGCTGCATGCATAATGGGTTAAACCTTTGCCTGTCTGTAGCACTTTTTGTTGAGGTGATTCCTGCAGGAATCACAACACAAAGTGCTACTGACAGTCAGATGATTAAAGCCCATTACATCAGTATAATCCTAGCGCAATGTACATGTATTTGTTTCTAAAATACGCACTGGTAGAGTTTCAACTTTTTTAGTTACATGTAACGTGTATCAATGTGAAAGACTTGTCAAATTTATGTTTTCTGCATGCGCCGAGAATTTTTCAAAGTTTATGATGGTGAAATTACAAATTGCAGTTTCATGTGTACGTTTTCAAAGTTTATAATGAGGAAAATACAACTTGCAATTTCGGACGTTAACGGTTGTATACTGATGATTGTAAATTCTTGAACTGTTAAAGTATTCATGCTAATGTTGTAACTTGTGTCAGTAAATTTGTAACACAAATGTAAAAGTGTTAACAAGATAAAGTGTTAGTAGTTGTTACAGTGTCATAGTATCGCAGCCAGTGCCGTCCATCTGCAAGAGACACAGATTCTCATGAGCCCCTGCGACTGCACCAGTACACTCACAAACCAGAATAGGTGAGGCTAGCGCTGGCAGAATTGTATGCATACCAAGGGGAACGACTCAGCGCTGGACAGACAAACAGTTTTTCGGGCAGGGGATCTGTTTGTCTGTCCAGCGCTGAGTCGTTCCCCTTGGTATGCATACATATGCACCAGTACAGTACTGCGACTGTAGGGGCTCATGAGAATCTATGCCTCTTGTAAATGTAGGAGCTGCACTTTAAGGGGCTCATGAGAATCTATGCCTCTTGTAAATGTAGGAGCTGCACTTGAAGGGGCTAATGAGAATCTATGCCTCTTGTAAATGTAGGAGCTGCCTGAGGGGCTATGAGACTATCTTGAAAGGGGCTGCACTGAGGGCATGAATCTATGCCTCTTGCAAATGTAGGAGCTGCACTTGAAGGGGCTCATGAGAATCTATGCTTCTTGCTGGCTGAGATCAACCTCCATCTTACAGTCTCAGTTTGAGGAGTAATGTGGATTTGATTTGTTTACTTTTAAATACATTTGCAAAACGTAGGCTGGTCTGTGATTTTGGGGTCGGTGTGTCTGCTCCAGGACAGGTCTTGACTGATGACTCCCGGCTATTTGCTGGCTTCAGTAGTTTACAGTGTCTGTCCGTGGAGACTCATTAGTCGTAGCTTACAATCTAGTGCCGCCGGAAGATCCAAAATCACAGACCAGCGCGGCAAGTGTTCAGTTGCCGTACTACTTTGAATACGGTTTGATGCTCTTCCGTGACAAATGTTTGACTGGGCTGAAATAAAGATGTCTTTCTCTGATCCAAGTGATGGCTTCTCTGTATGTTTACGCACAGCTGTGTATGGGCTGACAGTGCTGCACGATGGCCCAGTGACTGACAGCGCACTGGGACTCGGCTTGTGTCTAAACCCATTCAGCCCTGACGCCCTACAGCAGGAGATGGCTCGACCATGATAATTCAAGGGTAGTGCCAGATCATGCGATAAATACGGAAGAGCTCTGAGATGTAAACGTAGTGTGCCTGTCGCTGATGTTCGTCATGCTAGCAACAAACCCCATCCATTCTGCACGAGACATAAATCCACAAGAGCCCCCTGCAAATGCGGGTGCTCGTGTGGATTTATGTCTGTTGTCGAACTTGCGCTTTTGCATCTGTTCCTTAGCTGGCCGAGTTGTAGGGGTGTTCATCAAACTGGGAAAAACATTCGCTACTGTAAATAACGTATCACATTAGCCTGTTTTTCTCATATCAAGAAAGACAGTGTTGGTCCCCCATACCCTAGTTGGTCGTGAGGACAGTAAATTGGAAATAATGAATGCCTACGCTACCTTTAAACTGACGAGGCGTCCCGGATCAGCAGTTATGTCCCTGATCACCTCGGTGCAGAGGGACAGAAAAATGGAGAAAACCAACAACAAACGGATCAGCAGCTGCGAAACTGTCGCATAGCGTTGCCGGCTGCGACGCTACACCACACATTCGCCCAGCTATTGACGCGGGGCGCCTTGAATGAATTAAAATAATGTACACGTCTACAAGTCTTCATCCGTTCAGCGCCGAGACAATTTCATCACCACCCGAACTGCAAAAGGTATAGATCCTCATGAGCCCCCGCAGCTGCACTAACGGTACGGCCGTTGCGGGAGCTCATGAGGATCTGTGCCTCGTGGTGCTGACACCACTTTGAATCCGGACTTGTTGCTGGGACTGACAAAGGGATCGCAGAAACACACTTTGCGTCCACTCTCACTGAACGATGATTAAAACGCACTAATTTCGTTGCATGCTTTCTGATTGAAGTTCGACACACTGACTATAGAGTTCTTGTTTCTACATTCTCTCATTTCAAACGTACGTGTGATAAATTCTGCAATGACCTATAGCTTCTTAACTCATGTTCTGGCCGCGACACACCACAGCAAGATGATATGGCTCGACCAAGATAGTTCAAGGGTGGTGGCAGAATAGCTTGGCGCCTATAGGCGCCAAGCTATTCTGCCACCACCCTTGAACTATCATAGTCATGTCGATCTGTCTCCTGAATTGTAACGCAGTCCTCGGAGGATAACTCCAAAATGTGGGTATGTCGGAAAAGTCGGACCTCGGCCGGTACTATGAGTTTAAAAAGTCACATTGTGTTCCGGCCCCTGCACTTCACAAACATTGACCTACAGTCGGTTCAGTGTTTTTCGGTGTCACGAAAACTGAAGATACAAAAACTGCTTTTCAAGTCTCGGCATATACCAAATATTACAAGGGAGTGTCTCAACAAATCAATAAGTGCACCTGGAGGAACGCAGTCTAGTCTAAATGATACGGCACATGTATCATAAATGCCGCACGACCTCGGGTTCAGATGAGTGCGCGGCAGCTTTTATGGTACCATATTAAGCAGTTTGTATACTCAGGGGCAATAAAAACGCGAAAAGTGTCTGTAAATGTACCCGCAAACAAAGAATCATCCTCACAACAAAACTGACAAACGCAATATATTGGTTGCGGTTTACTTGATGAGAACCAGACACAACTGACATCGACGATGCTGATAACGAACACAATGATAAATACAGCGGCAAGCTGCACGGTCAATCCGTCTCCTGTTCTAGTGTATCAGAGCTGAGTGGGTTAATAGCTCCCTTCAACACTCTCCATTTCAACACCCCCCAACCCTACCTCCTCTCCTGCCACCTCCGGCGTCTCACAAGACCCATCATTCGCATCAATTTGCCTCGTTGTATTTGTGACCATATTTGCATTATATCTCTCGCTACACATTTGCGTAGTTACCGACATGCAAAATCGTAATCTAAATATTGTTCCGAAACGAACCGACTAACTAAGAATTAGCCATCTTAACATATACCATCTAGTTAGCAAGGTGCCAGATTTATCTGTGTTCCTAAACACGCCCTTACATTTCCATATTTTTGGTGTGTCCGAGTCAAGGCCGCTTAAAAGTTCAATAAGGGATAACTCCATTTCTGTCCCAAACAATATGATGTCCCAGCAACGTGGATTCAAAGCGGTTTCAGCAAGAGGCATAGATCCTCATGAGCCCCCGCGTCTCTTGTTGGACGTGTTCTTTGCGCCTATTTCTGGTCACATTTACATCTGTGTTCTTCACGCGAAGTGTCGGTCAGCGTGCAGTGGTTTCAGACGCCAAATCCGCGATCATTTGAGGCAAAGGGGTTAAATCCACTCGGTTTGCGTTGAAGTTACTGACACGTGCATATCATTGGGGTCACTTGATGTCCGAACAACGTCTAATTTCAAACCACGTAGGCCTAGCAGCAGTACCAACCTTGAATAGAGTAGAGTATGGCGCCAAGCTAATCTCGCACTACCCTTGAAGTATCTTCAGAAGACAACACTCATTCATCAGCACTGAATCAAATTTCGTTTCGTCTTTCAGATGCAGCAGATGCAGATCAACAACACCACCCCCCGGGACCGCGCCCCACCCCAGCACAACGACAGGGCCCCACTGCCTCCCCTCCATCGACCACACCGGCCCTCCCCGCAGAAACCCCGCCGTCCGTCGCTGTCTCATTTGGAGTAAGTATTTTTATCAATATCATTTACCTGACGGTCCTGACGCATTGGTGCGTGTTTCTCTAAAGTAACTTACGAACGCTGGTTGGAATATTTCATTTATATTATACTGTATAATCTTCATTTTTATTCTTTTTTTCATATCAAACACAGTACTAATCAAATCATGTTTGTTTACAGTGAGTTTGTGCTGATGACACCGCCACAGGGACCTAAACCTGCACCGATCATCAACAACAACAACTACAACAACAACGACAACAATGGCAGCCCCAACAACCACGCGGTTAGGATCGCTCCGGTAAGTTGCGTGCATTTCTTTGGTTGGTTGGTTGTTCGACATCAAATTGACTATTGCGTATTGCGTTTTCTGTCAGTGTTTCAAACCAGCTTGTTGTATTGCATTGTTGCAGTATTACGTAATATCAGTGGTGTACAAGCCATAACGCCCTGACATGCTACAACAGGATGTGAATCGACCATGATAGTTCAAGGGTGGTGTCAGAATAGCTTGGCGCCTCATTGTAGGCGCCAAGCTATTCTGTCACCACCCTTGAACTATCATGGTCCTTGTGTCTGCAGAGCTGATGTATACCTCGAAGGACATCTCAAACAATGATCATTTTATCATCAGGATGTAATGAGAGGAATCTTCGGATTGTTTTTACAAAGACGTCACTTGCGCCGTATGTTCCGCCCTGTGTTTCGTTCCTGGGCCTCGGGAACGAAAAGGATAAACTGGTTATTGATAAACTGGTTATAGCCTCACCTATCTGGTTTGTGAGTATCTGGTTATTGAGAAGTCTAGACCGTCTGGGGGGTGGGGTGGGGGGAGGGGAGGAGGAGGAAGGGGGAGGGAGGGGGGGGGAGGGAGTTTGGCTTGGCACTGGTGTACAATGAAACAGGAAAAATGCAAACGGGACGAGCAAAAGAAATGCTACATCAGTTTTGAAATCATCGGAAACACTAAAGTGGTTCCAAAAATGCATTCATTTTGCTCCTATGGTCTACAAGTATAAACAGTAATCTGAAGAAAGTAGAGACTGCATTACAGACAGACTGGCCGTGCTCTAAGCTTTATTACGGAGAGGGTCGGAGGCGGAGCGGAGGGAGCGGGGAGGAGTGTAGGGGTGAAGTAAGTTGGAGAGATAGGCAGGAGCGCAGTTGTTTCTAAAATAAGAGTAAACAACACAGAGTAAACAACACACTTTTTATTCAAAATTAAAAACTAAGTTAATCTGTATCATTCTGAATACACCAGTGTGTGAAATAAGTGTGACTAAAATAGTTCAAGGGTAGTGCCAGAATAGCTTGACGCCTCTAGGCGCCAAGCTATTCTGGCACCACCCTCGAACTAGAGCCATTGGTCTATATACCCACTCCATATTTTTTCCCCTTCTTTGACACATGTACTGATATATTTATTCATGAGCTTGCTCGATATACTTTCCTTCCCGAAAAGCCTTGCGGCCCTGGCAAAGTTGTTGATGGATTCTTTTCAACTGTGACAAAGTTAACACTTTGATTAATTTTAAACTTGCCGTTCTTCACCAATGCCGAAGATACTTTTTTCGTCCGTGTACGTGCCTTCGCTGCCATTGTGTGCTTCGGAACTCGCATTGAATGTGCCGCGGCGGCGGGAAACCCGTAAAAAGCCACACCGAAAAGTACCCCCCCCAAAAAGTAGAGACACTAACCTATAACTTAAAACCTTGATTGTTGTAGATATGTAACGCAAATCAGTCGCGAAATGCAACATTTCAAGATTAAAAAACAAAACAAAAAAACAACCGAAACTGTATTAGCGTAGGAGATAGACGGAACATCGAGACACTCAAAATCACTCAACACAGTTAGCTCCCTTGCGTCAACAAAACTGTCGTCTGCTTCGCAGGAGAAGGAGAAGATGCCCGTTGACCGCGGCTAGCCAACTGGGGTTGCGAGGGGACGAGCTTTGGTTAGGCCACCTTTTCTAGGCCCCTCTCCGTGTGGAGCAAGCAGTGCTGTCCCTAGAGAAGGCTGCTTGGTCGTTCAGGGTGTGCGCCCGAGTGATGTTGTCATCCCCAGTGATCAGGCGACCAATATCCTGAACCGCCTGCATGCAGGTTTGAGACTGCGGCTTCCAGTGACATCTTTCACCTGCCGTTTCGCCCCTAGCCCGTCGCTACAGGACTTGGAATGGTCAGTGTCATGGTCCGTGGACGTTTCCTAAAGCCTGCGCGGTGGAGCTTTTTGGTGGAGTGCAGTGTGCGCAGTACTGGCGGCCACCCTTTAAACCCTTTGGTTCATCTGCCATGACCTAGCAAGCTGGGACGATGGTATCGAGGTCCTCGGGTCGTAGGTTTTATATCAGACTGTCCTTGTCCTAGTCTCTGGCTCAAAAGCCTTCCCCGGAGACACGGGGGCTTTGATGTCAGGGGTTTCCTCCCTTAGCCTTTCCGCAGCCAAGCGGCCAGGCCTGCAAGGCAGCAGGCGACTCGTGGAGGGCGGGGTCGTCTATGTCCCGTGCAGATATGAACATCTGCCCACTGCCCACCGTCTGCTTCACATAGCACCTATAGTGGAGTCATGTTATTTTTCGTTTGTTCGCTACTATTTTTTTTTTTTTTTTTTTTTTTTTTGTCTTTTTCATGTTACTATCCACATTGCTGCTATGGGTGTTTCAATGCTATACTTTGCTTATGAATTAAATTAGAATTAAAATCATTAATGTTGTGAATATGCTTATGTTTTGCGTTTCGGCGTGCATGATAGTCTCGGTATGCAAACCTGAAATGGTCGCACGAAGCGAAGGTAAAGTTTTGTTTTGGACTGGGTACATAAATTATATTGAGCAGCAATTTGCTTGATAGAGTGGCGAAAACAGACCGATGTGATTAATTGACCCGATTAAAATGTCCTCGTCGTACGACTCGGACATTTTGATTCGGGTCTCGTAATCAAACTGTGACATCTGCCTGTTATTGGCACTATATTATCAAGCAAAATCCGGCAGTGCTGCTCAATATATTATATCCTTATCTGTAAGTACTATAATGTAACTTGCATATGGCAGTGTACAAATTTGAAGCTTTTAGCCTCAGTATGAGATGGATTAATAAAATATTTTCTCAATGACTTGTTTGTCCCCTATCACTACATGTGCAAGGGGAAAATAACTAGGAAATTATCGTATCGTAACGCAAAACGACACATTAGAATCCAGTAGTATAGTTTAAACTTAGGTTTTTTTAACAGTTCTGTTAGGTTCTACATTGCTACTTTTTTAATAATAAAAGTTAAATGAAATACAAGCGCATGATACAATATATATCTTTCTAATGGTGAACTAATTTTATAACAGACCACTTTCCAGCACTGTTTGTGAGATTGGAAAAGACACTGACACAACTCGGTGAGAAGTACACACGGCACACGCATAAACACACACACGCACACATGCACACACACACAGACACACACACACACAGACACACAGACACACACACACCACACACACACACACACACACACACACACACACACACACGCACCACTGACTAGACCTACACATCAACAACTGAACATAACGAACAGAAAATGAGTTTATTTCCAAATTATCAACTATAAATCCCACATGATTTAAAAAAAATATTATTTTGTTGTAAAAAAAAATAAATAATAATAAATAAAATAAAGACACTTGACTGGAATAAGTACACATGTGCAAGTCATTATCTGTGTGTTGGCGTATGATTGTGAACCTTGTGACTGAATCCGTATGGTTCAAAATAACAGACCACCACATGATTATATGCAAATCAAGTTATTATTTATGGTCCGTATGAGGAGGCAGTGGCGGAAGTCAGTCTTGTGAGGTTTCGTTTGCGTCGAACGACTCCCAATAACGGCGAGAGCGACGACATGACAGGTAACCAGCTTGTACCATAAGCACAGACAACACTCCAAACATCTCCAAGAGGCATAGATCCTCATAAGCCCTCCGGAGATGTTTTGATTGTTGTCTGTGCAATTCTCGTTTGTTGTCAGTAGTCGTTCGTTGCAAACGAAACTTCATTAATATCTTATCTACAGCACCGCCTCAGCTTGCCGGCGAAACAATTGCACGTGTTCAGTAAATGACGCTGAGTTTCTGCATCAGATAGTCGTAGCTGCTGACTGGCGGATATTTGTTGGACCCGTCCAGACACGTGATCACTGCGTCATCATCCGGCAAAACGAAGAAGATCTGCGACTGGCGGGCACGCCCGTTCTTGAACGCGTCAGGCTGCACCAAAACTCGGTGTTTCTGCACACAAAAGAATTCATCAACCCTGAAGACATCTGCAGCAAAAAATGACGCGTGTACAAGAGGCATAGATAGTCATGGGCCCCCGAAATCCTGCGGGGGCTCATGAGGATCTTTGTCTCTTGCTGGCACCGTTTACGTCTTTGAATATCTGATTAATTCGCGTTCGATGTGTTTGGCACGTCTTGGCTTTCAACTCAGTGACACAAACAGTTGGACTGAACTAAAATTATTGGTTACCAAAGTCCGGATCTGATGATCACATTTCATTCTTAATCAATCTCTTCACTGCCAAGGGAAAGTGACCCCCCCCCCCACCCCCCCACCCCCCCCCAACCCCCCCACCCCTCAACTGCAAGAGGTACAGATCCTCATAAGCCCCCCCCCCACACACACACACACACACACTGCCTCCCTCCCAGTTGCGTGGGGCTCGTGAGGATCTATGTCTCTTGCTGAAAGCGCTTTGCATACCCGTTCCTTTCACGGCTGGATATCTTGGACGTTGCGTTCACAATCAGTTCCACAACTGATACAATACTGGCGGTGACGGGGTTAATGTAGTTTAGATTATATTTTGCGTTTAACCCTTTTAGCCCCAAGGTCCCATTTCTCAAATTGTTGAGGTGTTGCCTAACGACTGTGCACCATTTGTAGGAGATGGAGTGATCATGATAATTCAAGGGTAGTGCCAGATGAGCTTGGCGCCTAAACGCGCCAAGCTCATCTGGCACTACCCTTGAATTATCATGATCAATCCATCTCCTGCTGCAGGGTCCCGGGGCTAGAAGGGTTAACAGTCATGTCTGCACGGTTAACCCCAATCACTGCCGGTGGCCAGAAGTTTGTGTGAATTCAACGCCAAAGAACCCCAACAGCTCAAAGAACATGGTTAAAAAAATCGGCCCAGCAGAGGCTTATATCCTCATAAGCCCCCGCACATGCAGGGCTTATGAGGATCTACGCCTCTTGCGAGTGAACGGTGTGCACATTTTCTCGGCAGATAAAGGCTTAATTGTCTACGAAATAAGCTGTGGACGCCTACGTACTTTTGAAGGGTACCTATCAGCAGTCCATCGCTGCATCATGTCCCCCATGTTGAGGAGAACAGCGCCCGGCAGTGGGGGGACATCGTGGTATTGTCCGTCACTACCCAGCACCTGCGCAACGCGGCCAGAAAAGACTTTCAATCTTAGAGCCCTGATAAACAACAACAACAACAAAAAGACGCCCTCGAAATTAGCCCAATTTCGGGAGTTCTTCTCTTGACAACGTTACAGTGAGTTCACGAGAAAGTTTCGCGGACAAAATTCCGGCACCGCCTGTGAACTGTCGAGGTCAATCCGAATCTCGTTAACCCTTTGGCTGTTGGTAGCTCTGAAGGAATCATCGCGACAAAAAGCGCTAGGACAGCCAAAGGGTTAAAGCGTGTCAGAACTAAATTGCGTTCCCACTTAACTCTACGGTCGAAATTAAGAAACTTAACTGAGAAACTTGGAAGATGCCAACTTATAACTACAGAACAGTTCAGCGGATAATTCGACCAAGATAGTTTAAGGGCGGTGCCAGGATAGCTTGGCGCTTCAGCGCCAAGCTATCCTGGCACCGCCCTTGAACTATCTTGGTCGACTGATCGGTATAGTGTTTTGTAAAGGCGAGGGAAGTACGGCGTCTATGGTTACAAAACAGGTACATGCGTACGTAAGGAAACACAATTATTGGACGGCAAGCATTCAGTGTAAACATACCTGCAGTCCCCCAATGTCGTCCACGAAGAGCAGCGTGATGGAACCGTAGTCGGAATGTTCCGAGTTCTGCAACTGGCCCTCCTTCACTGGGAACAGCAAAAAAAAAAAAAAATCACTAAAATAGGTAATTTATGGTCATTGCGCACTATATCTGCTGGTGTTGGCGAACACTCAGGGAAGGTATGAGTGAGGCGTTAAGTATAATATAGGACAAAGTTCCAGCACGTAAATCAATGGTCCAGGCAAAACTACGGGCTTGTTCAATAGCATGTCCATTGATAGGTCCTCGCAAAGTAGCACAGTTGCAGTGCGGCCGAATAGATCACTGATTAGGCCGAACTCCATAGGTAATAGGCAATAGCTGTCCCTGTCCCGGCCAGAACCCAAGGGCAGATCAGGGAGGGGGTGGTTACAGGGGTTCCGGATCCCCCCCCCCCCCCACATACACCAACAAAACCTCTTTAAAATGCTATAACAAAGTCCCTTTTTGGTGTGTTTGAAACACACACCGCCCCCTCCTCTCCCCTGTTGTTTGATATTTTGGCGAATGATGAGAGTCTTAAGACACACGCGCCTTCTTTCCATCCCCCCTCCCCCCCTTTCCTCCTCCCCCCTCCCCCTACCTCCCCCCCCCCCCAAACCTCGCTTGAGGCCTCTTGTATCAGGTTGAAAGTCCCCCCCCCCTCGAGGTAACTGATCCGCCCCTGTAACCCGCCTGTTAGGGCCGTCCATTATCACTCCGGTGCCGTTGACACTACTGATACCCCGAACTAACAACAGCAATGTAAATCAGTTTCTTAGTTCTTGTATTGGAAGTAGGGCCTGTCTAGACAACTGCTGGCAACTACACAAAATGTAAGGGTATAACACAGAGAAGTGCAGTTACCTGGCGCGGCAGGAGGAGGATAGTAAGCACTCCTGAAAGCCGTGAAACTTCCTCTCTCGCCCATCAGTTTGTGGCAGTCTCGGAAATACTGCACGTCCTGAATATATAACATTTCATGTAGCATGTAAGTATTACACAACACGCACCTTGACCTTACACACAACATTCTATTTTGTCGATTACCACAATATTAATGTGTCTATATAAATGAAAAGAAAAGGGGAGACTGCCAGTGCAGTGCTAATATTTTAGGAAGAGTACAAAGTAAAGTTGGTAAAAGCACGTCACAATTCTCTCCTTGACAGTGCTTTTACCTACTTTGCTTTGTAATCTTCCACAAAATTATTGTAGATTTGTGGCTGATTTTTTTTCTTTTTTCTCGTCCATCATGTGTCCTGGTTCAGTTGTGGTTCTATTATCAGTTGCATGAGTGAGCTTAGTCCTGCGCCAGCCACAAAGCAAGGTGCTCCGCTATAGCGCCATAACACTCACCCCGCTATAGCGGAGCACCTTGCTTAGTGGCTGGCGCAGGACTACTCTCACTGCATGCAACTGAGACCTGGAACTTGCGGCTTCCAGCGAAGGGTCCAACATCACAAAACGTCACACGGAAAGTCAACTCCCGAATACCTTACCCGCAGATCGATCTCGTATGCAGCAGGCGACCAGCAAGAGGCATAGATCTTCATGAACCCCTCAGGGGGCTCATGAGGATCTATGCCTCTTGCTGATGAGATCAAAGACCCTACAGATGGCACACAATTGGACTTGACCTGAAAGCCAAGGGCCAGGCTGAGCAGATCCAGGACGTGGAGAGCAAGGCAGCGACTCTCCTCAAAGAACTGGGTGAAATGGCGACGCATCTCCGGCAGTTCCTCGTCTGGCATGGGCTGCCAGCAGAAACAAATAAACATACAGACATTCCACCATTCACTGACAGTGCACGCCGAATGAGATTGTGTGGGGGTTTTTTTGTTTGGTTTTTTTTTTTTTTGACTCATTCAGCCCGGCGCACGTATTTCCCAATCATCTAACGACTATGCACCTGTTGCAGGAGATGCAGGGTCGACCATGATAATTCAAGGGGAGTGCCTGATTAGCTTGGCGACGACAGGCGCCAAGCTAATCGGGCACTACCCTTGAATTATCATGGTAGAGCTAATCTGGCACTACCCTTGAATTATCATGGTCGACCCATCCCCTGCTGTAGTGTGTCATAGGCTGAATGGGTCAATTGTTGGTAATTCAAAGCCACAGTCTCCAACCGTCCAGGGAAGGTGGAAACAAAGTCACTGAGTGGTGTGAGCGAGAGATAGAAATAAATCGTCATGAGCCCGCACAACTGAGCACCCTGTGCTTCTTGCAGCTGGGTTGTGATGACTTGAACTCGGCATCGAAGGGGTTAACCCACCTGTGCGTGCGGTGGTTGCATGCAACGAGGAGGGTTAACATTATCAAAACTGATCGCACACATGTGCATGTATTTATTTGTGATCTTTGAGAGACAGAGACTAGAAAAGAAAAAAAAAAACAGGAAAAACAGGGAAAATAAATGGTTAGTTGTTTAAAAAAAAAAAAAAAAAAAAAAGTAGTTTGCAAGTCTAGAATACCGCCCATTGCGTCAATCATACGCATTTCAGTGGTAGAGCAAACGACTTGTAATAGAATGCACGATGTCAGCGAATCGTACTTGACGTTAGTAATAACTCACTGAGAGCAACTGCAGTGAAAAGATTCCCAGATTGATGCACTTACCCCTTCGTCGCCAGGCAGGAAGTTGTAAGCCTCTTTCAGATCGCGATGCTCTGCCTCGGGGTTGTGTCTTTTGAAGACAAATACGAAAAATATGTTTTAATACACGGCAGCGGAGACGAATTGACCGTCGGAAAGTTCAAGGGTGGTGCCAGAATAGACGCCAAGCTATTCCGGCACCACCCTTGAACTATCACGGTCGGTTTATCCCACAACTGTAATACATTTTAAGTTTGAGGGGGGGGGGGGGATAGGGTGTTGGATGATAAAGCTCAACTTTGATTAAAAACAAGTCTACAAAAACTTTCTCAGTGAGTTTGCTAACGACTTCTGAATTAGTTAATCCATTCTTTGACAAGAATGATGCTCCTAATCATAATATGCAAACAGAAAACGACGTCTAGCGACAAGCCGACCAATAACTGCGTTCTAATGAGCTCCCCCAGTAGCAAAATGTCTTCGGGGCTACGACATCCGCTGTGGACCCGGGCATAGCCGTGCGCGGGCCCACTGCTGCTGTCGTGGGCCTAAGAACCTTGGCTTACTACGTCTGAGTCTGCAGATCGAAAGAGGTGACGCTGAAACACTGGGAGTGAGACTCACTTTTCTCTTTCAAAAGCCAGCCACCCGTTCGCTTTGTCAATGTCCGTGGACTGGGTGAAGCGTTGCTTGGTGGACACAGGGAGCTGGAAAAACCGGCGGGACACCTCGCCTACGCTCTCAACCTGGCCGGACAGTAATTACAGTTCATTAATTATTAGTTTAGAATTCAGTTTTGCCCATCTCCGTTACTGAGCTGCTCACGTGCACAAACAGACGTGAAGAGCAACCCCCACACCTCCCCGCCGGCACACATTTATAGACTACACATCAAAACTACTTGTCCACTAAAAACACACAGACATTGGAGAGAGAGAGAGAGAGAGAGAGAGAGAGAGAGAGAGAGAGAGAGAGAGAGAGAGAGAGAGAGAGAGAGAGAGAGAGAGAGAGAGAGAGAGAGAGAGAGAGAGAGAGAGAGAGAGACGAAAAGATAGTGATCGGCCCACCCCACTGACCAGCTGTGTGGACACGCCGTGGTTGGTGAGATAGCAGAACCCATGCTGCCTGATCGCCTCGTCCAGCTGTCTGACCGCTTCCTTCACGCCGGCCGCGTTCACGTCCCCCACACCATCAGCGGCTGCTGTCTTCACGTAACACCCGATGTCCACGCACGGGGTCATGGCCGCTGTCTCCACAACCACCTGAAGGACTGGCGCTCTCAAAATTCACGCCACACTGTGACGGTCCGCGGTGCCAGGTCCTGACTTGGTGACAAAGAGATATAAGTATGCAAATCAGATTTCCTCCTAGCAAGAAACATAGATTTGCATGAGCCCCTGCAGTTGCAGGGGCTCATGAAAATCTATGTGTCTTGCTGACGAACTGTGCTGCAGCCGTAACTTTGAGACGTACGTTTGATATATACTCAGGAGCAAAAGAAATGCGATATTTTTGGAATCCAAAAATGTCGCAACGAACGAGAGCCAAATCAGTGGCGGATGGGCCCGTGAACATAGACAACACGCACACATCTCCAAGAGGCATAGATCCTCATGAACCCTCTGGACTCATGAGGATCTATGTCTGATGGAGATGTTTGGCGTGTTGTCTATCGGTTTATGGTACTGAGCTGCTTGTCCGCCGCGACTGATTTGGCTCTCGTTCGTTGTGGACCGAGTCGTACGTCTCAAACAAAACTTCGCTAGTGTGTACATGACGGAGTCTTTCACGTAAAAAATTCTGTAGTTATACCTTGCAGGACCTATACCTTTCTCAGCAGAACTGGCGGACTCACTTTCTAAAATTTCTCTGTGTTGGAATAGACTTGGCCAACCTGTGCAATCCCCTGTCTTCACAGTTAGAGACCGGTAACTAATAGTCAAGAGTATAGGCAGTGAGCTAAAGACACGGAGCGTAAGAATTCCGACCAAACTCGCTGTCTCCAGGCTTTCGTTACTGGGTAAGGGCAGTGGTTGAGAACAATGAGAAGTGGATATTGAATTATTTTCTTCTTCACTCACACGGCCCACAATGCCGCGCGGCATAGACTGTGACTACGCACTCTTTACGCTTATTTGTGAGTGGGCATCGAAAAGTTTGACGGTGACACTGACTGGCTAACTTTTCAAGAGCTCTGCGTCAGTGCGTGCGTGTGTGTGTGGGGTTGGGGTTGGGGGTATCTGTCGCGTGTGCCTGCATGCGTGCCTGTTTGTATATTGCACTACGTGCATTTCAGTGTGATGTGGGTGTGCGTGCCAATGCCGACGCACGCGTGTGTAACTTGTGTGTGCGTACGTGTATGAACTATGCAAACAACATGATTCTTCGGATGTCACAGGCTGTTTCATTACGATTTTATAACCCAAAAATAAACTTTAACAACAAAAACAAAAAAAATACAAAAAAAAAATAAAAAATAAACAAACAGAAAGGCACAGAACAAACAAAGAAACAAATAAACTTCCCGTTTTCACGAAACCTCTGAGTTTCCTCATGCCTTTCAGTCATAAACTGCGAGGCAGTGAGGGAGGCTGAGTAATGAGTCTGAACACACAACAGGGCAGAGACTGAAACAATTATTTTTTATTTCAGTAAGAAAATATATATATACAAAAAGTGGACACTGTTCAAAGCCCTAGAGGGCGAGGCAGTTTTGGCGCTGCAGTCCCTGAATCTATAAGTTCAGTGCGTACAGTTCGGTTTGACTGCCTGGACTGGCCCAGAAAAGACGGTCCCACAGGACCGTCTTTTCTGGGTCAGTCCAGGCAGTCAAACCAACCTACACGTAAGAACGCTGCCATATCACAGAATGACAAGGCACACAGGTATGGGCCGATAAGGGCTGTCACAATGTGTAGCGGCAATCTTCAGTATTTATCTCTCCTGTTCACTAAGGGAAAAAAATCCAGACAAAAGAGGTAACTGCCAAATGTTCGAAATAAAGAGATGCAAAGAAAGAAACACACTTAGAAAGGGTAAGTGAAACACGGTTAACTCATTCAGCCCGGCGCACGTATTTCCCAAATTTTGGAGGCGTCATCTAACGACTATGCACCTGTTGCAGGAGATGGATCGACCATGATAATTCAAGGGCAGTGTCAGATTAACTTGGCGCCAACAGGCGCCAAGCTAATCTGGCACTACCCTTGAATTATCATGGTCGACCCATCTCTTGCTGTAGTGTGTCAGGGCTGAATGGGTTAAACTTGTCCTTTGTAAGCGTGTTTCCTTCTTTGTGGGGTATTTCTTGTTAAAAAAAAAATAATCAGAATAAGATAAGCGAACGAAAGGAGTAAATTGCACTGTACATTGATATTGGTACACATTGCCTGTCAGCATGCGTTGGGGACTCACATCTGTAATGACTGCGGTTAAATTCGTCAGTAGGTGGCGCTGAACCGCTGCATGAGGTAATCATAGCTAGTGATTGGCGGATATTTATTGGACCCGTCCAGACACGTGATCAGTGTGTCGTCATCAGGGTGCACAAACAGGGCGAGAGACTGGCGGGCGCGACCTTCCTTGAACGCTCCCTGGGGCACTATCACGCGATGTTTGGTGGAGGGGTAGCTGTCGGCTGTCCATCGCTGCATTAAGTCTCCGATGTTGACCAGAACAGCTCCCGGCAGCGGGGAAACGTCGTGATATTGACCATCCTTGCCCAGCACCTTTGAACACGTGAACAACTTATGCAGTAATGAATGTGAGGCAGGTTTATGCAAGCAAAAGGCATAGAGATCCTCATGGGCCCACGCTTTAGCAGGAGCCCATGAGGATCTGTACCTCATGCAGGAATGTCCTTTTTGGGACAGTTAGAAAATTGCCCGCTTCGCAGTCTCGAGGCGCGGAAGATGCGGTATCAGTTCAGTCGAGCCGAGTGTGTCATCACGCGGTACCAGTTTCGTCCACTCGTACGTTCAGCTCTTATAGTATGGCTTCCTTTGCATAGAATGGACTGGTGATTTAGTTCTGGGAGTTTGAACCCATTCAGCCCCAACGCCCTCCAGCAGAAGATGGACTGACCATGATAATTCAAGGGTAGTGCCAGATGAGCTTGGCGCCTATAGGCGCCAAGCTCATCTGGCACTACCCTTGAATTATCATGGTCAAACCACCGTCTTCAGCTCAGTGGCACATAGTCTTTAGGTGACACCTCCAAAATTTTGGAAATGCACCCGTGAGGTTAAATGGGTTAAGGGTTACGTGATATTGGAAACAACAGCAGGTTCATGAACTGAGGAGAGTGGCCGATACACTGATAAACATCTTCCAGGTTGCTGGCAAAGCTGACATTGAGTCCAAAGGTCACAAGTCTAAATCTGAGAGTTGCCTACGTCACCCAACTTTCCAGATTACATACTGACCATGATAGCTGAAATGGCGCGGTGCTAGAATAGGCGGCTTGGCGCCAGGCTTAGGGGTCCTAAGGTATTCGACCTGGCACTACCCTTGAATGAGCTGGCACCGACCTTGAACAGTCATGCTTAATCCGTATGTTGTCATGGAGACTGAATGCGTTATGGCACGCGGAAACAGGTCGAAGGAATGCACGAGTTTAACATCGCATGTTTGTCCGTCGTTTTAATTCAGTGACTGTGTCAAACTCGTGCATTCTTTTAACTTACTTCTCATTAGTGAAAAAAAAAAACAACAGCAACAACGACAAAAACAACTCTATTAACTATAAATAAGAAACCAGTGCGCAAAGGCCCTCGTTTGCCCCCGTTGCGCCTTGAAAACACGAAAATATCTACGTCATTTTCATAAAGAAGAACCCCGGCAGTGCGCAAAAAAAAAAAAAAAAAAAGACTTGGGCCCACGTCGTGCGCGGACAAACGGCGGCCGACGTCGGCCCGAGGGCCTTTTGCGCATTGGGAACAGGAAACGATTTACAAGGTCATTCCACCTCGTGCCATCTCCCCTGTGCCCTTGTGGAGAAGCAGAGAAGATCACAGAGCACACCCTCCAGGACTGTGGGAACCACCAGCTGCTGAGGGAGGAGATAATTATGGCCGAAGCCCGCCACTCTACAAGAGAAACTGTACGGGCCTGTGGAGGCGCTACAGATGACCACAGATTTAATTTTGAAAGCCAACTCCAAGCGTGACGGCGTTCGAGAAGAAGAAGAAGACAAGGTCATTTTCATTTCCATTATCGTCAGCAACAACCACCACATCACATGCACCACTACCGACAAACAAAAACATGTATTACCCTTTTAGCCCCAAGGTCCCATTTCTCAAACTTTGGAGGTGTTGCCTAACGACTATCTATGTACCAGTTGCAGGAGATGGCTTAACCATGATAATTCAAGGGTAGTGCCAGATTAGCTTGGCGCCTGAAGGCGCCAAGCTAATCTGGCACTACCCTTGAATTATCATGGTCAAGCCATCTCCTGCTGAAGGGATCCGGTGTTAAAAAGATTAAACTAATTACACGTAGGCTGACCTGCAGTCCCCCCGTACTGTCCTGGAAGAGAAGGGTGACTGTGCCGTAGTCGGAGTGCTCCGAACACTGTAGCTGTCCCTCCTTGGTCGCCTCGGTTCCCGCCGGATAATACAGACTCCGCAATGCCGAGCAGTTGCCTTCCTCCCCGATGCGGCGATGACAGTTCCGTAGAAACGTCACATCCTGGGAATGAATACCCGAGAGAGAAAGAATCAAGCAAGCTTAACCAACAAACAAAGAAACACGCTTCGAAATGACAAAGTACAACTGTCGCGTGCTTGTCCTTTCAAAGCGTGTTTCCTTTTTTTGTCAAGTTATTTAGTCTTATCAATTCACACCGCGCCTGGCAGTCATTTTTTGTGTCATCTGCTTGGGGCCATTTACGAACAGAATGGGAAATTAAAGTGCGTGCGGAAAGCAGAGTCAAGGCAATTGGTTATTGTGTGATGTTCTGTGACTTTGGACGTTACGGCTCTAGGCCGGGCAAGTCTAACTACGCAGGTCTAAGCGGCTGAACTCCGTGTACACACAGGGCCAGGAAGGCTACACAAGTACAGTCCCTTGACAGCGACTCTCGTATGGGAGATCTGCTCTAGTTAGGTGCCAATGTGTGTGAAGAATTCCTGACACAACAGCCCATGTCTGGGGAAACTCGTGCAGGCTCATTTGCCGTGTAGCGCAAACTGCGATACCGTTACAGCTTTGACATCTCTGTCAGAACGCAAATAAAAGCAAAAATTAAGGACCTGTATCTCCAAAAGCAAACATTAAGAACCTGTATCTATGAAGGTTCAAGGGTGATGCCAGAATAGCTTGGCGCCAGAGGCGCCAAGCTATTCTGGCACCACCTTTTAACTAAAATGGTTGAGTTGTCTCCTCATCTGTAATATTGCCTCCGTGGAACAATAAGCATTTTTGAAATCAGCCTCATGATGTAATGGCTTAAGGACCTGTATGTCCAGCGCCAGGCAAATCAGGTCCAGCACTCTCTCAGCCAGCTTACGACACTCCAGGAAGAACTGCTCAAAGTCAGCCTCCAACTCCGGCACTTCCGTGGGCATGGGCTGAAACAAGGCAGCGCAAACATCCAACACAATCAGTTCAGGCCGAAGTTCGATTTGCTAGTTGATTTGTTCCCAGAACTATAACATATCAAAGTTCTAAGTTTGAGTTTGAGTGGGAGAGAGGGTGAGGGGGAAGGGGGTTGGACGATAGCTATCAGTGAAAAATAGTAAATACTAAGAATACTAACAGGGCTCGAAATTAGCGGGGGCCCGGGGCCAAAAACCCGCAAAGTTGATTTCGGGCTCGGAAAGTTGAAAAACGAAGGGCCCGCTTGGCCCACAAAATAATTCGTCTGCTACAGCTAGCTCTACTCGGCAGTTTCGTATTTGGGCCAAGGGAAGCAACCCACACCGGTGCCCTCACTCACAGTAATAGTATTGTGTTCTTTTTTCTTTCTTTTTTTGTTATTGTATTTTTAGTTTACTTCTGTTAACTCAAGTGCACATAAGTGTAATATGAATAGATGATTGAAAAAAAAAAGAAAAGGCAAAATCTGTTTGTTTCACTTTAGTTTATCAGGAAGAGTACTGTTAAGTTTAGTTCCCTTTCATGGTTTTGTTTTGAACTTTTGTGCATTGAGGTCAGATTTTTTGTTAGGTTACTCATATTAAAAATTTAATGATGTGTATTGTGCAATACTCAGTCACAAAACTGAAAAGTATTATACAAGAGACTCACTTGATTTTTTTCTATTTTGTTTAATGGCCATTTCAGGCTCACTAGTCACTGGAATATGTGTGTCACTGAATGTGTGTGTGTGTTTTTTCCCCTTTTTTGTTGGTAATGTTTGAAAGTGAAAGAAAAGGCAAATAAAAATGACATCACTCAGCAAAATTGGAAATTCAATTGTTTTTATTTTAGATTATCAGACAAATTGTACTTTCTACTTATTATATTGTCAATAATTCTTTTGTTTTTTGTTTGCATTATTTTTCAAAGTTGGGCCCCGAAAGTTGCTTGTGGGCCCTCAAATTTTTCAATCAAGGGGCCCGGTGGCCCCCAAAGAAAAAAGTTAATTTCTAGCCCTGACTAAGAATACAGAAACTTACCGATTGAGTTTGCTAAGGACTTCATTCATTCATTCATTCATTCATTCATTCATTCATTCACTCACTCACTCACTCACTCATTCTTCAACAAAATGATGCCCTTAATCATAATGTGCAAACAAAAAACCGATACCTCGCGTCAAAAGCAAAAAGTTTTAGATACGCCTACTGCTTCCGTGTATAATGCAAACTAGGACTGAATCTTCGGTACGGAACAAACGACTTTTTTACACGAAGACCAATGAAAGGCAAAAGCAAAGATTAGTTCGTAACTCAGGAAACATTCCTTTCTTACCACTTTGTCCCCCGGCTGGTAGTTAAATGCTTCTTTCAGATCTGCAATGGGTCTTTCAGGGTTTAGTCTGAAACAAAAAGCAGACATGTACACAAACCAAGGGGAATCACTCAGCGCTGGACAGACAAACAGTTAGCCAGAGGATGCAAATGATCGTCTTGGTCAGGCTATACCTGCGTATTTCTCTGTGGGCTGGCGATTGGGTGCCTGATAGGCGGGGGCAGGGGATCTAACTGTTTGTCTGTCCAGCGCTGAGTGATTCCCCTTGGTTTGTGTACAATTCTGCCAGCGCTGGCCTTTCGTCCCTATCTGGTTTGTGAAAAAGCAGACAGCTTATCCTAGTATCCCCTTACACTGACACTACATTAAATAAGCGGGATGGGGTAGCTATTCTGACACCACCCTTGAACTATCATGGTACATTTATCTCCTTAACTGTTATGTACATTTAGTCCAGTCGGGCCAAGCCAGGGCATGGACACGGTACAGCCAGCCGCCATTACTGAGCTTCTGAATTGCAAATCAGTGGCCACGTGTGCAATCAAACCTCTGCTTCAGTCAGGCAAATTCGTTTGATACTTATCATACACTTATCGGTCTAAATTCTTATTTTATACTACAAGTTGACAAGTTACATTAACTGTCATAAAAGAGACTCACTCTGCATTTGATCCGGCTGTGCACGCGACCGTGACTGCGGAGAAACTTCTGAACGCATTGACTGAATCCCGCTTCTTTTAAAAATTGTAAAGCCTCTCCATATTTCAGAACTGCACCCCCTGAGTTAACAAACGCCTAAGCTGGCAGTCAGCCGCCACAACAGGGTGAGGCAGTAATCTTCCTAACCCCTCCCAGGTCACCGCCGGGCCGCGAGGATTGTCATACAGAAACGCTGCCAAAGAGTCCCACCATCCAAGGAACAAGGATACAAATTGGTGTCAGCAAGAGTCATAGATCCTCATGAGCCCCCGCAATTGCGGGGGCTCATGAGGATCTATGACTCTTGCGTTTGGATATTGCTTGTTGTGTTTCGACAGCAAACTGAAGGGGATAAGTCTCCCTCGGTCATTTAGTTGTCGTGTTTGTCGTACTTCTCCCGTTCCAGCGCGACCCAGCCGTGGTTTGTGGAGCTGTCCGCTGGCCGAGCGTAGCGCTGTTTGGTGGGCACTGGCAGGGTGAAAAAGGCTCTCGAGGATCGCAGTACGTTGTCCACCTGGCGGGGGGAACATGAGAAACGATTCAGTGGCAACAACTTATCAACCAATCGACCAGTCAAAAAACCAACCAGCCAAACATCAATCAAACAAACCAAAAAAAAACGGTTGGGGGACACTACAAATCTGTTGTAAATAACTGCAAAGCGAAGTCCCTAATTTAACCCTTTTCATCCTGATATACTACTGCTTGAAATTAATTTAACTATGATAGTTCAAGCCTGAGGCGCCAAGCCTGCTGGCTAAACTAAATGGTTCTCTATCTCCTATAGTATTATGTAGGATAAAATGGTTACCTATCTCCTAATCTGTAATGCAGCCTTTATAGAATAATATGCAAACTTTTAAAACAAAATCAGCCTGAGGCTGTAAAGGGTTAATTTAGTAAGAGAACTGAAACGGTTACACCCACAGGCACAGGACGGTCATTGCTTCATTGCTCACCTCTAAACACAGGTAGTAGAAAATAGTTAGGCGGTAAGGAATGACGCAACGGTCATCAGTCGGTGTGCCTGTGGTACGTTTAACACTTACCGCCTGAGTGGACACGCCATGGTTGGTGAGGTAGCAGAATCCGTGTCTCCTGATAGCGTCATGAAGCTGCTTCACAGTCTGTCGCACAGGTGGTCAATCCCCGTCGATGTAGCAGCGATGTCTACAGCGGTACATTTCGTGACCTCTGGAAAACACATTGTACATAATTAAACGGTTGTTGATGTTACCGTTGCTGTTGTTGGTGTTGCTAGAGGTATAATTGTGATCTGAAGAAAAGGTTTTGTAAAGGCGGTAATTTTTTTTAGAAGTCCTTCGATTCAAAATAACCAAAATGAACCCCTTCACTCGCACTGGCCGCAAAATGTCTTCCTGACATCACTGTTAACCCGTTTAGCCTCAAAGGTCCAATTTCTCAAATTTTGGAGGTATTGCCTATGTACCAGTTGCAGGAGACGGATTGACCATGATAATTCAAGAGTAGTGCCAGATTAGCTTGGCGCCTTCAGGCGCCAAGCTAATCTGGCACTACTCTTGAATTATCATGGTCAATCTATCAATCTTCTGCTGTAGGGACTCGGGGCTAAAAGGGTTAAACATGGACACACAGTGGTTTCAGCAAGAGGCATAGATCCTCATGAGCCCCCGCGACTGGCCTATGAAGATCTATGCCTCTTGCAGATGGATTGTGTTCAGCTTCTCTCGGCCGTGAAGGCGTTAATAAGATGGCCTCCTCTCAGGTATACGGGGCTGAATTAGCATGTTCCATCATCTCAGGTTGTCAGTGATATTATTTTACGATGAGGCCACTGACCATAATAATGATGGTGATGATCAGCAGGGGCGGATCAGTTACCGTTCAGGGCGTTCAATCTGATACGAAAGGCCTCCCCGACGCTAGACCTTCCTTACAGGGGCCAAAAAAGCGAAAAGCTGGGGGCGGGGGGTGGGGGGGGGGGGGTTGAGAGAGAAGGCGCGTGCGTTTTAAGACTCTCGCCATTCGCCAAAGTATCAAACTAAACGGGAGGGGGAATGCGTGAGTCAAAACTCGCGAGGGAAGAGAACGTGGGGGAAGGTACGAAGGGAAGGGGAGGGGGATGTCCAAACACCCAAAATGTTACAGCATTGTCAAGAATTTTGGGTCGGGGACGGAGGGAGGGGGGGGGGGCAAGGAGTCCGGAACCCCAGGATTCCCACCCCCTCCCCAAGCACCACCACCACCAGATCCGCCCCTGATGTGGACCAGATCACAACTGACATCGACGATGTTGATAACGAACACAATGATAAATACAGCAAGCTGCACGGTCGATCCGTCTCCTGTTCTAGTGTCAGAGCTGAGTGGATTAACAGCTCCCTTCAACACTCTCCATTTCAACACCCCCACCCCCTCTCCTGTCGTCTCCTTCTCACAACACTCTCCATTTCAACACCCCCACCCCCCCCTCCTGTCGTCTCCTTCTCACAACACTCTCCATTTCAACACCCCCACCCCCTCTCCTGTCGTCTCCTTCTCACAACACCCATCATTCGCATCAATTTGCCTGATTGTATTAAAGGTACACAAGCACTACTGAAAACAATGGAGTCACTTGATAGTGTGTGTTGCTATCACCCCATTTGTGTCTGATACACGATAGGGGACAAGGACCTAGCACAACTTTACTCTGCTTTGTTTTGAAATTGCAGTTTTGACGCGCAGTACATCATTAGGAAAAAGCCAATGAATTGATCATAGTTCGTGAGTTCGCACGCACGCGCAAACAATATCTCTCTCTCTCTCTCTCTCTCTCTCTCTCACACACACACACACACACACACACACACACACCAGAGATGACCCGGCCTCTGTGTCCTACCTGTTCGCGCAGGTTGGGGGTAACCCAGCAGATCAGTACTGACCAGTGACTTAGGGTTACGACACTGCTACACATGTATGCCGGTAGCTGTCAGGTTAACCACTTGTATCTGATCTCATGGACTGTTTGGATCATATACGCCTTTAACACATGACCTGCTGAGTAAGCGAACCCTGCACAACTCTAGGTGTTTCTTTTTAAAAACAACTAATTCGGGTCACGCCACCTGGCCGAGTCAACCCACATTTACTTACTGATGTGTCAACGTGGAGTACACAGTAGACACACCCCTCAGCTAAAACCGCGCATCTACAAGAGGCATAGATCCTCATGAGTCCCAGCAGCTGCGGGGACCGATGAGGATCTATGCCTCTTGCGTGTCTGATAACAGTGATTATAATTAACAGCGCGAATAGCTCGGTAATTCATCCGTGTGCTACTGAATCACCGCCGGCTATGAATACTGCCAAGTTTTACTGACTTGCGTGTCATTTAGAAGCGACACGGTCGCATGTTTAGTGTTGCATACATCAGCAAAAATCGAGCTGTTTAGTAGTTGCTCACAAAAATACTGACGACGCAAACTACAACTAATTGGGTTAACCGTACGGCCACGTCAAAGGCGTTCTTTCCCAAATTTTGGAGGCGTCATCTAAAGACAATGCACCAGTTGCAGGAGATGTGTCAACCATGATAATTTATGGGTAGTGCCAGATTAGCTTGGCGCCGACAGGCGCCAAGCTAATCTGGCACTACCCTTGAACTGTCATGGTCGACCCATCTCCTGCTGTGTGGCGTCGAGGCTGAATGGGTTAACGCCATTTAGCCCCCACGCACTTCGGCAGCAGGAGATAAATCGACCGTGATCATTCAAGGGTAGTGCCAGATTAGCTTGGCGCCTGTCGATTCATCTCCTGCTGCTGCTACTAGTTGTAAGGCGACGCTTCCAACATCTGCGGCCTTCAAGTTGAAATAGGTTAATAGATTGCACGGGCGGATCAGTTACCTCAAAGAGGGGGGGGGGGGGTTCCAACGTTTCGTGTGGGACCTTTAACCTGACACTAAATGACTCCCAGACGCTAGACCTTGCCGCTTCCAGGAGCCGAAAAACCGGGGGGCCGGGGGGGGGGGGGGACTGAAGGCGCGTGCGTGCTAAGTCTCTCACCACAGATTTCGCCAAAAATATCAAACAACGCCCCCCCCCCCCCCACTCACATCCGCCCCTGGATTGATCAACTTTGAAAACGCCTTCAGCCTGCGACGATCTATTTTTATCTCCTTACGCGGACGGTGTGTGCGTTCAGTTGTCACAACGAGCGGGATGACGAAACACGCTAGCAACACGCAGTCCCTGCCAGTGCCTTCCCGTCTGCTGCGACACAGATTATCATTCGCCTCTACAGCGTAAAGAGATCATACTGACAAATCCAAGCCTCGAAATTATGTACTTACGTTTCTTTTAAGACGAGGACGAGGGCCTTTTGACTACTGGGGTGGCTAGGGGGTGGTATAAAAGCATAACAGGGCCCGTGAATGCTTCACACGGCACTACCACACTCTCGGTCAGCTCAGCGCTTTCGGGTAGAATGGCGCCCGCTCCAGGGTGGCCTCTACTTGAGTGGCAATGGGCGCGAGGGTGAGCATGGTGGTGTGGACGCCGCTTACTTCGTCTTTCAAGCACATCGTTGGCTGGAGATAACCAAGCTGGCCCGGTCCTCTTTTCTAGGGGGGTCGGGCCGGGACGACCGGGTCATTGTGTGAGTAACTACGCCTCTGGCTCGGTCTGTCTCTACAGCTCTGTCCAACACAAGCGGAGAGTCGCCCCGGGTCCCAGGCTGAAACCCCTACGATAGCGGCCGCGCCATCACACCCTCCGGGTGAGCTTTGCAGGTAGGGGTGGAGGCTCGGGACCCCCCAGGGGCAGGAGGACTGGGGGTGTGGCTGTTTCTATCACTGCCCACTCCAGCCGCCTGCTTTTGGGGGACAAAATGGTCGTCAGAACTCCGACAGTCAACTCATCATGTGACCAGCTCCGACAGTCAGCCACTGACTATGGACCAGGTTTGATATTCGTAGTTTGAAGCGGCAGTAGTATAGGCTAGAAAGGTTTGTTTAGACCAAGCGTGCTGGTTTCAGCTGTGGCAGTTGAACTGAGGCCGGTTAAACTGAGATGTCGGTTTTAGTACGCTTGCACCCAAGGCGACACGGGGCCAGCGTTGGAATTTGATGCGCTATTTCAGTTTACATCAGGGGCGTACGCCAATTAAACAAAAATTCTATAACAAAGTCCCTTTTTGGGGTGTTTGAACCCCCTCCCCAAAGTTGAAAATTTTGGCCAGTCGTCTCGGCCCCCCCCCCCCCCCCAATCCCCCGTTGTTTGATATTTTGGTGGACGGTGAGAATATTAACACGCACATGCCTTCTTCCTTCTCCCCTCCCCAGCCCCCCACCCACCCTCCCCCTCGTTTTTCAGTGCAGACGTTGATCAAAAACGGTACGTTAGAAAAACTAACAACACACTCTAGAAAACTTTACAAGACAATATTTAGAAGATGAATTGTCAAAATACATGAGGTGTGAAAGAATATCATGTATAAAACGGCATGTAATTCTGTTAGCAATACCAATATAGGTGTGACTGTTATTTCCCCAGGATGTGCTGCAAGTGGTATAGGACTTCTGGCTACGGGAGCAGGAATGATTTTCGGTCTGGCATAAGAAGATGTTGGCATATTAGCTGGATTAACATCGTTTGGACTGGAGTTAGCAAACAAAACGATAAATAAAATGTTGCAAAAACATGAAGCATTCAGTGCCCTAGCTTCCACAAAGCTAAAGAGTATAAATTTGTTCAGAAGTAAAGCATTAGACGACAACAAAATAAGTGATGATTCAAGATTCAAGAAATTTATTGTCCATTAAAACAATATTTGTGTTTGCCTGCCGAGCATAGGTCAAAGTTAGAAACATAAAAATCTCAATACATTATCACAAATGTTAGGGAAAATGTGGACAATTACATAATCACACAAATAAAATCTAAGTATTAGACTAGCACGACAAACACTACTAAAATTACCAATATGGCATTAGTTTAATTAATATGTTCAGTGCAGATGAGTTTAAAATGGTACAAGATGACCTCTGTGATTTCAAACAACAAAAGTATGAAATGTAGAATAAAGTTCGCAGCAGTCAACCAGTTAATATGGATGAACCTACACACACTTTCTTAGAAGAGGGGGAAAAAAGATGGGCATAAAAGAAACGTCAGAAAAACTGCAAGGTTTCATAAAGAGTTAACCCTTCTACCCCTAAGGTCCCATTTCCTAAATTTTGGAGGTGTTGCCTAACTACTATGTACCAGTTACAGGACATTGATTGACCATGATAATTCAAGGGTAGCCAAGCTAATCTGGCACTACCCTTGAATTATCATGGTCAAGCCATCTCCTGCTGTAGGGATCCGGGGCTAAAAGGGTTAACCTGTCATTCGGCAAACACAGTTTTCATGCTGTTTTCAGTTTAGTTTCAACTGTCGCAGACACACCCACAACAGAGCCGCGGACAGAGAAATAACAAGTCCAAGTGCCTCACCACCTAAGTATTACGCCGGGATGTAATGTTAACAAGATAATGTTATACAGATTTGCCATTGTGTATTGGTGACAAGCTGAACGGGCGTACAAAACACTTGAAGCCCCAGTCCTGTGTTTTGCGGTCAATGGGGTTAAATCTAACACTGAGATCAGTCTCGGCCTCAGTATCAGTATGGCATGATCTGTGCATGATACACGATCAGGGCCAAGGTATAGGCCAATTAATCTAGTGACTCGAAATTGCACTGTTTTGCAATACATCATTCGCACCGGCTACTGAGTCAGTAAAGCCAAGATCACTGCCAGCAATCGATCACGGTTCTTGTGTTAGCACGCACGCGCGCGCACACGTGACACACGGCGCGTACACACGTGACACACCACACACCGGCTCAGACACACACGCCAGACAGAGATGAACCTTTTGCATTATAGCTACAATAAAGTCAGTCTTTGAACCTCTATGGCAGAGCTTTTTGCGCAAGTCAGGTCTAACCAGATTACCAATGAGTGCAGTCGATCGTTACGACACTTGCTGGGGCACAGTATGGTACCTGCCAGGTTAACCGCTTGTATCTGACGTCATGGCCCGCCGCATCACAGAACTGCTGACTACTATGCAAACTTTGTACCAGTCTGGTTGTGTACCAACACTGAATAGGCCATCATGTCGGATCGCAGCACACGGCCGGGTCAACCCAGTGTAACTTAATGTGTCAGATGGAGTATACAGTCGACACACACCTCAGCTAAAACCACTCATCTACAAGAGGCGTAGATCCTCATGCGTCATCCCCGCAGCTGCGGGGACTCGGTCATGAGTATTTATGCCTCTTGTCAGTGTTTCTGATAATATTGAGTGATTAATTAACAGTGAATTGACCCGGTTCGACAATTCATCTGTGTGATAATCGCCGGCTATGAATACTGCCCAAAATTTACTCAGAATGCGTGTCATTTAGATGCGACACGCCCGGGTGTCAGTGTTTAGTGTTGCATACATAACACCGAGCTGTTTAAGTCGCACACAAAAATACCGAATGAAGCCCAAAATACAACTAAACGGGTTAACCGTATGGCCACGTCAAATCCTTAAGCATTTAGCCCCACGCCGCACTACAGCAGTAGATGCATCGACATTCAAGGGTAGTGTCAGATTAGCTCGGTCAGTGCCTGCGGCCCAAGCTAATCTGGCACTACTACCCTTGAATGACCATGGTAGATTCATCTCCTGCTGCTGGTACTAGTACGCTTTGGGAAATGCGGCCTCGGGCCGGGTTAAAACTGGTTAATGACCAGATTGATCGACTTCGCGGTAAACGCCTATTTTTCTATTTTTACCTCCTTACGCGGACGGTGTGTGCGGCGTTGTTACAACGTGGCTGACGAAACACGCTATCAACACGCAGTACCTTGGCCAGTGCCTTCCCGTCTGCTGCGACACAGATTATCATTCTCCTCTACAGTTTTAGGGATCATACAAATCCAAGCCTCGAAATTATATACTTACGTTTCATCTATGACGAGGACGAGGGCCTTTTGACTACTGGGGTGGCTAGGTGATGGTATAAAAGCCGAACAGGGCCCGAGAATGTTTCACACGGCACTACCACACTCTCGGTCAGCTCAGCGCTTTCGGGTAGAATGGCGCCCGCTCCAGGGTGGCCTCTACTTGTGGCAATGGGCGCGAGGGTGAGCATGGTGGTGTGGACGCCGCTTACTTCGTCTTTCAAGCTGATGGTTGGCTGGAGATAACCAAGCTGGCCCGGTCCTCTTTTCTAGGGGGGTCGGGCCGGGACGACCGGGTCATTGTGTGAATAACTACACCTCTGGCTCGGTCTGTCTCTACAGCTCTGTCCAACACAAGCGGAGTCGCCCCGGGTCCCGGGCTGAAACCCCTACGATAGCGGCCGCGCCATCACACCCTCCGGGTGTGCTTTGCAGGTAGGGGTGGAGGCTCGGGACCCCCCAGGGGCAGGAGGACTGGGGGTGTGGCTGTTTTTATCACTGCCCACTCCAGCCGCCTGCTTTTGGGGGACAAAATGGTCGTCAGAACTTCGACACTCAACTACGGCATCAGTCATGACCAGCTCCGACATGTCAACCACCAGGTTTCGTATTCGTCGCGTGAAGCGGTAAGCATAGGCTAGAAAGGTTTGTTGAGACCAAGCCGATGGTCTGTGTACATCGACTTGGTCTAAACCGACGGGTTGACTGGTTACAAGGCCGGTTGAATATGTCGGTTTTCAGTACGCTTGCAGCCGGCGGCACGGTAAAGCCGGCGTTGGAATTTTCTGTGCTACTTCAGTTTAACCCACTCAGCCCCGACGCCCTNTACAGCAGGAGATGGGTCGAACACAATCAAGGGAAGTGCCAGATTAGCTTGGCGCCTGTAGTCCGCCAAGCTAATCTGGCATTACACTTGAATTACTCATGGTCGATACATCTCAACTCCTGCAACATAGTCATTGGATGACGCCTCCAAAATCTGGGAAACTGATACCCCCGTCGGGCTGAATGAGTTACAGTTAGTCTCCAAACTCGAGTTTGCACTGCCGTGAACCTAAAGGGAGCATGAGCATCGCGCTATTCTACGCCGCAGTGCCGGGACGGTCGTCGAATCACACGTGTTGACAGCCATAGGGACGAATCACGAAATTAAGGCGTCTGCTTCGTGCGACGTCATCTTCGTAAATGATCGGTAAAAATCTTCGTTTTAACTACTTCCGGTGACAACACTCGGTGTCCAACTAGTATGTTGTTTGAAGAATTTAATTTGTGTTTTGGATGGTAGCTGTCGATCTTAGACTTTTTGAACAGACAAGACATGATGATCATGGTGATAATAGTGTAATATATCTTCTCTCTTGGCTTGACTTCGCGAACGAAGATTTTATAGGAGTTGCCCACGACGTCTGCAGGCTTGTTCGTGGCTGCGGAGGCCAATCCGAGACAGGCAGGTTCGACCGCAGTGGCTGCAGGGGAAGGTATGGCCAGGGTTCTGAGCTGCGGCATCTCTGTTTTTTCTCCTGAGCCGCTTGTCCTTAAGGCTAGCTCTGTGAGAGTCCTCAAAGGAGACAGCTGCCTTGTAAATGGTGGAGCGCCAGGTGTCACGGTCCGCAGCAAGCGAAGACCACTGGTGGTGGTCGATTTGGCAGGCACTAAGTGACTTCTTGAGACAGTCTTTGTATCTCTTCTTTGGTGCCCCTCTGTCACGGTGTCCAGTAGCAAGCTCGCCGAACAGGGTGATCTTTGGTAGGCGATGATCCTCCATCCTGGAGACATGCCCCGCCCAGCGGAGCTGTGTCCGCAGCAGCAAAGCCTCGATGCTCACAGTTTCAGCCTGTTCAAGGACCTCGACGTTGGTGACATAGTCACTCCAGTGAATGCCCAGGATGGTACGCAGGCAGCGCTGGTGGAAGCGTTCGAGGAGTCGTAGTTGGCTGCGGTAGAGGGCCCAGGACTCGGAACCATACAGCAGGGTGGTGAGGACCACAGCTCTGTACACGCTGATCTTGGTGCCTGTTTTCAGCTGTTGATTGTGCCACACCCGCTTGAAAAGTCGCCCGAAAGCGCTGTTCGCTTTTGCCAGCCTGCTGTCAAGCTCCTTGTCCAGCTTGGCGTCCGACGTGATAATGCAGCCAAGGTAAGTAAACTGGTGCACTGACTTTAGTTCAGACTCGCCAATGGTGATGTGAGGAGGGCGATACACTGTCTTGGGTGCCGGCTGATGGAGGACCTCTGTCTTTTTCAGACTGACCTCGAGTCCAAAGAGCTGGGCAGCATCTGCGAAGCAAGACGTGATGCGCTGCAGGGCTCTCTCTGTGTGTGCAACGAGGGCAGCATCATCAGCAAAAAAGCAGCTCACGAATCAGTTGGTCTAGGGTTTTCGTGTGGGCCTGCAGTCGTCTGAGGTTGAACAGGCTGCCATCGAGACGATACCTGATGTACACTGCATCGTCATCATCGAGGTCCACTGTGGCCTGCTTCAACATCATGCTAAAAAAGATGGTGAAGAGGGTTGGTGCCAGCACGCAGCCCTGCTTTACGCCGTTGAGAATAGGGAATGGTTCTGAGAGGTCATTGTTGAGTCTGACCTGGCCTTGCTGGTCCTCGTGTAGCTGGACAATCATGTTGAGGAACTTTGGGGGACAGCCAAGTCGCTCCAGGATCTGCCACATGCCTTGCCTGCTCACAGTGTCGAACGCTTTTGTTAGGTCGACAAATGTTACGTACAGCCCTTTGTTCTGCTCGCGGCACTTCTCCTGTAGCTGTCTCAGCACAAAGACCATATCGGTGGTGCTCCTGTTTGCTCTGAAGCCACACTGGCCCTCTGGGAGTTGGTCTTCAGCGATGGCAGGTACCAGCCGATTCAGGAGCAGCCTTGCAAGGATTTTCCCAGCAATGGACAGCAGGGTAATTCCCCGATAGTTGGAACAGTCAGACTTCTCGCCTTTGTTCTTGTACAGGGTGATAACGACTGCATCACGGAGATCTTTTGGTAGTGTTCCTTCCTCCCAGCAGCAGAGAAAGAGGTCATGGAGCTTGTTGTGCAGTGCTGTGCCTCCATGTTTCCAGACCTCTGGCGGTATTCCATCAATGCCTGCTGCTTTGCCACTCTTGAGCTGGTGGATGGCTGTGAGGGTCTCTTCAGCGGTGGGCGGTTCGTCCAATTCAACCTTTACTGGGAGGTGTGGGATTTGTAGGACGACTGCTTCTTGAACAGTGCGCTCAGCGCTGAAGAGGCTCTGAAAGTATTCCGACCAGCGGTTCAAGATGGAGGTATTATCTGTGAGGAGTGCCTGGCCATTCGCGCTTCGCAGGGGACTTTGTACCAGGTGCCTGGGGCCATACACTGCTTTCAGTGCTTCGTAGAAGCCCCTGTAGTCACCATTGTCAGCACAAAGCTGGGTCCTCTGTGCAAGTCTGGTCCACCACTCATTCTGGAGATCTCTGAGCTTGCGCTGGAGACTGCTGCAGACGAGGCGGAAGGCAGACTTCTTCACAGGGCAGGAAGGCTGGGCTAGGTGGGCCTGATGGGCGGCTCTTTTTTTTGCTAGGTGTTCCTGGATCTCTACATCGTTTTCGTCAAACCAGTCTTTGTTCTTCTTTCTGGCGAAACCCAAGACTTCTGCAGAGGATTTTGCAATAGCAGTTTTCAGTTGTTCCCAAAGTGTTTCAGGGGAGGAGTCTACTGGGTCCGCTGTGTCTTTGAGCCTGCGCTGTAAATCTGTCTGAAAGGCAGCTTTCACATCGTCACGCTGAAGGCTGGCAACATCAAGCTTTTTCTTGGGGGGCCCCCATTTCTTGGGTTTTGGCTTGAAGTGGAGCCTGAGTTTGCAGCGGACAAGGCGGTGGTCAGTGTGGCACTCTGCGCTGGGCATCACTCTGGTGAGGAGGACGTCACTGCGGTCCCTCTGACGCACTAGGACATAGTCGATAAGGTGCCAGTGTTTGGAGCGAGGATGCATCCAGTTGGTCTTTCGACTGTCCTTTTGCTGAAAAGTAGTATTGGTGATGACCAGTTGCTGCTCCGCACAGAACTCCAACAGTAGGCGGCCATTGTCATTGCAGTTCTCAACGCCATGCTTGCCGAGGACTCCTTTCCAGGCTTCAGAGTCCTGGCCCACTCTGGCGTTGAAGTCGCCAAGGATGATGACTTTGTCGTCTGCAGGGGTACTCTGTAGGAGGCTGCGCAGGTCAGTGTAAAACTTGTCCTTTTCAGCAGGCTCTGCCAGGAGGGTTGGGGAGTACACACTGAGAAGGGTGACGTGCTGCTGGTGTCTCAGTGGGAGGCGCATGGACATGATGCGGTCTGAGTGGCCCGTTGGTAGGTTTTCCAGCTTAGTCGCAATGGATGTCTTGACCATGAAACCCACGCCTGAAAGCCGTCTTTCTGATGCAGGCCTGCCTGACCAGTAGAGGGTGTACCCAGCACCAAGTTCTTGGAGGCTGCCTTCGTCCGGAAGGCGTACTTCGCTGAGCGCGGCGATGTCGATGTTTAACCTCCGCAATTCATGGGCAATGAGGGCGGAGCGACGTTCAGGGCGTCCGCTGTCTGCTTTGTCGAGCATGGTTCGGACGTTCCAGCATGCTACGTTGAGTCCGGTCGTGGTCGTCATGAGAGTGGATCCGTTATTCTTTCTTGTTTTTTGACCGCAGGAGAAGATGCCCGTTGACCGCGGCTAGCCAACTGGGGTTGCGAGGGGACGAGCTTTGGTTAGGCCACCTTTTCTAGGCCCCTCTCCGTGTGGAGCAAGCAGTGCTGTCCCTAGAGAAGGCTGCTTGGTCGTTCAGGGTGTGCCGAGTGATGTTGTCATCCCCAGGTCAACATCAGGCGACCAATATCCTGAACCGCCTGCATGCAGGTTTGAGACTGCGGCTTCCAGTGACATCTTTCACCTGCCGTTTCGCCCCTCGCCCGTCGCTACAGGACTTGGAATGGTCAGTGTCATGGTCCGTGGACGTTTCCTAAAGCCTGCGCGGTGGAGCTTTTTGGTGGAGTGCAGTGTGCGCAGTACTGGCCCCACCCTTTAAACCCTTGGTTCATCTGCCATGGCCTAGCAAGCTGGGACGATGGCATCGAGGTCCTCGGGTCGTAGGTTTTATATCAGACTGTCCTTGTCCTAGTCTCTGGCTCAAAAGCCTTCCCCGGAGACACGGGGGCTTTGATGTCAGGGGTTTCCTCCCTTAGCCTTTCTGCAGCCAAGCGGCCAGGCCTGCAAGGCAGCAGGCGACTCGTGGAGGGCGGGGTCGTCTATGTCCCGTGCAGATGTGAACATCTGCCCACTGCCCACTGCCCTTACTGCTTACGACCAAAGAGTTAAAACAATGCACATGAAATTGTGCCTCCAGCAGACTGAATGTGTTTGTGTAAGATAACACAAATCAAATAACCTTTTTTGTGTTTTCTGTCTTGCTGACCTGCTTTCAAATTATATGTACCTGCAAGTAAAGTCTGGTTATACGAAACACAATAACACCCACTTTCTGGTCAGATGCCATGCCACATGACTTGTCATAAAAGTTTGATAGGAGGAAACAGAAAACCAAAAGGCAGAAGTCCAAACTTTGAAATTGAAACTATGTTTGAGTCACATGACAACAGAAAGATGTATCAGATAACAGCTGAAGGAAATCCAGCCTTGCATTACTTGTGCCAGTGAGTTAGCAAAGTATCTGATCCGATACTCATGCCAAGGTTTGCCTTTCCTAGTCTTATCAAAATGTGTGTGTGTGCGTGTGTGTGTGTGTGTGTGTGTGTGTGTGTGTGTGTGTGTGTGTGTGTGTGTGTTGAATTTTAAAAAATCAAATCATTCAAAAGCAAATAATCATGAACACAAATTTTTACAAAATAGCATGGTGCACAAATAAGAAATACATAGCAATCACAAAACTGAACAACACAACATCTTTCAAGCTGAGTTTATGACCACTGCTCCTTTACCATACAAGAACTGCTTTACATTAACCCCTTCACTGCCAAGAAAAGTGCACACAACCCAAATGCAGGAGCTGCAGATCCTCATGAGCCCCTGCAGTTGCAGGGCCTCATGAGGATCTATGCCTCTTGCTGACACTACTTTCAATCCATGTTTCTGGGTTGGCTGGGGCTCCTTGGCAAAAATATTAATGTAACCAGGATTTCAGAACCACAATCTGCGTCCACTGGCAGCAAAGGGGTTAACTCCCTTATTTCATGCAGCCACGGCTATTGTTTACAATACTGGTGACTGCATCACAAGGGGGTGAAACAAATCTACAAGTGGTACTGGTAGACAGAAAAACACAATTTGGTGGCCTCATCCCATTCACTGCTGAGAAATACTGAACACCACTCAACTTCAAGAGGTATAGACCCTCATGAGCCCCCGCATTGCGGGGGCTCATGAGGATCTATGCCTCTTGACAACACCACTTTCATGTTCCTTGGACAGTTGTGCTTTTCTGACCTTGAATTTACAATGATTTTCAAACCACAATCTGCATCCAGCGGTAGCGAATGAGTTCAACATAGCGTCAAATAAAGGCGACACAAATTGCACACAATGATGACAGTAATGAAAAGAATTTCTCTACTCATTGAGTAGAGTAGAGTAGGTGAGTAGAGAAATTCTGTAATATATCTTAGTCATATAATATCAATACTGTTATATATTTTATGTATGTATGTGATCTCGAATTGCTGCGGATTACCTCACATTCTAGATTTGGTAGCCTGACGGACTACCTCAAATTATGACCAGTTATCTATTATATGACCAGTCATTTATTATTTTTTTCGCCGATTTGTAAGGCATGACGAACACAAGCGTCGTCTACTTCTCGAAATTATCACCATTTTACTGATTTATAGTCATGTAACCATGTGATAACTTTCACGACTTTCTGCTAGCAGACGACAGGACTCTTATGTTGTTTTGATTTTTGTGATGGCTCACTGTATTGTTTTAGAAAGCGATCCTTAAGAAAAGAAGAAGAAAACAACAACAGATGAAGCGATTTTTAAAAAAAAAACGATTACGTTTTGCAAAAGATTTTAAGCAAAGGTGTATAAATAATAAATGTTCATTTAATTTACAGTGATACTTTTCTGATGCTTTTTACCATATGCAGTTAGAAGGTAGGCCTATCTAACGCTGTGTTAAGTAATTTTTTTTGTGAGAAATATAAAAAAAAATTATTTTAAGAAAACTTATAGAAAAAAATACAATTACAATACTAAATGTGTTATTTCATTAAATGTTTTTTTCCTTCATTTTTTTCACTAACATTGTACAAGCATTCTGATTTTTGGTGATTAGTAAGCGGACTAGTTAAGATTCTTGCAGACTAATTCATTTTTTTTCTTGAGCTAGTCCGCCAGATGACCTCAGAAAAAAAAAGATTTGGCCACCCCTGTATGTATGTGTGTGTGTGTGTGTGTGTGTGTGTGTGTGTGTGTGTGTGCGCGCCGCTGTGCATGTGTGTGCAGTCAGAATATAAGAAATCAGTCATTCTCAGGAAATGCCTGTAGACAAATTCAGCTATTTCTGGGAAATGCCCGGTTTAGGACAATTTTCAATTATTACGGAATGAGTGATGTATTTCGATTCAGAGAATTGAATTTAACAACTTACAGATCTTTCCGTCTAAATAATTTCTAAGTGCAATTATTTACAAAAAGAGTGGTGTTTTTATCTGTAACATAAGGTATATTCTTTTGCACCAATTTAATAAATTCTTTTAATAGAGTTCAACTTTTCAGTGTTTTAGGGTTGACATCTTTGTCCATTTCTTGTGTGTTATTTTATCTGTGTTGAAAATCGAGTAATACTTGTTGACGCTGAAAATCAGTGTTTTCCATACATGTAAGCATAGTCAGAAAACAAAAAGCAACCCCTAAGACAAATCTGAAATAAATTTACCAGCTATTTATTATTCATTTTTCATTGCATACAAAAATTATATTATCTAAAAAGATGAATTATGAGAACACTTTACAGCATAATATTTTAGCTGGAAACTCAATATGATGGTACATGTTGCATTTTCCCCAGCTGCAGTGCTTCGTCGGCATTTTCGACGGTCAGTGCCATGTCACCGGAAGTAGGCATTTGCGCTCGGAAATCTATTTTTAGAATTTTTTTTCGCGGGCAAGGGTCGTGATTCGACCCTATGGGTGTTTTGTTTTGTGCTCGGTGGTCGCGATTTTATCCCGGCTGCGTAAACATAGCAGCATAGAGGCAACACTAGCCACCAAGATACATACAGTACATTTAGCTTCTCACAAGCCCCCGCACTCTGCGCGGAACTCGTGAAGATCTATGCCTCTTGGGGAGTTTTGTCTTTGGTTATGGGCGAACATTGCTAGGCAGTGAATGCCATCCGTCTGATGTAAAAACAAGAATATATTATCCTCGTGAAAGTATGCGGTAACGGTGGAATGAATGTTTCTTGATAGGTTCATTTGTCTCTGTGCACATCGGATGGAACAGAGAACCTTCTGCCATACCATCTGACGGCAGTTCCGATGAAAGCGGCCTTCAAGGCAGGCTAAAGCCTTGTACTGTCTCCAGCCCTCAACCAAATAATAGCCCTATCCAAGACCATTTTAGTATATATTTAATTTTTTATTTGTAACCTGGCTTTTAAATTTCTGCCCGTATATGTGCCTCAGCAGATACAAGTATATTCCGTAGTGAACCCGACTCTCTCTGTACCAGAACAAAAGAGGGGGAAAAAGTGTGTTCATTTATAATATGGTCATTGATGTACGGTTACTAAAAAAGAAAAGAAACGGCTAAAACTCACTGCAAAACACAATAGCCCATCTCGCTCCCTTTCCCCCACTCAGCCTGGAAATTAAAATTGTGTGAACTGAAAAAGCAAAACTTAGGCACAGATTCTCATGGGTCACGGTCCTGTAACTTGCGTGGCGGACATTTGATCTATGCCTTTTCTCATCTGTAGAAAGGACCACTATCACACTGAATTAGATACACTCCTCCTGTCTGGAATAAACATAGATCCTCATGACGCCCGCAGATACGAAAGCTAATGAGAATCCTGACTCTTGCCTGCCTCTATCATTATGCTGGTCCTTACATACAAGAAGCTGCGCGAGCTGATTCAGTGACTGCCTTCCGCCATTGTATTAGACGCGATGACAGCAATTATAAACAAACCGTTCTGCTGGAAAAACTGGACAGAAACCGAGAAGAGCGCGAGCTCACATTCCATCGAATCAAAATGATTAGGTTTTTCTGAGTCTGAGTTAGAACTGAGTTATGCCTGCACTGCGAAACGCTTCCAGTCCGTCAGGTGAGCCGGTCTGATGGAAAACGCTATGGGGCTCGGGAAGCTGACGTCATCACGCCAGTCGTGGCGGCCATCTTGTGAGGACACGGGACTAAGCGCTCATAGGGACTGAAATCGCTGTTTTTGTAATGTCAGGAAAGTCCTGATTATCTATAAGCAATAACAGCAAGTCTTGCCATCACTGTAGGAAACCGTTCACCAGAAGTTTGTTTGTTTCCAAAGAGGAAGACACTGAACATGAAGAAAAACGTGTTGAAACATTATTTTGCTACTCAGTATCTGACAATGACTCATAACTGAGCGGATGGTGGCTGATGCGCCGACGCTGCTAGGCAACGTGGCGGGGAACTTCCCGAGCCCTATAACCCGCTAGGCAACGTGGCGGGGAACTTCCCGAGCCCTATCTATGCACTCGCGGCAGCGTAGCGTTACCGATCAATAGCGCAACTCGGAGGGGGGATTGGGGGGGGGGGGTTGAGTAGTTTACAAGAAGTGTTTGCTGGTGCCGGTGTGCCATGCAGATGTGTGTACATATCTGTGCTTGCGTGCCTGCTTGCAGCCGGTGTCAGTGTATGTGTGTACATCAGTAACTGTGTAGGACCCTCCATCCGCTCACCCCCACTCCCACCTCCCTCCTTACCCCCACCTTACCCCCCACACACGAAGACACTAGGCAAAACTGACCCTCACCACCAACACACTGCTACTAAGTGTTTATATCCAGACACAACGCACTCAAACCGACCCCAGTGTTCATTTCTGTAATCCACTAACCCCTTACATACTGAGGCTGATTTTGTAAAATTTGCTTATTGCCACCCTACATACAGATCAGTTATGAGATCAGTAGATTTTAGTTCAAGGGTGGTACCAGAATAGCTTGGCGCCTGGGGCGCCAAGCTATTCTGGCACCACCCTTGAACTATCATGGTCAATTTTATTTCAAGGAATGGTTTATCAGGATGAAAAGGGTTAACTGCTGTGAGTCCACAGTATGATCATTTGACAGGTCACCAGTGTTACATATTCAATGTGAGGTAGATGAGGCAGTGCAAGGACCGGTGTTTTAAACAAAATCTTTTGTCTTCTTTGGCAGTCTGTACAGAGGCAGTATGTTGAAATTTGCTTAGTAAAATCTCTTGATAGATGAGAAGAGACATGTTTGGTGCTTTGATTCATACCAGTCTTGGCTTAACCAGCGGACTCTTTTTGGCCTAGTTTGAGTTGCCAAGCGGATGGTGATTTGAGGTGTGTACCAGTTTTGGCTGAGCTTGGATGTAGGGTTGGTACAGAATCATGTTGATAACCAGGAAATGAGACAGGTGATGTCCTTTTTTTTTTTTTTTTTTTTTTTTGGTTTTGTGGCAAATGTGCAGTAAGTGGGCGGTAGTGTTGTTTAGGGGACTGAAAAATTAGGGGATGACTGGGACAGACTAAAGCTAGGGCATTTTAACAGATGGGACTGTGCTTTGGCCTTTTACATTCAACACTGGACCTGTAATGTAGGGGAAACAACACTAGTGTTATAGATCTGTGATGTCAGCGTTTACCTCCCCTCGTCCAGTTCTGGTCTGTTGCCAACGGCCGGAAGATGTGTCCTCAGAAGAACTTGATACAGAGTTGTCGCATGAGATGATAGTTCATGAGTAGCACTAGATCAGCTTGGCGCCTCTCAGGTCAGGAGCTGTCATGGTCTATTCATCTCCTGTTATTTAATTGTCAGGTTTCGGCGAATTAAATCATCAGGTGCTATCTAATCTGGCGCTACTCAGTCTGGAATTTTCATGGTTGATCCATCTTCTGTACCTGGTACATTATCATTAGGTGTCACATCCAAACTGGCAAAGGCGGCCTCGCGGATGAATGGGTTAATGTGTGTCATTACTCTTTCGTTTCTCAAACCGCCGCCACTGGTGCCACTGATGACGTTTCCTGTTTAACCCCATCACTGAGGGAAAAATGCTAACATATGCACCGCCCCCCCCTCCCAAACCCACCCAGTCCTCCCCCCCCCCCCAACTACTCACCCGCTACCCTCATGAGGTTCTTTGTCTCTTCCTGCCCCTGTACATATCCTCGTTCCTTGGACTGATAAGTAAAATGATTCGGTGTTGAATTTCCCATGCTTTCAAAGCAGCGCCGGATCAATCGGTTTTCAAGGGGGTGTGCTCAACTTTTACTTTTTCTATTGCCAGAGTCTAGCATATATCAAAACACCACAACCGAAACTGTTTTTCTGACGTTTTTGAAAGTTTCTAACTGGTGTTACGTACGGCACTGCAGCACAAGCCTTACAACTCAATTTTGAACACACTTATGTATAGTTGGATGCCAGCCGAGGGAGGGTGCTGTAGTACCTAAGCACGCCCCCCCCCCCTGGATCCGGCCCTATTTCAAAGAGATAATTTTGCGATGAATGGATCGAATGTCCATTATCAAATCTGAAGTTGAATCGTACATGCTTGTTTAACCCTTTAGCTCCAAGGTCCCATTTCTCCAATTTTGGAGGTGTTGCCTAAAGACTGTGTATCAGTTGCAGGAGATGGTTTGACCATGATAATTCAAGGGTAGTGCCAGATTAGCTTGGCGCCTTCAGGCGCCAAGCTAATCTGGCACTACCCTTGAATTGGTCAAGCCATCTCCTGCTGTAGGGATCCGGGGCTAAAAGGGTTAACCCGTTCGATGCCGAGAAATTGTGAACACCGCCCAACGGCAAGAGGTATAGAGCCTCATGAGCCCCCGCAGTTGCAAGGGGCTCATGAGGATCTATGCCTCTTGCTGACACCACTTTCAATCCGTGTTCCTGGGACAGCGAGGGTTTTTGGTGTTGAATTAACGAAGATCAGTTGCAGAAACACAGTGTGCGTCAGCTGGCACTGAAGGGGTTAATCTGAAAAGCATTGTTGGCATCCTTCTGTCTCGGAAGACAGTGGAGTATATGCGCTTGCTGGGTCAGTCCGTGTGACTTCTCCAGGGCTCAAACCTGGGCGAAGTGTATGGAGATCATGGGATGCCCAGTCGTCAAGATCCCCCTCTCGGCCTCGCTGATGTAGTCCAAAGGAATGCAAAGCAGTACGTTTGGCACCAATTTGGCTGCAGGAGCTGCCAGAACAGTGCGTGAATACAGGCAGCTGTCCGCCTTCAGGGCTCCACTCCTGATTTGAAGGGTTTACTCCCCCACATTAATGGCCGTTGGATCAAGCCTGATCCGGCTCCTCCGTCCGTCCTTTAGCCGTTGGCTGTCAGAAACAGCTCATCCGCCTAGTGGTGCAGTGTGAACTCCACCCCCTCACGTGGTTTAGCTCTCCAGCTGAGGTGGTTTGCCAGGGTGTGGCGCTTGGAGCCAGCACGTGAGAGATTAAGGAGATGGATGAGGACCAGTGATACCCGTCCGTCCTATGCAAAGGTACTACCTTTATCCAGAGCCCCCTACACCTCAATCTGAAGAGAAGACGACAGAGAAACCAACAGTAAGTCTAGATCATAAAATCTAAATATAGCATCAACAACAGAAACAGCGTAGTGCGTGACGAAATGCGTCACAACATGTATGTCAGTATGGATGCTTCCAGATTATAAATCATCATCTGCTGGGACTGATTGTTTAATCTAAATCTGTGATTTTGCTTCACAACTTTTTTCCAGTTCTTCAGCAAAATCCGTTCGGTCACCAAACCTAATCTCGTTTATCCAATGATACGCTGACTAAATACCTGATTATCGGTACCGGCCGTGTACTGTGGATCAAGAGGGACTAACTGACAAGAGTCATAGATCTTCATGAGCCTCGGCAATTAGCGGGGCTCATGAAGATATATGACTCTTGCGGTGAAACTAGACGAATGACGCAGTGGAAAACTGAACGGTATAATCACAATCGCTAACTTCAAACCTGTTCTGGTTTCCCGGGCTATCTAATCAGAGAGCGTCTGAGACACGCCAAATAACCGCCATGCCGGCAAACTCAACAGTTTTCTTGGCCGCAATTTCATTCTACTGTCCTCTGATTAAAACTCCTAGTGAGAAACACACATGTACATGAGTTCAGCAAGAGGCATACATGCTCATGAGCCCCCACAATTTGCGTGGGCCCATGAATATCTATGCCTCTTGCAGAAGAAATTTAGTCAAGTTTAGCATGACTGAATGTTATAACCACACACACGCCTAATAGCTTAGCAGAATCCGTTAAACAGAACACAGCCCACGGTCCCGAGAGAAGAACTATTTATAGTCTGACCTTCACCTTCCGTTTTTTGGACTCATTAAGCAATAAAACCTTTTCCTAGTCCTGGGTTGAATTTGGATGGCACTTTCGAGTAATGTGTTTTGTTTTGTTTTTTATGGTGGCTACATTTTTTCCTCCGCGCATCAGACATTGTCTCGTACTTCCCTTTTTGGCAGTCTTCATCAATAGCGCTGGTTTAGACAATCGGCGTTTGCCTGAGCCGGCGCTTCGGGCAGAAAATGATTGAGAGGTACGGTAAAAACAGCCACTTTAAATTTGCAAGAGGCATAGATTCTCATGAGCCCCTGCGACCGCAGGGGCTCATGAGAATCTATGCCTCTTGTTGACAGGAGCTGGACCAATTTATATCTTCGATCTCTGCACACCAGACCGTGGAAACAGTCGGGATGACGTATGTCCCGTACAAAATTAGCCAGCACTGAGTCTCCGTTGACGGCAGTTAGAGTGTCGTTCCCGTTAGTGTCGGACCCCAAGATGACACCCTTTGACTAAAGGCCCAGAACTGTGTCTCAGTAGAGGCCCCTGGGGACGTGTGGGCTTTTCACTCACGTGAGACACGCGTGACCAGTCACGTGATCACATGAGGGAATGAGCCCGCCTGGACATTAAAGACTAATTGCTAATGAGCTGGACACAATATTTCCCTTCCATCACCACCTCGTTTTACCTCTTCCCACCCGGCCATTAAATTATTTGGGTGATTTTTTAGTGGAGTGTTTGTCCCAGTCTTCATCGGCCTTTCTCAGTTGGCGCTTGGCATCCCCCATCCAGTTTATTCGGCCTAACTATAATTGTCTTGGGGAAGTTGGGGGGGGGGGGGGTCAGAGAGCCGATGCGTTTAACGGTATCCCATAGTGAAGAAGGAATAACTGTAGACAAAAGAAACTTGTCTTAGCTGTGCGGCTGTTTGCAAGCATGGCTTCCATAATAAATTGCAAGTAAAGACCTTATTACGCGATAAAATAGCAGCAGACACTGTGTGGTTCGCTCGCGCTTGGCTTAACAGATTAGTTTAAGGGATTATCTCAGTCCTTAAATCTAGTGGTACCTTCACGTGTTAAAGTACCATAAATTTGAACACACGTTTCAGTACCATGTGTGTTTCTTATGCCTTGTCGACACACGTAATGAACTTTAAAAGCAGTTGGGACACGCAGCAAAAGCGCTCGCGTAATCGCACTTATTTATTCTGCCCAGCCGTTAACGGGTCAATCTATTTTTAGCTGTATCTCGTACTGAAAGCGTTGTATTTATAAAACGGAGTAGAGTCGTTGCCAAATTACTTGATATCAAAACGACGTGTGTTGAACTGGATTGTCCTGTGTCTAAATAAACTATATGTTAGACCTGTGTCCAGCGTTTCGTATCCATCTGTTACAGAAGTGAATCTTTGAACAGTTACGGCGGTAGTGGGCCTTTAAGACAAACAAAATATTTCGACACACAGTTGTCATTCAGTTTTGGAATAGAGGTAGACATGACAATAACCTGATCCCCTTAACTCATTCGAGGCGTGCCGCCTCCGGAAACGCGGCACAAGTTATCATGGAGGCATCTCTATGCACAGTTAACCCCAATTTCCCTCCCCCTGATGAGAAGGGAGCGTACGCAGGGAAGTGTACGGAGCCTGCCCCTTCACAACAGAAGAAAACAGGGTGCAGGGGCGGATCAGTTACCTCGGGGGGGGGGGGGCTTCCAACTCTTTGCTTGGGACTTTCAACCTGACACAAAAGACCTCCCCGACGCTAGACCTCTTCCAATGGCCGAAAAATCAAACAACGGGTGGGGGGGGGGGGGGGGGAACTCATTTAAAAAATCAAATAGGGAGGGGGGGGGGGCTCCAAACACCCCGAAAGGGGATTTTGTTATAGCATTTTTAACAATTTTGGACCTGAGGGGGGAGTGGGGGGGGGGGGTCCGGAATGCCTAGGATCCCGCCTCCCCGAACTGCCCCTGGTGAGTGTGCATGGACGTAAGGGTTTACAATAATAAACGAAACCCTGTGTTTGAGAGATCATAAACAACACACGGCGCATTGGTCCTCGCAGGCAGACTTACGGCATGCAAACTGCAATGTGCACTTCACTATTGGTAAGCTTCAACTACACGTCTGGTCAAGTAAAGACACTCCTCTCCCCATCACACACAGCAGAGAAGAACTCCCGTCCGCTTTTTCCAACTACTTTTCCGACAAAATTCAAACTCTGCGCAACACACTCGACTCTCTGCCTTCCCCTCCTTGCCCTCCCGACACCCCCTTTTCCGGCACCCCCCTCTCGTCCTTCCGCCCCGTCTCTCTAGAAGAAGTCCTCAAGACCATAAAGTCTATGCCTCTCAAAACCTGCGAACTAGACCCCTTCCCAGCTTCTCTCTACCGGGACGGCCTTCCAAAACTTCTGCCCTTCATTACCGACATCATCAACACATCTCTAGAGAACGGTTCAGTCCCTGATATCTTCAAGTCCGCCATCGTCCGTCCTCTCCTCAAAAAACACAACCTCGACCCAAACGAACTCAAAAACTATCGCCCAGTCTCCAATCTCTCTTTCCTGTCCAAGCTTCTTGAGAAGGTTGTTCTCAACCAGCTCAACCTCCACCTTGCCGACAACAACCTCCTCAGTCCATTCCAGTCTGCCTATCGCAAACACCACAGCACTGAAACAGCCCTTCTACACATCTTAAACGACCTGCTTCTCTCCACCGACTCGGGCAACATCTCCCTTCTTACGCTACTCGACCTTTCTGCCGCCTTCGACACCATAGACCACTCTATCCTCCTCTACCGCCTTCGTCACTCCTTTGGCATCACTGACTCTGCTCGCTCCTGGTTTCTCTCCTACCTCTCTGACAGACAGCAGTCCGTCACCATTGACGGCGTCTCCTCCAACCCAGTCACGCTCTCCTGCGGAGTACCACAGGGGTCCGTCCTGGGCCCGGTCCTTTTCACACTCTACACTTCTCCCCTGTCCAACATCATCCAGTCTCACCACATACACCACCACCTCTACGCTGACGACTCACTACTACTAGACAAAGACAAACTCGACAACACTCAGTCACTACTGACTCGCACGGCTGACTGCTATGAAGACGTGAAAAACTGGATGACAGCAAACAAGCTTAAACTGAATGACGACAAAACGGAAGCCATGCTGGTAAGCACTCGCCAGAAACTTCCCCAGCTCCCTCCCTCTCTCCACCTTCAACTCGACATCTCCCTCAGTGACTCGGCCAAAAACCTTGGCGTTATTCTTGATTCCTCACTTACCATGACCAGCTTCGTCTCCGCCACTGCCCAGGCATGCTACTTCCACCTCCGCCGCATCAGTCAGATCAGAAAATACCTCACCACCGAAGCTGCCACCAAACTTGCTGTCTCTCTCATCCTATCTCGCATCGACTACTGCAACTCTCTCCTTTCCCGCCTCCCTCACTCCACCACTTCCACTCTCCAGCGCGTCCAGAACAATGCTGCCCGCCTCGTCCTCAGAAAGAAAAAATCCGACCACATCACACCCCTGCTCAAACTCCTTCACAACGCATCCAATACAAGATTCTGTCTCTCTGCTACAAATCCCTGAACAACTGCGCTCCTGCCTATCTCTCCAACTTACTTCACCCCTACACTCCTTCCCGCTCCCTCCGCTCCGCCTCCGACCCTCTCCGTCTCCACATCCCCCGCACCAAACTCAGCACTTTCGGCCCCCGCGCCTTCTCAGTTTATGATCCTTCCACCTGGAACACTCTCCCACTCTCTCTCCGTCAGAAAGACTCTCTCTCCTCCTTTCAGTCCGCCCTCAAAACTCACCTCTTTCAACAGTTCTAGCACTATATCACCACACTCCCCACAAAAGCTGACTGTCGCAATGTATTTCACCATTTGTCGTACGTGAGTCGTTGTCTAAAGCGTGCGCATGCGTGCGCGAGTTGTGAGTGCGCGCTTAGAGTTATAATTATTATAAGATAAGCGCATTATAAATAACGTAATTATTATTATTATTTTAGCAGTAATATAAGCTTGGCATAACCCTGGAACTGCCATGGCCCTTCCATCACCCAAGGCTTGTTAACCCATATCATCCTGAGGCCAAAAGTTTCAAATGTGTACACTGCCATATGCACGCTACATTATAGTACTGACAGATAAGAATAATTACAGATAAAATTAGAGATAATTACAGACTAATTACAGATAAAACCAATGGCTTTAGTTCAAGGGTGGTGCCAGAATAGCTTGGCGCCTAGAGGCGCCAAGCTATTCTGGCACTACCTTTGAACTATTTTAGTCAAACTTATTTCACACACTGGCGTATTCCGAATGATTAGGGTTAAAATGTCCTAGAGACCCCTGCTAAAGTTGCGAACAAGTCATTGTCAGGTGTGAAAACTCAGGTTTGACTGCCGAGCAAAAAGGGAACTCGATTAAACTGCAAGAGACACATATCCTCATCAACCCCCGCAGTTGCTGGGGCTCGTGAGAATCTATGCCTCTTGATGGAACCACTTTGTATCCATGTTTCTTTGAAGGCTGGTGCTCTTTGGCGAATCTTCACTGACAGTCTCCGTCCACTAGCAGTGACTAGACTGATGGTTAGGCTCTCACGACACAGAATTAGCAGATGTAGTGGGCAGTGGGCGAGTCCTTAGGACTTCTTCGGGGAGTTAGGCGTCCCCGCCCACCACAGCCTCGGGCAGATGGGGATCGTAAGCCTTGGATGGCAGCCCATCTAGGAGAAGAAAACCTCTGAATCAAAACCTCCGCTGCCTTGTGGTCATATCCTGACATGGAAAAGGCTTTAGGAGTAAACCTCGTGAAAAAATCAGGAGTTGGAGCCCCTAAGGCAGTCCGTCGTTACATTCAACTTCGTTCTGGCAGCTCCTGCGACGGCCCCGGTCCCAAAGTGTAATGGCTCTGCCGTTCCTTTGGATCCAGCAGCGTCTTGGAGAGGGGGGGGGGGGGGAAGTGCTGCAAGGGCAACAGCCTGTCCTCCATATCACACCGCCCAGGCTTGCAGCCGAACAGAGTTCACCCACATCTACAACTTGGAGAGGACACTCCAGCTTCGCCTTTGGCGTAGACACAACACGGGGAGCAGCAGATACCGGTTATAAGCCATGGTTCAATTGGCGTACAGCGCGGCGCCACGGGTTGCTCCCGGCGGTGGGAGAGATTCTCGGATCTCACTGGACAGCTACCGCCCGCATCAAGCTGGGCAGCCCCCAGCCAGTAAGGTCCCGCCACGGTCTGCTTTCTTCATTGGGTGCATGGAGATTAGGAACCATCCGAACAGCAGATCGCAACCTCGCACCAGGCAACAACAGTAGTGAAAGAAAGAGACCAACTCTAAAACTGGGAAGTTGGAATATCCGGACAATGTTGACTGGTCTTTCCGAAAACCTTGACGACATCAGCGATGCCAGGAAAACCGCTGTCGTCAACGACGAGCTCAAGAGACTCAGTGTAGACGTAGCCGCCCTTCAGGAAACGCGGCTAGCGGATGTTGGCACACTAAAGGAGAAGGTCTATACGTTCTATTAGCAGGGGAAGAGTTCTGACGAGCGGAGAGTACGGAGTAGGCTTTGCAGTGAGGAACTACATGCTGAGTATGGTTGAACCAGGCAGCAAGGGCTCAGAGCGACTCTTCACTCTTCGCCTCAACACCATCGAGGGCCCCGTTACCTTTGTCAGCGCGTACGCACCGACACTGCTCGCCACACCAGACGCCAAAGATGAGTTCTACGACAACATCGCAACTATCATCAGGAGCGTCCCAAGAAAGGAACAGATTGTTATCCATGGCGACTCCAATGCCACAGTTGGCACAGACCACGACTCCTGGCCTTCCTGCCTCGGCCAGTTTGGTGTGGGCAAGATGAACGAGAATGGGCAGCGGCTGCTTGGGATGGGCACCTACCACGGCCCGTGCATCACCAACTCCTACTTCAAAACCAAGACTCAGCACAAGCTCTTCTGGAGACACCCGCGCTCCAAGCAATGGCACCAACTGGACCTGATCCTGGTCAGGCGCGCCAACTTGAAGAACGTTCTCCACACACGCTCCTACCATAGCGCGGACTGCGACACAGACCATTCTTTGGTGCGTTGCATGATCAGGCTGCAACCGAAGAAGTTCCATCGCACCAAGCAGCTAGAGAAACCTCGCATCGATGGCAGCAAAATGCCCCAGCCTGACCTCGTAGAGCAGTTTGCAGAGGCCTTCCAGAAGGAACTTGAAACCTCACAGCCCGGTGACTCTGACTCTGCCACAGAGAAATGGGAAACCCTGCAGGACACCATGCACGGCACAGCCTTGGCCACCTTTGGGAAGAGGACCTCGAAGACACAAGACTGGTACGAGGCCAATTCGACCGAGATGTTCCCCATCATCGTAGCCAAGCGAACCGTTACAGGTAACATCGGAGGAATATACGACGGCATTAAAAAGGCATAAGGACCAACCCAAAACAAGAACCCCCCCCCCCCCATCCCCCCACCTCAAATCCTCCACCGGGGAAGTTATTACGGACAAAGGTCAGCAGCTGGAGAGGGTGGAACACTACTTTGACCTCTACGCCCAGAGAGAATGACGTGACCCCATCAGCTCTTGACGCCATCTAGTGCCTGCCTGTAATAGATGAGCTAACAATGAGCTAACAATGTGCAGTGCCAACAATAGAAGAGCTCAGCAAAGCCATTGACAGCTTGGCTTCAGGCAAAGCCCCAGGTAACGATGAGACCCCCCCGGATTTGATCATGAACTGCAAGGCCACCCTCCTTCTCCCCCTGGATGAGGTCCTTCTCCAGTGCTGGCAGGAAAGAGAGGTACCACAAGACATGAGGGATGCCAAGATCACCACCCTCTACAAAAACAGGGGCGAGAGAAGCGACTGTAACAACTACAGAGGCATCTCCCTTCTCAGCATTGTCGGCAAAGTGTTTGCCCGGGTCATCTTGATCCGTTTGAAGAAACTGACAGAACGTGTCTATCCCGAGTCACAGTGTGATTTCCGAGCTGAGTGGTCAACGGTAGACATGGTCTTCTCTCTCCGTCAGCTCCAGGAGAAGTGCAGGGAACAACACATGCCTCTGTATGTCGCTTTTATTGATCTCACCAAAGCCTTCGACCTGGTCAGTAGAGACGGTCTGTTCAAGATCTTCTCAAAGATTGGATGCCCGCCCAAATTGCAGAGTATGATAGAATCTTTCCACATCAACATGAAGGGGACAGTGCGGTTCAATGGCAGCACACCCGAACCCTTTGACGTAAACAGCGGAGTCAAACAAGGCTGCGTCCTGGCCCCTACTCTCTTTGAGATCCTCTTCGTTGTCCTGCTCAAGCATGCCTTTGATTATGCAACAGAAGGAATCTACCTGCGAACCAGATCAGATGGCAGGCTTTTCAACCTTGCCCGCCTCAAAGCCAAGACAATGATACGCGAAGCCCTCATCAGGGACATGCTGTTCACTGACGATGCGGCAGCTTCGACCCATACCCAGCAGGAACTGCAGTCACTGATGGGCCGATTCTCCCAGGCTTGCAAGGACTTCGGACTGACTATCAGTATAGAGAATACGAACGTCCTGGGACAGGACTCAGAGACACCGCCATTCATTACCATTGACAACTACGAGCTCGACGTCGTCCACCAGTTCACGTACCTAGGGTCCATCCTTACTGATAACCTCTCTCTGGACATCGAGATCGACAAGAGGATCGGGAAGGCTGCTACAACTCTTGCACGCCTCACAACTCGAGTGTGGACAAATCCGAAGCTGACTGTGAAAACAAAGATGGCTGTGTACAACGCCTGCGTCACCAGCACACTGCTATACGGCACTGATACATGGACCACATATGCTAGACAGGAGAGAAGACTCAACACCTTCCACCTGAGAAGCATCCGCCGTATCCTAGGCATATCTTGGCAAGATAGAGTGACCAACACCGAAGTCCTGTCACGCGCTGGACATTCCAGCATGTACACCCTACTCAGACAACGCAGACTGTGCTGGCTCGGTCACGTTCACCGCATGGAAGATGGCCGCATCCCAAAAGACATCCTCTACGGAGAACTGGCAACTGGAAGAAGAAACACAGGTCGCCCCAAGCTACGATTTGTATATATCTGCAAGAGGAACATTAGAGCACTGGACATTGACACTGGGTCCTGGGAACTCCTTGCACGTCATGGACCGTGCAAAGTGGAGAAGTATCCTCCACCAACACTTCAAGTCAGGGGAAGAGAAGATGTCGAAAGCAGCAGCAGACACGCGGGCACGCAGAAAGGAGTGCAACAACTCAATCAGACCAGCGACCATATACATCTGTGATCTTTGCAGCAGGGACTGCCACTCCCGCATTGGCCTCTACAGCCACAAAAGATGCTGCTTCAAATCCAGCTGAGAGGGAATCAGATCAGAACAACTAGGATGCATTCTCTATGGTCGATTCAGACCGACCGAGGCCCATTATTAGTGAAAACACTTGAAAAGCACACATACCCATTGTCACGACACGCCTGACAGGGTCAGGGCATCGTGGACAATATGAGTGCTGACACTCGAGAAAACCCACCCACTCTAAATAAATCACACAACGCCAGTGATAAACAACAAACAAATCCTTTATTACCCAACCTTACTCTAACCCCCACCCCAACCCACTAACGCCCCACACACTCACACATACCCACGCATGCACTCATAACGTATTAACACTGAAAAAAAGATTAACAGGTGAAAATGACTAACATGTAAAAATGACTAACAGACGAAAATGACTAACATGTGAAAAATGACTAACAGACGAAAATCGGCAATGGCTATACAAGTGAAAATGGCCAACGGCTATACAAGGCGGGTAACTTTGTCTCTGTACAGTGTCCTCTGTCCCACACTAGACAGGGTGGCCCGTAACGTCAGAGTACTACCCCTACACCGCAGAGCACCGTAGCCGCGCTTGCCCACGCACGCCTGTGACCGACGCGCAGAACGTAGAATCAGCCTGCTGTAGCCAACGTACTTGTCCAACAGGACCGGCTAGCGAAGGCGTTCCGACTCCAGATGATGCGTCACCGTTGGTCGTGGATGATGGAGAGATCGAAGAACGACGAAATCTTCGAAGCCAGTGCACTGGAAAAGGGCGCATTGTCAGTCAAAGTGCCAATACAGTTAATTCTGGCCTATTTGACACGCACCTACTCACAAACCACGTGAGTTGTGTCTCGTCTCACCCTAATATCCGCCTTGGCCATATTAAATATACAATCATGGATATGAAAGCTTCCTATGTACATTCAACATTCACCAGGTCTGCACTATTCCATTACACTAACATTAAGCTAGCACAACCACTTTTGTATAATAACATTGCCACTGCTAAAACCAACATTATCAAAATATCCACATGTACATACAAAGATATCAAATAATCACCAGCAACCACCCCACGTGACAATCTTATTACATTACATCTAGGACTTAATACAAATATATTTGAAAGGATACCCACTTCAATTCATTTTACAACATGGCCCTTTAAATATACTCACTCGGCGACAGCCGAACATAAACAACTAAATCCGACACCCATCACATTACAACCCAACCTAAAAAACATGGTTAAAGACTTGATTAAAACATCACTAAAAAACTAGACGAACATACCCTTCCGAACCTATGTACACATTCACACACCCGAGAGCACAGCAGCTAACTGAGAAAAATGGCATGAGTATTTACCTGTCACTGGTGAGTCCTCCGGCAGGACGAGACAAACAAGACGAAGACGAACCGGAGGGGTCTTCTGCTGAGCAGCAGCTGTGGTCGCTAGTCTCTTGGACACCCACACCCAGGAACACTGGCCGTGGTCTTGCAGGGAGGGTAAAACAACCCTCACACAGCTTGTCAAGGGCTCCAAACGAGGCCGCACCCTGACCCAGACTCTCACTGTGCTAGCTAACTCCGCTGACTGACTGTAATATCCCTCTGCTACCTCGCAAGTTAACTTTACTTCTGAACACTGTTCGGTTAAAGCTACTTGACGAAAGCGTGCAACCGCTGTACTCGCTCACTGTTAAGCTTGCTGCACGGGCTTTACGATTACGCTCACACTACATTTATTAACTTCCCTAAACTAAGGCTATTTACAGAAGTCGGCGACCTACATTTATTAACAAGAAAACGACTTGGCGAAAAAATGAAACAACATGTCACATCCGTTACGTGACACCCATCCGAAAGAGGCATAGATACTCATGTGCCCCCGCAGGATGCGGGGGCACATGAGTATTTATGCGCCTCTTGATGACTCGACTTATCTCTATGATGTTATATTTAGAATGCATCGTACGCTCGGTTACCAACCGCGTTTAATCTCGAGTGACGATTGATTTCACGACAGTGCGAAAATCCTCTGTCTTGACCTCTCTCAGCAGAATTAACTGAAATCACTAAGTGCGGATTTAATTTCCTAAGTAGTACTTTAATTCTCAAAGTGCCATTTTAGCCACGTGGAACCACCCTAGACACGTGGCATAGGTTCAAATCCTCCGCACGGAATCAGCTCCCTTGTTGTTGGCGTGGCCCGCTTACTGCTGCTGGCCTTTCATGGCGGTGGAGTGTGGTTCTACAGATTAATCCAAAGATCACTGCCAGTGGTATTGCATGGCATTTCTGACAGGACAACAGGTTGACCAAAGGTCCGCCCGAGGAGAAAGGATATGTATGGGACCAGCAAGAGGAATAGACTCTCATGAGCCCCCGCTACAGCGGGTATTCATGAGGGTCTATGCGGCCTCTTGCAGTTGGGTGGTGTGTTCGCCGCTACTGACCCGTAGGTAAAAGGGTTAATTCCACTCGCCCATTAACACTCGACTAACGCCAATGTGTCAGTGTTTTAACCAATTCAGCCCCGAGTCCCTACCGCAGGAGATGGCTTGACCATGATAATTCAAGGGTAGTGCCAGATTAGCTTGGCGCCTGAAGGCGCCAAGCTAATCTGGAACTACCCTTAAATTATCATGGTCAAGCCATCTCCTACAACCGGCACATAGTCATTAGGCAACACCTCCAAAATTTGAGAAATGGGACCTTGGGGCCAAAAGGGTTAAGAATATGCGTGTAGAGACCGAACCCTTTCACTGTCGGAACAACAAACATCACCCAAATCCAGAGGCACAGACTCTCCTAACCCTTTTACCGCCAACACCCTACAGCAGGAGATTGATTGACCACGATAATTCAAGGGTAGTGCCAGATTTGCTTGGCGCCTAAAAGGCGCCAAGCTAATCTGGCACTACCCTTGAATTATCATGGTCAATCCAGCTCCTGCAAGTGGTACATAGCCGTTAAGTAACACTTCCGAAATTCGGGAAATGCGCCCGTGGCGCTAAAAGGGTTCAGGAAGGCGGGGGGAGGGGGGGGGAGGAGGGGGTAATGCCCTAACATTGTGATTTGCGATTGGCGTTTTCTGGGGATCTTGGAGAACCTTGGGTCTAGCGGAGCGTCTTGCTTAGTGGTTGACACAAGACTACGCGCTCACTCATGCAACTGTTGCTAGGTGCGTGGGTCGGCCGACGTCGTCCTGATGACCTTGTGCACACAGGGTGGTTAGTGATGATGTCGTCAGTCGTATGTCGTATCTGTGTCAGCTGTTGTTGTTGTTGTTGTTGTTGTTGTTGTAGTTGTTGATCTCATCGTCACCGTCGTTCAACTTTTTTTTTCATTGTCGACACTTTCCCCCATTTTTGCAGATCATTATTCATTTCCCACGCTGCCTTCTCCACAATGGCACCATGCTGACGATGCCCTCCGCCCGTTCCCGTGGGCAGACGACAGCAAAAGACCCTTGGGCAGAAGGCGGCCGCAGTTGGCCCGCTCACAAATGCTGCCGACGTCTGGCCGAATACTTTTGCTTAGGGGCTTGTTGGTTTTCTGATTGAATTAATGACGAATCATCCCCGTGTCGTCTGCACATTGACATGATCGGATGATCGCGCTGATCTGTCGTCACAACAACATGGCCGCCGTAACACCTGCATAGCGTAATCATAAGACCATCAGTATCAAGTCAGACACCATCAAGCTATCATCATCTCACCATGTCAAAGATCCTCACGAGCCACGGACAGCCTGCTGGCACCCCGAGCTCGCTAATGTTGTCATTTGACGGCTGGGTTCAGCCGGGGATCAGTAGGCCCAGGCGCCATGACCACTGCCGGCCAATCAAATCACAGATTGTAAAACTGTGCGAGATCATTAATCCGTTGTTTGGATGACAGGTTTTATGGGAATCACTTATGCTCAGTAAGGTACAAGTGCCATGACCATTGCCGGCCAATCAAATCACAGATTGTAAAAACTGTACGAGATCATTAATCCGTTGTTTGGATGACGGGTTTTATGGGAATTAACTATGATGAGTAAGATTCAGGTGCCATGACCACTGTACGCAAATCAAATCACAGATTGTCGGAGGGATCGGATGAGTGATGACTGATGTGATGTTTGGATCACAAGTTTTATGGAATTAGTGTTTCGTGAGATAACCACGTAATTCTGGCGGTTTGTGCTAAAGGTCTGAGCATGGCATTTCTTGGGTTTTAGCTAGAACTATCGTGCGAACTTTTTCCTCTGTATCCACGTGCAAAGAGTCTGGCTGACACGTGCATGTACTGACGAAACTTGCCCCCAGAATCGTGGGCTCACGAGGACCATTTCACCTTGCAGGCTTTTATTTAGAGATTACAACAGGATCCGTTTTGAGCACGCATTTCTTTTTTCTTTTTTTTTCTTTTTTTTTTTTTTTTGCAAGAAAAAAAGCTGACTTAACCCTTTCAGTCCCAAGGTCCCATTTTTTTCAAATTTTGGAGGTGTTACCTAACGACTTTGTACCAGTTGCAGGAGATGGATTGACCATGATAATTCAAGGGTAGTGCCAGATTAGCTTGGCGCCTTCAGGCGCCAAGCTAATCTGGCACTACCCTTGAATTATCATGGTCAGGCCATGTCCTGCTGTAGGGATCCGGGGCTAAAAGGGTGAAAAGAGAAGTCTTCAAGGTAGAAAAAAGTGTCACCTGCCACCTGGTGTTTAATGACAGGTGACCTCTCAGAAGGATGGTTTGCTGAGAACAGGTTCTGCTGTGTACCGATGAGGTGTTGCGATTGTCAGCCGTAAGGTCCGGCATCACATACGTGGCGCAGCACACATAAAAATAACCATTTGCGCGTCGGTAGCTTGTTTTAGTCGCGATGATACCAACAGGAATCATCGCGACTAAAACCGCTACCGACACGCAAAGAGTTAACTAATTCAGACATGATATTTTTGCAGGGCTCTCCCCTTGAACGCATTGACATTAACCCTTTTAGCCCCAAGGTCCCATTTCTCAAATTTTGGAGGTGATGCCTAATGACTATGTGCCAGTTTTAGCAGATGGATTGACCATGATAGTTCAAGGGTAGTGCCAGATGAGCTTGGCGCCAAGCTCATCTGGCACTACCCTTAAATTATCATGGTCAATCCATCTCCTGCTGCAGGGTCCCGGGGCTAAATGGGTTAAACTCGTCACCATCAGTTCTAAAGCTGGGTGCGTCGATTTGTGTGTTTTTGTTTCGTTTTGTAAATCATTGGAAACTCTTGTAGGTTTGAACTCGCTGCACACATTTCTTTATGTCTGATTCACCGCAAACACGAATGATGAAAGCACTCCGGTTGTCTCCCTCGGTTCGCTACCGCTGAACAGTGGTAGCGAATCGAGAGAGACAACTAGTGTGACTTTTGAAGATGTGGCTGGTTCGAAACACGACATAAACTGCTGTCTTAACTCATTCTACCCCAAAACCGGAATCCTTAAATGTTGCCGTTGTCCTCTGAAGACTGCATTGCAGTGCAGGACACAGAGCGACCATGATAGTTCAAGGGTGATGCCAGAATAGCTTGGCGCCCATAGGCGCCAAGCTATTCTGGCATCACCCTTGAACTATCATGGTCGATCCTTATCTGGCTGTGGTGTGTCTGGGGTAGAAGGAGTTAATTGGCGTCGAATGATCGTGCGTTAACCTGCAGGCAGAGACAAAGCGTCCATACACACCCTGACATAGCCTTTGTCCCATCCCAATGCGTCGACGTCCGCCCGATGGCCTTTGCGCACTGGGATCATGGCTCTGTGTGTCCGATAATGACTCCAACATTATTACGGGTGGCCAATGGCCGCCCTGAAGGCCTTCGTGGACAAGAAAAACCACGAGCTGTATGTGTTCGGAACGCCTGGTGACATCTGACGGACACGTGGACAGACTTGTACTTGGTCGGAATTGAGTGGTGTTAATGTTTGAAATAATACCTGTTTTGAGTGGTGGCCCGTAGAAACAATAGTTTACTGTCTTCGCCAGCTAACCCTCGGCCGAGCATGGATACTGATGCTGGGTGTATTTTGGCTGTTCAGTTGTAACGCTTAAGGCCAGTCATTCCATCTATTTATACAGCAAGAGGAAGACAGACATTCTCAAGGGCCCCAGCCCGTGCCAAATGTCCGAATTGTTGTAATTATCCGGTGGAGGCTACATTACAGATTGGCACATAGATCAGCTATTTTAGATCAAGGCTGGTGCTACCCTTAAACTACCACAGTCAAATTTATTTCATGCAACAATATATCAGGATGGAAAGGGGGGCATTGTCTGTTAACACCTAAACTGCCGGGGCAAGGCGACGATTACTCAACTGCCAGAGACAAAAAGCATCATGAACCCCCGCGACTGTGGTAGTTCAAGGGTAGTGCCAGAACTACCAGTCAAATTTATTTCATGCAACAATATATCAGGATGGAAAGGGGGCATTGTCTGTTAACACCTAAACTGCCGGGGCAAGGCGACGATTACCCAAATGCAAGAGACAAAAAGCCTAATGAGCCCCCGCAGTTGACTGTGGTAGTTCAAGGATAGTGCCAGAACTACCACGGTCAAATTTATTCCATGCAACATTATCTCAGGATGGAAAGGGGGGGGGGGGGGGGGCATTGTCTGCTAACCCCCAAACTGCCGGGGCAATGCGAATATCATTACCCAACTGCAAGAGACAAAAGCCCGCATGAGCCCCCGCAGTCGCACTAACCCACATGAGCCCCCGCAGTCGCACTAACCCACATGAGCCCCCGCAGTCGCACTAACCCACATGAGCCCCCGCAGTCGCACTAACCCACATGAGCCCCCGCAGTCGCACTAACCCACATGAACCCCCGCAGTCGCACTAACCCACATGAGCCCCCGCAGTCGCACTAACCCACATGAACCCCCGCAGTCGCACTAACCCACATGAGCCCCCGCAGTCGCACTAACCCACATGAACCCCCCGCAGTCGCACTAACCCACATGAGCCCCCGCAGTCGCACTAACCCACATGAACCCCCGCAGTCGCACTAACCCACATGAGCCCCCGCAGTCGCACTAACCCACATGAACCCCCGCAGTCGCACTAACCCACATGAGCCCCCGCAGTCGCACTAACCCACATGAACCCCCGCAGTCGCACTAACCCACATGAGCCCCCGCAGTCGCACTAACCCACATGAGCCCCCGCAGTCGCACTAACCCGCATGAGCCCCCGCAGTCGCACTAACCCACATGAGCCCCCGCAGTCGCACTAACCCACATGAGCCCCCGCAGTCGCACTAACCCACATGAGCCCCCGCAGTCGCACTAACCCGCATGAGCCCCCGCAGTCGCACTAACCCGCATGAGCCCCCGCAGTCGCACTAACCCACATGAGCCCCCGCAGTCGCACTAACCCGCATGAGCCCCCGCAGTCGCACTAACCCACATGAGCCCCCGCAGTCGCACTAACCCGCATGAGCCCCCGCAGTCGCACTAACCCACATGAACCCCCGCAGTCGCACTAACCCACATGAGCCCCCGCAGTCGCACTAACCCACATGAGCCCCCGCAGTCGCACTAACCCGCATGAGCCCCCGCAGTCGCACTAACCCGCATGAGCCCCCGCAGTCGCACTAACCCGCATGAGCCCCCGCAGTCGCACTAACCCGCATGAGCCCCCGCAGTCGCACTAACCCACATGAGCCCCCGCAGTCGCACTAACCCACATGAGCCCCCGCAGTCGCACTAACCCACATGAGCCCCCGCAGTCGCACTAACCCACATGAGCCCCCGCAGTCGCACTAACCCACATGAGCCCCCGCAGTCGCACTAACCCACATGAGCCCCCGCAGTCGCACTAACCCACATGAGCCCCGCAGTCGCACTAACCCACATGAGCCCCCGCAGTCGCACTAACCCACATGAGCCCCCGCAGTCGCACTAACCCACATGAGCCCCCGCAGTCGCACTAACCCACATGAGCCCCCGCAGTCGCACTAACCCACATGAGCCCCCGCAGTCGCACTAACCCACATGAGCCCCCGCAGTCGCACTAACCCACATGAGCCCCCGCAGTCGCACTAACCCACATGAGCCCCCGCAGTCGCACTAACCCACATGAGCCCCCGCAGTGGCACTAACCCACATGAGCCCCCGCAGTCGCACTAACCCACATGAGCCCCCGCAGTCGCACTAACCCACATGAGCCCCCGCAGTCGCACTAACCCACATGAGCCCCCGCAGTCGCACTAACCCACATGAGCCCCCGCAGTCGCACTAACCCACATGAGCCCCCGCAGTCGCACTAACCCACATGAGCCCCGCAGTCGCACTAACCCACATGAGCCCCCGCAGTCGCACTAACCCACATGAGCCCCCGCAGTCGCACTAACCCACATGAGCCCCCGCAGTCGCACTAACCCACATGAGCCCCCGCAGTCGCACTAACCCACATGAGCCCCCGCAGTCGCACTAACCCACATGAGCCCCCGCAGTCGCACTAACCCACATGAGCCCCCGCAGTCGCACTAACCCACATGAGCCCCCGCAGTCGCACTAACCCACATGAGCCCCCGCAGTGGCACTAACCCACATGAGCCCCCGCAGTGGCACTAACCCACATGAGCCCCCGCAGTCGCACTAACTTACCGGGTTTATGTCTCTTGTTAGTGCTGTGTTCTTTGTACCTAATGTTGGTCCCATTTGTACCTATGTCTCTTGTTAGTGCTGTGTTCCTTGTATCTAATGTTGGTCCCATTTGTACCTATGTCTCTTGTTAGTGCTGTGTTCTTTGTACCTAATGTTGGTCCCATTTGTACCTATGTCTCTTGTTAGTGCTGTGTTCCTTGTATCTAATGTTGGTCCCATTTGTACCTATGTCTCTTGTTAGTGCTGTGTTCTTTGTACCTAATGTTGGTCCCATTTGTACCTATGTCTCTTGTTAATGCTGTGTTCTTTGTACCTAATGCTGGTCCCATTTGTACCTATGTCTTCGCGCGACTGTCGATCCGCGTGCGGAGGTTTCAGACGCGAAATTTATGGGCATTGGTAACAAAGGGGTTCCAATTAAATGTGATGGCTGCGGTCATGCAACCGCAGAGCATCAGAGCACTTTATATATATACGTTATGTTCCTATCACCATTTCATTAACCCCTTCCAAGCCAGCAGACGCAGGTTGTGTTTCTGCAATCTTCGTTAATTCAAGACCAAAAACCCTTAGCTGTCCCAGAAACATAGATTCAAAGCGGTTTCGGCAAGAGGCATAGATCCTCATGAGCCCCCGCGACTGCGGGGGCTCACTGAGGATCTATGCCTCTTGCAGTTTGGTGGCGTTCACATTCTCTCGGCACTGAACGGGTTAATCAATCTCTACCATTCTAATCCCTCGTTATCCCCAGCCCATCGTTTTCTCAAAGTCTTGAAAATTTAGAATCCCCTGTAATCCCCAGCGCCGTGTTTGCTCGTGCCACTGTCCTCGCCTCATGCCACCTGACTGACCACATCAGAGAAGCCCCATGTTCTGCCTCTGTCCGTGTTGACATCTTAGTGTCAGCGGTATGACGTGTTGTTGGTTTATCCTATTGCCTGACCACTCAAATCCTGTGTCCAAATGTTGACCGGAGATGACGCAGCGAGCTTGTCCACGTGGCCTGTGACATGGGCAAGGTGATAAGCGCCCGATACAAGAGGGTGGTTAATGGAGGTTTGTTGACTTACAGTGGCCATAAAGGGGTTTACATTTTATCTTATTGAAATAGGATTGAAGGAGGGGGGAGGGGAGTTGGGGGGGGGAGCATTATCACGGATTCACGAGGATTTATTTTTCGATTCACGAATCACGAATTAAAAAAATAACATTCACGTTCAAGTGTGTGTGTGTCTGTGTCTGTGTGTCAGTGTTGGGGGGGGGGAGGGGGGGGGGGGGCGTGGGCAGGGTTTGATGATTCAAACTAGAATTTACAATCTGGCAAGAAGTTTTCACGTTTCACGAAATAACCCGGGGCCAGTTTCATGAGCGAGCTTAGGCCTGCGACAGCCACTAAGCAAGGTTCGCCGCTATAGCGGCGCACCTTGCTTAGTGGCTAGCGCAGGACTAAGCTCGCTCACGCACCTAGCCCCAGGACGTCTTCTCGGATCTCGAAAACCTTCATTTGGGCTTTCAAGACAAACTCTTTACCCTTCTTCCAGCGATCACGAGGATGAAAAATTACAATCGCTAATCATGACAACCGAAAAACCGCCAATCACGAATCACGATTTTAGGGCATATCCCCCCCCCCCCTCCCCCCCCCCCCCCCCGCCCCTCCTTGAAGCCCCCACGCTTTGGTGGGTTGAATTACAATGAGCCGCGAGTAGTTTTAGCGAACAGAGGAGACCACACTGTTTCTAACACATGAGCGCAAAAGACAGAAAATCCATTCGCCTTGTTAACCCTTATCATTCGGAATACACCAGTGTGTGAACTGAATAAGTTTGACTAAAATAGTTCAAGGGTAGTGCCAGAATAGCTTGGCGCCTCTAGGCGCCAAGCTATTCTGGCACCACCCTTGAACTAAAACCATTGGTCTATATCATTATCTGTAAGTACTATAATGTAGCTTGTATGTGACAGTGTACAGATTTCAAGCTTTTAGCCTCAGTATGATATGGGTTAACGTATTACAACGAAAATCTCACTTTTCACCAAAAGATGGACCGGCTGTCTTTTGATTTCACAGGGCAGTTACCCAGTGCGCAAAGACCATCGGGCCCATGTCGGCCGTCGTTGGCCCGCGCACGACCGCCGTGCGTGGGCCAACGGCACACGTGACGAAAACACGTTCTTTCCACCCAAGCCTAAGTTGTTTGGGAGAGAGAACAGAACAGAACAGAACAACGTGTACTGTCCATTGGGGCCAAAGGACACAAAGGGATCGGACTTAACTATCATGTACACATTACTTTTTATCATTCTTTAAGCTCGTTCAGGCCACACGGAATTTGTACTTTCTGTCGGCAGTAAGTCAGAGAGAGAGAGAGAGTCACCGATTATCAGTGCATCCTAAATAATATTGATTGAAGTCTGTCTATCTATCTATCTATCTATCTATCTATCTATCTATCTATCTATCTATCTATCTATCTATCTATCTATCTATCTATCTATCTATCTATCTATCTATCTATCTATCTATCTATCTATCTATCTATCTATATATCTATCTATATATCTATCTATCTATCTATCTATCTATCTATCTATCTATCTGTCTGTCTGTCTATCTATCTATCTATCTATCTATCTGTCTATCTGTCTATCTATCTATCTATCTAGCTATCTGTCTATCTGTCTATCTATCTATCTGTCTGTCTGCCTGCCTGTCTGTTTGTCTGTCTGTCTGTCTGTCTGTCTGTCTGTCTGTCTGTCTGTCTGTCTGTCTGTCTGTCTATCTATCTCCCGTAGTCTTGCCGACCGTTGGGGCACCACTGATGAATTAGCAACCAGCTCCCTCCATTCCTCTCTGTTTTCTGCCATTCTTAGCGTATCGCCCAGCAGTGCTGAATGCTTACATCTGAAGCGGTAGCCGGGACAGAGTTTTGATTGTGTGAGTATCAAAGCCCGGGTATTGAGAATACCGTGAACTTCAACACCCAACCGTTTGGATACTCTCAATACCCGGGACCTAGCTATCCGAGACTCGGTGTCTCTCAGCTGGTGGGCTGTCGCCGACAATACCCGAATCACCAACCTCCAAGATCCGGCCTTACCACAAACCTCCATACCTCTTACAGCGGTCTCGGCTACTGGGCACAACAATCTGGCTTCGGACAGGTAGCCTACTACTCAATCCAGCTTACTGTCCCGACTAACATTAGAAATGTATGCGGGACTAGCAGGTTTAACTTGGTGTTGTAGGGAGGGGGAGGGGCGGGGGGGGGGCGGGGGGGGGGGGGGGGGGGGGCGGGGGGGGGGAGGCGCAAGTGAGGGCGGGGGGGGGGGGCAAGGGAGGGGCAATGCGGGGTAGGCCAACTTCGGCTGCATATCCTTTTGTTTACTGGGATTGTGGTCTGACTGGGCAAGGCGAGTCAGGCAGCCATGGGCAACGGGCGCAGGACCACGCTCACTCATGCAACTGTTCCCTCGGGCCGATGTCGGCGGGGCTAGCTTGCGTCCGCGGTCGACATTAGCCCAAGGACGTGTCTCGTTGGGTGGTGCCTTGCGGATGTCTGGGTCTTGAATCGCCAGAGAACAAATGAAGGACCGACCCCTACAGCTTCATGGAAATCGAAAGTTTCCATGACCATCTTCAAGCGAACATCTACACAAGTAGAGAAGAACCCAACCTTGTCTATTGGGTTCGGGAAGCTGACGTCATCACGCTAGTCGTCGCGGCCATATTGAAAGGATACGCGACTAAGCCGCTCCCATATGGAAATCGCTGTCAGGACAATGTCAGGAAAGTCCTGACGTGCTATTCACCTCTTTTTTACCAAACGGTAATATTCTCAAATGGGTCGGTTAACAGGTTGCTCGGCTGTGTAGCATTTCCGGTTTGGCCTTTCAGAGAAGTGTTTACGTGTGCGCGTTGGAAAGTTTTTTTGCGAAGTTTTCGTGTATATGCATAGATATTTTGTGTAGCCATGTAGTTATTTAAGTGTTCTGTTTTCAAGTGTATCTCAAGCTAATAACACTATTTCTACACTTTGTTTGGTCTCTACTTTTGGGTGGCAAAATATTCTCATGTTATTTATGAAATGTTTGAGACAACAAAACTTGTATTGCTGCACCATACATGTATACATTAATATAATAATACTGAAAACAATGAAAGAATTGCGAGTAATGCATTCTAAGGATAATTCATGACACAAACACAAAAAAATTGACAATCTGCCAACAAACTCTAATTTTATCAGCATGACAATAAATATGAATTACTGGGTACATTACTACAAGTTTCACTATTGTACCGACAAAACAGAACAAAATAAGTTTCACTATTGTACTGACAGAACATAAAAAGTTGGAGGAAAAACAAAACAAAAAACAAAACAAAACAAAACAAAAACAAAAAAAACAAAAAAACAAAAAACACACATTTACACAAAAGTTGAAGATCACCCACGCCCATGATACAAAAACCGTATGAAAATATCAGGGCGTGAGTGAGACAACAACCTGCTGGCATCAGTAGGTAGGCCTTAGAGTCGGTAGTCCTAATCCCTACCAAAAATATGGGGATATAACTTCAACGGAGATTTTGATACGTGCAACAAAACGCTGCGCAAAATAACTATCTCCGCCACGGTTTGGTCCGCTGACGATGAGGAGTACCGGCAATTTAAAGCAAAACTTCCTCGAAAAACACATGAACTAGACATAAAAATTCAGACTGACTTGTGTCGCTCGAGTGTGTACGGCCGGCCGATAAAAAAACAGGCCATTTCATCGGATAGTGTGCGATGTGATACACTTTTTTTACAAGCAAAAAGGTTTCAAACACGAACAATAACGGCGAATGAAAGGTTTGTGGTCAAAACATGGCATTTGCAACAAGTCATACAGCTTTTTTTCGTTGTTGTGGCAACCTTTTACTGCGCAATGTCGGCCGCTAGATCGGGAACTTGTGTAGGGTTTTTTTATTCACAGCTTCCATGTTTGCAAGCAAAACCGGAAGTCGTCCCCAGTAGGTCGAAGGTCATATTCAAAATGGCCGCACACATCATTTCTAATTAAAAAGAGGTGAATAGGCAATAACAGCAAGTCTTGCCATCACCGTAGGAAACCGCTAACCAGAATCTGTTTTTTATTTGTTTACAAAGAGGAAGAAACATGAAGAACAACGTGTTGAAAAACTACTTCGCTACACTATCTGAAGCTTATCATAGCCTCTTAAGATGGCGGCTGACGCGCGGACGCTCCTAGGCAAAGCGGGGAACTTCCCGAGCCCTACACAGGCAAAAAACAGGGGCTTGTTCAGAGAGCATGCCCGCTAACTCACTCTGCCCGCGACACCCCACAGCAAGATATGTCTGGACCATGGTAGTTCAAGGGTGATGGCAGAATAGCTTGGCGCCTACAGGCGCCAAGCTATTCTGCCACCTCCCTTGAACTGTCATGGTCGATCTGTCTCCTCAGAGGATAACTCCAAAATTGGGTATTTCGTACCTCGGGTACAATGAGATAAAAGTCCTGGTAAATTGAAAGAGTCAATTGTGTCCGCGTTCCTTGGGTTGCTGATGTTATTCGCTGCAGAATTTGCTCTGCTTTCAAAGACATAATGTTGCGTTAGACTAGCGGTGAAGGGGCCACTGCACAAAATAAAACCTCGTGTTTGGCGTCTGCCAATGGCACCTGCTGCTTCGATTTTTGATTTGATTACACTAAAGCCTAACCCTTTTGAGTCCCAAGGTCCCATTTCTCAAATTTTGTAGGTGTTGCCTAAAGACTGTTCCAGCTGCATTCGCTGGATTGACCATGATAATTCAAGGGTATTGCCAGATGAGCTTGGCGCCTTCAAGCGCCAAGCTCATCTGGCACTACCCTTGAATTATCGTGGTCAATCAGTCTCCTGCTGCAGGGACTCGAGGATGAATTGGGTAAGCCAGCACGTGCATGTCGCGTGCTCTGGAGAAAATTACGACCACGCTGATTCAGAGTAAGAAATTTAGTAACAGATGTCTGCATTCTAATGCAACAAATCCTATACAAAAATGTCTGAATGAAACTGCTGACAATCTATGCCCCCAAACTTATTAACAAGCTAACTGTGTTTACTTTCCAGGAGGATTTTATTTTCGAGCAACAATAGGTCCCCAAATCTTTGAAACAAATTAATTGGATTTTCTTTCCAGCAAGATTTTTATAAAAAAAAAAAAAAAAAAAAAAAAACCCACAATCTGTCGCAATATTACCGTTGCCGTGGTTTATCAATATCAACGTGGTTTACGTATTTGCGTAATTCCATTTATTTTCTGACAATTCAATTTTCACCCACAAAAGATTTCATGCGTGCTGGTCTGTGGTTTTGGACCTTATGCTGTCATGGTGAACTTTAGAGTAAAGGTTTTAGAGAAAACTAAACACACTCCAATGAACACAAACACAACTTTCATTTGTATTCACTAAGCCGAAAATCGGATTAAAAAAAAAAAAGTTACCTCATTTAAGGTTTGTAATAACAATCTGTCCGTCTGTCCGGATGCTGGCACGAAGACCACTGCTAACTATCAGAGACACGAATCTCAATATATTTGCATGATTTAATTTAATGTCCAGAACCTTTTCCTTTTTTATTTTCTATCGCAACAATAGCGCCATATGTCACAAAAGTCTGAAAGGGATTTAGTTTTAACACTGATTCTGCTACAGGACCGAAATCCGCAAATTTTGAAGTTGCCCCCTGAAGACTGTATTACGCTTCTGGTCAACAGATCGAGCGTGATAGTTCAAGGGTTGTGCCAGAATAGCTTGGCGCCTATGGGCGCCAAGCTATTCTGGCACAACCCTTGAACTATCACGCTCGATCCACGCCTTGCCGTGGCGTGTCGGAGATGAATGGGTTATAATTGTCGCGCCATTCTCCCCTCACAGTTTAGCAATGATCTGCTACGGCACAAATCCGATTGCAACACATCAGGACGTTAACTTTTTGCAGGTTTTGAAACGCTTCGTAATGTTTGGCTCACCGTTACAACGTTACGCAGTCAGTCAGTGAAATAGACTATGTTACTGATTTCGCAACTGCGATGACCCCCCCCCCCCCCCCCCCCCCCCCCCCCCCCAAGCAGTCTATAACTCAACGGACAGAGAAAAAAAGGTCCCTGAATTCCGGCAAGTGTGGGTGCGAGTCAGTTATCATCAAGCTGTCGTGAGAGATATCTGGCACATATCAAACCCCGTTGTGACCGTATTTCTTCCCCTCCTTTTGGCTCCTGCGGCTCTTCAGTTCACGGATAGTAGGACTGTGTCTTCACTTATACCGTGTATACACTATTTAGTTATAACCATTTTTTACACTTTATTATCACTAGGCTGTTGTTGTTTTTTTGTTTCAATTTTTTTCTCTCTTAATAAAGTTTCATTTCATCTCTCTTTCTCTCTCTAAGAATGTTGTAGTCTAGCAAGGACAAACACGAAAAAGAGGCCTGTGCGCCTATTGTTTCCCCAAAAAATGCGCTAAACCCGTACACGCACTAAAAAATGCTAGAGTTCATTTGTTTTTAACTGAAGTTGATGTGAATTTCAATGATTTCACACAAGTTCACCTTATTTTGCGCACGCAGTCAAGGAGACAAGGGACAAAAAAAAGGAAAGTGAGAAACGGGACGGTTTCGCCTGCCGTCCGCTGTAATATAAACAATTCCGCGATAACGCGGATGCTAAGGAGCTCGTGGGGCCATGTGTTTTTGGAGCTGTAGGGACTACCTCAGTTCGGAGTAATCTCTGTGTCCGTTGAGTTATGGACTGCAAGCAATAACGCTCTCGCCTATTATTTTGGTCCGTGCTGCTAAAAAGCCCCAGCAGGCAACACGACCTCGGGCTTTCGTCATGACGACATAAGCCCGAGGACACTGCGCACACCTGGTGTCCACTCACTGGGAGTTTTGTCCCCAGGCGGTGGTCACATTAACCGTGGGATCGGACTCACTTCGTTAAGCACACAGACGGTGGGCAGAGGCCGAAACAAAAAGAATATCCAGGAGCGAGTTGTAATCCCTGCTGGAGTTTCAGTCTTCATCACAATGAGTTCAAGCTCGTCAGACGACGCGTTTCAAATCAAAGCAAATTAGTAAACGCCGCCTCTGCTATCTCCATAGTAAACGAATTCAGTCCTAGTTCTCGACAAACTACGGTGTCTTGTGGGCTTAGGGAGAGAAGACGTAAGAAAATAATAGAAGTTCCTACAGTAATAGTTGTAGAGTCAAATGCATAGCCTATGTGGGTTGTTTGGTTTTTTTATACGACCATGGGCATAGATTCTCATTGACCGCTGCATAAGAGGGGGCACACGAAAATCTATACGTATTCAGAGTGATGAGGATATCTAGACTACTTGCAAATGGGTTTAAGTGGCTGAGTGAGCAAATTAGACAAGCACTAAAAGTCAAACCGATCACCAGACAACCTTCAAGACTTTAACTCATTCTACCCCAAGACCGAAATCCACAAATGTTGCCGTTGTCTGAAGACGGCATTGCAGTGCAGGACACAAATCGACCATGATAGTTCAAGGGTGATGCCAGAATAGCTTGGCGCCTATAGGCGCCAAGCTATTCTGACATCACCCTTGAACTATCATGGTCGATCCATATCTTGCTGTGGGGTGTCTGGGGTTGAATGAGTTAAGTAACAGGCTTGCAAAAGCCACAGAAAAATTTGATTTTTAAGATTTGTATCACCTACAGGCTATGACAGGTGTAGTGTCTAGACCTTGACGTTGCCCTGCCAGTAGCGGATTATAACAACAGGTGGAGCCGCTCTCGGAGGTTCAGTGAAACAAGTGACAACGTCGCGAAGCAATCCTGTTGGACCAGTTGCATGAGCGAGCTTAGTCCTGCACCAGCCACTAAGCAATGTGCTCCGCGACAGCGTCACAACACTCACCCCGCGACAGCGGAGCACCATGGTTAGTGCCTGGCGCAGGACTACGCTCAGTCGTGCAGCTAACCCCAGGAATTGGAGGCCCGCTACCTAAACGGACAGAGCTGCTAAATTAGTATCGTGTTCGCTTTTTCGTTCTGCCCAAGTCATCAGCACTAAACACAGAGCTACATAGGCCCCTGCAGACTGCGGTGGACCATGAGGATCAAATGTCTTGCTGTCAAATGTCAACCACTGACTTCTGTCATCTGCAAGAACCCCCACTCCCACCCCCCACACACCACCCCCTCCCCCCTCCCCCACCCCCCATCATCCCTTCAAAATGCGTGCGATCATGCAATAATCCCCGCACTCTTAATCAGTCATTTATATATATATATATATTTTTTTTTTTTTTTTTTTTTAAATTAAGACAAATATATATATATATATATATATATATATATATATATATATATATATATATATATATATATATATATAATATATATATATATATATATATATATATATATAATATATATATAATTCTATTATAATTCTGCTGTCCCCCCCCCCCCACCCCCACCCGGGTCTGCCCTGGGGGACTTGGGTGGGGTTAGGTATTTTTTAGTTCCCAGGGTCACCCTGGTCAGCCCCACAGGGTGGGTTTTTCTCTCTATTCTGGGGCATGTGTTTCTGTCTACCCTTTGTCCATTCACCTGTATTTGCCTTTTTAAAACTCTCCCTACTGTCTGCACTGCCTGTAGCTCTTGATATTGGATGTGTGTTGCTAAATGGTCTTAGCTTTATTTAGGCCCCATGTGTTAGGTTTATTTAACGTATTTGACCGGCTGGCGACATACATTCAATGTTCTGTTTTGGTTTTTTTTAACAAGCAGTGCAGGCACGTCCTGAGAAAGCCTTGTTGCTGTCGGGACGTTAAGCAATGTACAATCAATCAATCTGCTGTCCCCGAACACTACATGTACAAGGGAGACATAAACAGCAACAACGAACTAATCTCATTCTTAATCAGTCTATTTAGTGTATATCTATGTTTCATGGGAGGAGAAGGAAAGGGGGACATCGACTCCTTCCGGAAGCCGAGGTTCGTGCTGTGACTATGGCCAGGTGTGACAAAGCTCACCTGCGAGGGGGTTGACACGTAATTGCCAAGAGCTGAAGGTGTGAAAACCTTCAGCTTTCTACACACAGTGTGTGGGTGGGAGGGGAGGGGGGGGGGGAGGGGTGGGTTGTAGCCACCAACACCCGCAGGGGAGAGGGGGCGTGTGTGAGGTGGCGTATCGCTTGACCACCGCAGCGCGCGGCGGTTGCCTTGGTAGCGGGGATGTCTTTTGTGAACAAAAGGCAGCGCTGAGAGGCGCGCGAGTCTCTCCAGAATTAATAACAACACTAGGAGCTTGGGGATACACATCCAGCACACCACGACACGAAGGGAGTAACAAGAATTGCAAGGTTTGGGGGCAAGGAGGTGTAAGTCATCACACGAGCCAAACACAGATTGAGGGGGAGCGGGATGGGAGTGAGAGGATAGGCACTATACTACTCATATGCAGCTTACATCCGAATGCAATATCACCTCCAATTATCTTTTTTATAAATAAAGAAATAGATAAATTGGTGGACCTAGCGAGAAAAAAAGTGGTAAGTGCGATGGGGGGATAGGGGGCTGCGCGGGAGGGGGGTTATGTTTTGGTTAGAGGTGGGGTGAGGGGAGGGGCGGTACACAGTATGGAGATTTGGGATGAGGTGTGAATACAGTAATGGTTTTTAAGTGAGGTGTGGGGGGGGTAATTATAGGTGGAGGGGAGAGTTTAGGTTTATAAAAAAAGAAAAAATAAAGATCTAAAGATAGGAGTGGGGTAAGGGTATTACTATCACACACATTTGAGAGATGTTGTTGTTGGGTGGGGTGTGTTTGTTGGATTTGTGTGTTTTGGTTTGTTGGGTTAGGGGGATTGGGGATGTTTCGGGGATGGGTGTTGGGGGGTGGAGTGGGGTATGTATTTTAAGGAAATTTAGGGTATTAGGTTGAATGGTTTTTTGGTAGAGGAGGGGATAGTGATGGGAGGGGTTTGGGGAAGGGTTTGATTTGGGGATATGGTGGTGGGAGAAGGTGGGTGATGGGGGATGGGAGGTAGAATGTGGATTGTGTGGGAAAGGGAAAAATGTTAAAGAAAGGAGGATGGGAAGGAATGGTGATAGGAGGGGAGGGGGTAGTGTTTAAAGTTAGTTAATTAATTAAGTATTGATTGAGGTGGATGTGGTGTGATTAAGAGGAGGATGGTTGGGTTATATATATGTAATTGTGTGGTGTATTGTTTAAAAGATTAGAGGTGGAAATATGTGGAAAAGTTGTATTATAATTGGTTTTGGGGTTATATTATAATTTTTATAGGTTTAGTTTGTTTTGGGGGGGGGAGTGAAGGTATATGTTGGTTGAGTAGGTAGGGGGGGGGAGGGGGGGTGTGGGGGTGGGGGGTGGTAAGTGGTTAGTGTTTGAGTGAAGTTAGAGTTGTATGGAATGTGGTGTGGGGGTTTAGTGTGATTGAATGATATTGGGGAGGATTATGTTTTGATGTTATATATATATATTGTGTTTTGTATGTTGGTTTTGTTATTGGATTTAGAGATTTTAATTGTAAATGAATTTTATAATGGAAATTATGTATTTTGGTTTTAAATTTTGTTGTAGGGCATGTTGGTTTGGGATGTGATGTTTTTTATTTAGATAGTGTGTAAATAGATTAGTTTTGAAAGATGAATTTATATGAGAGTTGAAGGGATGAGGAATGGGGGGTGGAGAGAGGCCTCACAAGACAGAACGAAAAATACAGTTTGGGTGAAAAGACAACAGAAGACAACAAAGAAAGCAACAGAACCGTGGCTCTTGTGTTATTTCTCCGAATACAATGGATAATACACTGACGTGCAAAATAAGTGCGGCGACATTTTTGGAATCGTCACACTCACAGAACAATAGATGTACAAGAAACCAAGCTACTGCAGTGGCCCACTGTGCACAGAAGTCATCACCATGGAAAAGTGGAAACTTCAACTTATACTCGTTAGTCTTATGAAATTGGGGTTTGCGATCCTGTCAAAGAATGTTATCGGACTGACGTTGTTGTCTTGTTTGTTTGTTGTTGTTTTTTCCTTGAAGCGTGATTCTTTCCTAACTGCTTACTTCCTTGGTGTGGTTGAAAGCTTGTTCAAGTCCATCAGCAGTTTCTGCTCTGTGAAATGCAGAACACACACAACACAAGAGATTTGACAGTATGATAAGAACATCAAAAATGTGGCACTTATTTTGCTCGTCAGTATACTAGCGTGTGTAAGAAACCCACTGTCACATATTTCCCGATTTTATGTCTGTCTTGGATTTAACAAATACTACGCAGCTTCAGTTCAGATGGCATTGCTGATACTGGTGGCATGTGTAGCAACTACAAGCATGGTTTATCGATGGTTCCTTCGCATTTTCCACAGTTTGGTGTCAAGCAGCAATTTACTATCAACATGTAAGCTTTGTGCTACGTGATTTTTGCGTGTGTATTTGAGTCATTATATATCTTCTGCTCTCTCTTTCTCGTTATAATTTGTTGTTGTTGTTGTTGTTGTTTTGTTACGTCATTCTAAATTTTCTCTATACAGGATGATGTCTTTTCTTTCTATCGTGTGTTCTTTTCTGTTCTACGTTGTTTCCATATCACCGAGAAGAAGGATCTTTGATCCAAAACGTCGTGTTCCATGTTTCTAACTTAAAGGGAGTTCAACCTCTATTTTCTGTTTTTCTTTTACTATGGACACGAAAAGCATTTTGCCGGTTCTCTGGTTTGCAGTGTATTTTCAAATTGTGCGTTTTAGTTGCCAGTTCTTCACTGTTGGATTGTTGGCATTGTTAGGACTGAAATATTTAGGACGATCTAAGCAACATTTTTTTTTTTTTAATTCAGGCCCTAAAAGTGACTTTCAAGCGTGTACGATACGATACGATACGATATGGTTTATTCCATAGAAATGGGAGGAGGGGAGGGGGGGGGGTGAGTACAATGACAAGCGATCGAAACGCGTGTAAAGATGCAGAAAATAACCCAACGAACAAAGAAACGCGCTTACAAAAAGACAGTTACAACACAATCTGTTATAATAAGTAGCGAATTGTACTCGTGTTAGTTTTATTTATTTTGAAAAAACGGTTGAGAAAAACGTTAACTAATATTGAAAAATTGTGGTGTAAACTGTCTGTTCTAAGCGCGTTTCGTTCCTGGTTGGATTATTTACTTCTAAGGACAAATACACTGACAAGCGAAAAGAAAAGCGACATTTTGGGAACCACCGGAAACACTTTAGGCGCCACGCTAATCTGGCACTACCCTTGAATTATCATGGCCAATCCACCTCCTGCAAGTGGTACGTACATGCAATAACCCCTTCAATACCAGTGGGACGCAAAAACTGTTTTTGTTTCTTTTTTTTTAAAGCAGGGTAAACTCAACACCGAATAGTGCTCGCAATGCAAGGAACACGGATATAAATAGGGGCAGCAAGAGACAAAGAACTTCATGAGCCCCCGCGAACGCGGGGGCTCATGAAGTTCTTTGTCTCTTGTAGTCGGGTGGTGTTCGCCTTTTTTCCATGCAGTGAAGGCTTATTGTGGCTTGCTTGGTTAGTTCGGGTTTAACGTCCACAGTACCGAGGCGATCATGGACGGCCCTAACGGGCCGGTTATGGGGGACAGGGAAATCTATTGCCTATGGAGTACGACCTGAACAATGATCAATTCAGGCACACTCCAACTTTGATTTACCAGGACCTTTCAACGGACATGCTATTGAACAAATCCGATTTTTTTAAACCCTGGATTGTGAGTCCAGCTACCGGGGCCGGGACGGGATTTGAACCCACGACCCGGCGATTCCCTTCGCTCTCCTGCTCCGACGTTTAACCGCCTGAGCTATTTCGGACTCTTATTGTGGCTTATTGTCTCCACGACTATAGGAATAGTAAGGGGGACTATCTGCTTCAGAGTTGTTGTTTTTTTTTTAATTGATGGGGGGGGGGGGAGAATTGACGGGGAGGGGGGGGGGGAATTGATGGGGAGGGGGGGAGGGAGGGGGAATGGGTGTTGAGTAGGCTGTAGAGGGCCGGCAGCGCAAAGGCTCCACGACGTCGATTGTGCAGGTGGGCTCGGGGCGAACACGGCTGGCCCGTCACTATTGTTAACCAACAACGGTTCTTTTCATTTGATAAAAATGGGCTATCTACAATATTTGTTTATATTTATTTATGTCATGGTTTAAAATAGGGTTAAGATGGATCAGTATATACTATATTTAAAAGTATAGTAAAAATGGACTATAGGGGGGGGGGGTTAACACGTCTTTTGGTTTCATTTCAGATTTGTCTCATGCGGCGTCACGTGTCTCTGCGTCTGCCAATCGTTTCTTGCTCGTGCAAAATAAACAAAAAGGCAATGACCACGCAATGCGCAAAAGGCCGTAGGGCCGACGTACACCCCCGCGCTTGCCCGTGCGCGGGCCCACGTGGGCCCGATGACCTTTTGATCATTGGAAATACCTCACGATCAAGAGACTTTTTCCAAATTTTGACAAGAGTAGCCTACAACTTGATTTTTTGCCTTGCCTCTTAATTTGATCAACTTACATTGTCTAGTGAGATTGTTTTGATGTTATGATCTTCTTCTCGTCTGTGTTGGGTATCCGAGACTGTGTGGATAGACAGATTAACTTGTTCGAGAGAACGTGCCGCCTCCGGATAACGCGGCTATAAGCGGCTTAAAAGCCGCGTATCCGGAGGCGGCACGTCCTCTAATGAGTTAAAAACACGTACGGTGTCCGTGGCCACTGGAAAAATTGAAGACAAGCCTTCTTGATTAAAAGATTTTCGAATGTAACTAGTCAAAGCTTGTTCACAGCGATTTAAATTACATTGTCTTGGCTTTTATTTTCAACGTTTCTTGATTTTTCAGTTTCACGTGCAGTCTAAGCCCCTGAAGTCCGACATTACATCAGCGACGCAGACAACCGCGTCTGGACACTTGACAAAACAATGAGACAATAGTCCTTGATCAAAAGACGTTCCGAATGTTACTAACAATATCACTTGATTTTATTTTCTTTGCGTTTTGATGTTTTTTCGGTATCGCCCACACGGCCGCGCAAAAAGATATGCGTGTGTCCACGCACACTGGGTTGTTTACCTCGATTCCTCTTCCGTTACTATAGCCAATCGACGGAGACCAACCAGTGTGGGTGATCAATTTTTTAGCAAGAAGCGACCATATTTTTGCCATTTATAAGTCTATAAACCCCCGCGACCCTTCTCGGACAGTGATGCGAATTGTAAGTAAGAAGGAACCAATAACGGGCCCGCAAGAGGCATAGATCCTCATGAGCCCCTGCAAATGCATGAGCTCATGAGGATCTTATTCCTCATGAGCTCTTGGAGATGGAGGACACTGACTATCACGTCGATCGCCAGCCGGGGCGGCGCGCAAACTCAGACTAAAGCGGGGCTTGGCCACTGCTGCCTCTCCACTGATTGGTTGTCGCTTGCTGGGGCGGACGATCAGACCCCGCCCTAACTCCACTCCGCCTGTGGGCATCCACTGAGCTTAAAAAGGGCGGATTTTGGCTATTCTGGTACACTTCTCAGTCTCTCGGATTTACCTGTGGTCACGTCTGCTGTTGCTCTTTTAAACTCGCGTGTGCTGAGTCGGCGACGTTGTTGACCAGTCACTTGCGTTTGTCTTTGTTGACGACTGTAGTGTGGTCAGTGCCCTTAGATAACTGTGCCTACGTGCTTATTGAGCTGAAAGAAGCTGTTACTCAGCCGGTCAGAGACTTACTGTTTCCTGGGAGTATCTCAAGCGTCCAGTGTTTCTATCTTCGCCACAAGAAACAAAAACTGAAGGTAAGTCAGAGCTTCTTTGTTTGTAACTGCCTTTTTTGTAAGCGTGTTTCTTCGTGTTTGAGTTTTTCTCTGTGTTTTATACCGCGCTTGACAGCACCGCTTCCCAGTAAGCAAAAGTCCTCGGGCCCAGGGACGGCCGCAGTGGGGCCTAAGACGTTTAGTCTGGATTTCAGAGTTTATGTTTCTGAGTGTTTCTGCGTGTTGCAGACCTGCCTACTCTTACGATTTCGCCGTATTTCTTACGAGTTTGGGTGTTTTTTTTTACGGTCTTCCGGTCATGTATCAATTTTCTACGGTAGCTTTTTTAACGGTATTTTTGGGTTTGTATTGGCAAAAAGACAGTTTGTTTGTGCCGTTACTTCTGCCGGTAGTATGTAGAGCCTGATCCTGATTGGCTACTGTGTGCTGACCTATAATTTTGTCTAGCCAATTGGGAAGCGCGTCTTTGTTCGCGGTTCATTCTAGCGGGATGAGATCGCTTTACTTTGTTAGTTTGAGGTTCATGGTCGGCGCGAAATCATGCCTCCAAAATGAGTACACGAAACAGAAGCGGATGAACGTCTGTATAATTCGTTTTTTAATGATATGTGTATTTATGAAACACTAAATAATAAAAACACAACAGGGAACAGCTAAGCCTTGTCCTTTCGAAGCAAGGTCTGCTGTCGTTTTAAATGCACGTGTTTACAAACATGGCGACATAGCGGCGTTCCATCGAGCGACAGTGACCCAGAATTTACAGCTATTTCGGAGTAAATTGGCAACAATCCAGTTTCCGAGTCAGAGGGAAGTGACATAAGTGTGTCTAGTGTGCATACTAGCGATCTGTCGGACTGGGATGACGAAGATACCAGAGTATTTCTGCAGTGTTTACCGAGGCGACGACTGCAAGATGGCGGCGGCGATGCTATCTGGCATCATCGGCCAATTTCAGACCCTGTTTTGCAGCCTTTCACGCGATATGTGGGCCCAACAACTCCACTTGAGTTGGAAGCGACACCACTTGATTATTTGTATCAGTATTTCCCTGCAGAAATGTTCGAAACTTTCGCCCAACAGACGAACTTGGCGATCAATTTGTAGCAATGTCCGCCGACGAGATACGTGAACTTCGGTTACCTGAAGGATTATCAGTGGATTGCCTGACCATCGTGATCACTAATGTAAAATTATCTCACTCCACTAACACACACATTCATATTTTCACACACTGACACATTTTACAGTTTAATGTATTTTGTTTGTCCTTTACAGATATCAAAATAATCAAGGTGCATTTTTTCAGTTAATTTACTTGTAATTAATTACAGTAAATATTATAAACAGGTACCAAATTCTACTCCACCACAACATAAAGTACTATCCATCCATATGTGAGCTAAGGAAAAAAAAAACAGACTCAAACATCTGTCTATTATTATTTTTAAAAAGTTATAAACGCTTTGGTGAAGTAGCCCATTTTTCAGTAATTTTCTTACTATCTTCTATGTACAGCAGAATAGACAATGTATGTTCTTATAGGTGATTAAGTTAACCAACCCCCCCCCCCCCCCCCCCCCTGTTGTTTGATTTTTGGCCCCTGGAAGCAAGGTTTATCGTCCAGTTGAACTATAATCTTTATGACAGTCTCGCAAATCTTACTGAGAGTTTTCTCAAATCTTCCTGACAACCACATGAACATGTAGGCAGGTCTGGACTGTTGTTTTGCTTTTCAGTGTGCCCTTAACACACACTGGTTTATCTATGCTTTTGGAATTAATGCATACTTTGCCTTTTGTGTGTGTGTGGACCGGCTGGTCTTCAGTCCTGTAGTTGATATGTGTAGTCGTTTACATTTATTGAGGGTGACCATCAAACATTCTTTGACCGCTTCTGACGATACGGGACTACGAAAAAGACGCGTAACTTGACCATCTATAACCCTTGCTAACACCACTTTGGTTTCCTGGGACATTTTTTAAAATATTTTTATTATTATTATTACTATTATTATTTTTTTAATATTTTTTATTATTATTATTTTAATTATTATTATTATTATTTTATTTATTTATTTTATTTTATTTATTTTTTTTTATTTTTTTTTTTTTTTTTTTTTTTTTTTTGGGGGGGGGGTGTTGAATTGCCGAAGAATATAGAAACACAGTGAAATGGCACTAATCGTTTTTTCCCAAATCATTTTGGTTCTTCCCTCCCTCGAGCCTTGTTGTTACTACACGGCTGTGCAGAACACACATTTAGTTACGGAGCGGTCGGGTGAAACTGACTCGAGTGCATGACAAGCCATCGGTGGCAATTAATCATTAGCGCGCCTAGCGCTGGACAGACGAACAGTTAGATCCCCTGCCCCCGCCTATCAGGCACCCATTCGCCAGCCCACAGAGAAATACGCAGGCTGGCGAATGGGTGCCTGATAGGCGGGGGCAGGGGATCTAACTCTTCGTCTGTCCAGCGCTGAGTGATTCCCCTTGGTTTGTTGTACAATTCTGCCAGCGCTAGCCTCACCTATCTGGTTTGTGAGTATTAGCGCGCCTAGTCACACTGACTTTAAGAACTGTTTATGATACTGGAAGAGAATGCTCTTCTATTATCCTACTACTAAGTGTATCTGCTGTCAAACATCCCACAGGGTATGTAGAAAACCGAGTAAGCAGAGATAGAGAACAATACACACAGGCATAACACAAACATCAGTAGTGCCGCAACAGAGATTATAGAAGGAATAGTTGATGCCAGACAGTGACCTAAATAGCCTGCTGGCAGCGGTGAGTGACTGCATACCACAGCAGCAGATGGCTGGCGAAACTAATGTGTAGGACTATAAGGCTAACTGCACTGTTGTGTCTATGATGCAAGTGACGTGTTCCAGTTTTATTTTACGATATGTCCTATGTGATTTGTGTTACTGTGAAATCGTGTTTATTGCCTTTATGCTTAGACCACAATAGTTACTAAGGCATACGGTGTGGGTGTGTGTGTGTGCACGTGAGTAGCTTAATTATATTTTGATGTGTTTAATGTTCTTCTTGTTTATGTTGCGCAGCACCGTAACGATTTCTTAATGTATTATTACATATGGCAATACAGTTCTATCATTATTATAATCATATCTTGTATCTGAATCATGTCTGTCTTTGCCTGTAACTCATTTTACCCCATCACCGAAATCCCCAAATTTTGCCGTTGTCCTCTGAAGACAGCACTCTAGTGCAGGACACAGATCGACCATGATAGTTCAAGGGTGATGCCAGAATAGCTTGGCGCCCATAGGCATTCTGGCATCACCCTTGAACTATCATGGTCGATCCTTATCTTGCTGTGGTGTGTCTGGGGTAGAATGAGTTAATGCGCCTCGACATGTTCGCCTCCCAATATCCCAGTCCTCCCTGACAATATCCTTGAGCTATCAAGGCTGAACTGTCACCTTGAACGGTAATGTAATGTTCAGAGGACAGCTCGCGCGACCTTAGAGTTCAGCGTGAAACTATTTTTCTCTGTAATTGCTGAGAAGTCTGCTTGTCGCGCTAGAATTATCGTCCGATTCGAGAAGTTTAGTTTTCGTTGTTGTTTTTATATTATTGGGCAACGCACCAAATACAAATACACAAAGCACGATAGCTCAGAATTAGTGACTTATTTAACCCATATCATACTGAGGCTAAAAGCTTCAAATTTGTACACTGCCATATGAAAGCTACATTATATACTTACAGATAAGGATATAGACCAATGGCTTTAGTTATCGGCTGGTGCCAGAATAGCTTGGCGCCTACCATACATGGTCTGTTTTCCCCGCCCCACACAGTTGTCGCGTGTAGTGAAAAAGTCGCCTATCAAACACGCGCAGATCGATTTTGTCTAAGGGAGATAACCTCTACCTTGCACCCACAGCCAAGCAGCCGACAAAAAAATTACTGAGTTTAGTAGCTGTGTAGTACACATGAATAAGCGACGCGGTTAAATCCACTGTTTGTGTTGGAACGTGTGCACATTTTGCATTACTTCTGATTTCCAAACAAAGTCTAATTTCAAACCACATAGCAACAATACAGCTTTGAATAGAGTAGAGTAGTTTATTCAGAGGACAACACTCATATATTCATCAGCACTCTGAATCTTACAAGTTAACGCATTCAGCCCGGCACACCACAGCAAGACATGCATCGAGCATGATAGTTCAAGGGTGGTGCCAGAATAGCTTGGCGCCTTATGAACATGATAGTTCAAGGGTGGTGCCAGAATAGCTTGGCGCCCATAGGCGCCAAGCTATTTGGCGCCACCCTTGAACTATCATGCTCGATCTGTTTCGAGAATTGTAATACAGTCCTTCAGAGGACAACTTCAAAATTGGGGGGATTTCGGTTCTTGTGCAGAATGTGTTAAATTTCGTCTCGTCTTTCAGATGCAGCAGATGCAGATCAACAACAACACCCCCCGGGACCGTGCCCCAGCCCAGCACAACGCCAGGGCCCCACTCCCTCCCCTCCATCGACCACACCCTCCCTGCAGAAACCCCGCCGTCCGTCGCTGTCTTTTGGAGTAAGTATTTTTTTATCAATATCATTTTACATGCACGCACTTTTGAGACAACAGTAAAATATTGTCGTTTCCTAACGCTGAGACTATTTCATTTATTTTATAGTGAGATATTAACCCTTTGGGTGTCGGTAGCGGTTTTAGTCGCGACTGATTCCTGCTGGGATCATCGCGACTAAAACCGATACCGACACCCAAAGGGTTGATTTTTCATTTTATTTACATATCAAACACAGTCCCTTATCAAACTCTGGTTGTTTACAGTGAGTTTATGCTGATGACGCCGCCACAGGGACCCAAACCTGTACCACTCAACAACAACGACGACGACAAAGGCAACCCCAACAACCACGCGGTTAAGATCGCTCCGGTAAGCTGCATACATGTCTTTGGTTGGTTAGTTGCTGACATCAAATTGACTATTGTGTATTGCGTTTTCTGTCACTGTTTTAAACCAGCGTGTTCTTTTGCATTCTTGCAATGGTGTACATAATAATAATAATAATAATAATACCGTTATTATATAGGCGCTTTTTCTCAATTTTTGGGCGAATCGACTCAAAGCGCCGCGAACTGAAACCCAACACGCACACTCACGTAACAGACACGGATTTACGCCATTTAAGACAAACACAGTACAAGACAGACGAAGGGCCAGTTCAGCTACTGAAGTTACAGAGATTTTTGATCGCTTGTATTAGAAATTTGTAAAGTGGCCTGAAACCGGTACCAAAGTGTGTGTGTGTGGGGGGGAAGGGGGGGGGGTGTACAACCCATAAAGCCCTGACAAGCTGCAGCAGGATGCGAACCATGATCGTTTAAGGGTGGTGTCAGAATAGCTTACAGGCGCCAAGCTATTCTGACACCACCCTTGAGCTATCATGGTCGATCTGTCTCCAGAACTGTGATATAGACCTCGAAAGATACCTGAAAATCGATAATTTCATCCTCAGGATGTTATGAGCTAACGAGTTAATATGAGTTAATGAGTTAATATCAGCTAACGAGTTAATACGAGCTAACGAGTTAATACGAGCTAATGAGTTAATATCAGCTAATGAGTTAATACGAGCTAACGAGTTAATACGAGCTAACGAGTTAATATGAGCTAATGAGTTAATATCAGCTAATGAGTTAATATCAGCTAATGAGTTAATACGAGCTAACGAGTTAATATCAGCTAACGAGTTAATATCAGCTAATGAGTTAATATCAGCTAATGAGTTAATACGAGCTAACGAGTTAATACGAGCTAACGAGTTAATATGAGCTAATGAGTTAATATCAGCTAATGAGTTAATACGAGCTAATGAGTTAATATGCGTTAATGAGTTGCTTACTTACTTGCTTAATTCCTTGGATTCATCGTGGAACAAAGGGTTAATATGAGTTAATATGAGCTAATGAGTTAATATGAGTTGACGGGTTAATATGAGTTAATGAGTTAATATCAGCTAATGAGTTAATATGAGCTAATATGAGTTAACGAGTTAATCTTAAATTTCTGTTTGTACTAGTCACTAGTGCCTTATATTCCACTCTTTTTGTATTTATTTTTTAAATCTGTTTCATTCTATGGCCTCGGTATAAATCTGTTTCGTCCTGGAGTGGACCATGAAGGTGCCAGGGGCATGTCTGAGCCCTTTCCGTGCTGATACACTTTTGCTTGAAATAAATTTGACCATGATAGCTCAAGGGTGGTGCCAGAATAGCTTGGCGCCTGAGGCGCCAAGCTATTCTGGCACCACCCTTGAACTAAAATGATAAATCTATCTCCTAATCTGCAATAGAGCCTTCATAGGACAATGAACTGATTTTTTAAAAAAACAGCCTCAGGATTAATGGGTGAAGTTGCCTCTGCCCTGCCTTCAAAAATTTAGACCGTCTAGGGGGATGTGAATCGGGGTGGACACTGGTGCACACTAGATCCGGAAAAATGCAAAACGAAGCAAAAGAAATGCTACAATTTTTAAAATAAAAAAGGTCGCATTTGTTTTGCTTCTCAGTATACAGTGTACATGTATAAAGAGTAATCTAAAGAAAGAGTCTGCTATACAGACTGGCCGTGCTCTTAGCTTTATTATTACTGTATCGTCTGTTTTTGTATTTTTTTAGACGTCTCCACTGCCCCAATGTCCCGGTGCTCCCAAAGGCAAGCGTGCCGCCCACGTGCAGTGTCCAAGGGGAGACAACAAGCGTGTACGAAAGAGTCTGGTCCTGGAGTGAAGGGCTCACAGGAGATGTGGGGCGATAACCCACTGCCGGCATCAGCTGGTCCTCCCTTCAGTGGGAGGTCAAGGTCGCTGGCCCCGAATGAAGGGTCAGAGAGAGGTCTGTCACGGGACAGCTAAGGTCTGTCCCAGAGGGCCATCGGCCCAGGACAGAACCGGCATCACCCCACCCACACACGCCCCCACCTCCACAATCCCACCCTCCTTACCCTACAATAACCCAACCCTCCCCCCACATCCAAATTCCACCGCAGCATTCTTCTTCAAATCCAAATCCAAAATACAATCCATCATTGTCATCAGACATCAGAAAATGGACGTTTAGTCAGACAGCTAAAGGCCAGAAAGGCGGATCAGCGGGCCGACTGTCAGCCTTGACTGGCCCGCGCATTGCGCGGGCCAGTCAAGGCTGACAGTCGGCACGTTGATCTAGTACTCGGTACGGATATCAAGAGAATGTCAATTGAAGACTAGAAGACACAAGAGCGACTCGAATGTCTTGGGATCTTCATTATGTTGGCGTGTCGATCAAAATTGTGACGTGAGTATATTGTTGGATGAGACACAGTACACAACTGATTGTTGTGTACTACAGCGGTTGTATTTCACAGTATTTGACTTTGAAAACATGAGATGTGCCATCTCGTATGAAGAGAGAAGAGCAAGATTTTGTTGCCAACTGGCAAACATGGGATACGATTTGATCTAATTGTTACAATATTATCATCTTTTAACAAGTCATGTGTACATTTATTTATCATCACAATTAGTCATGTTATGATTTATGTGCATATTCTGTGTCGGTCTGTGATTCTGGACCTCAGTTACGGCCGATAAATGTAAGGTGCTGATCACATACCAGCACACACTGAAATGTTTAGGAATTATTTTAAAAATAAGGATGTGAGTGACTTCGTAATTTATTTTACAAAGTTTTTTTTTTTTCACGAAGTGGAGTTATTGTGGTAAAGGTGAGAACTGATAGTACATCGTGCTAGCAATGTCAGTGTACATCGTACTGCCATTGCTAGTGATACATCGTACTGTCATAGCCAACAGTTGACATGGTGATTGTCATCTGTTAGCAGAGGTGTCGGTGACAGTGTCATCTGCCAGCTGCACTGATCACGTCGTGACACTGATCGTGAGTTGTCAGTGTCATGACGACATTTAAGAAGGTGCGCCTGCCAATGAACTGTGGTTGTTGCTGTGGTGTGTGCCTACAAGTCCCGCTGGATGACATCGTATGAAATCTCAGGGGACGTGTTTGTTTCGTTAATGCCGACGGTTTTCGTTGATACCCATACCCTTTGAACGTCGATAGCGGTTTTGTCGCGATGATTCCCAGGATGAACCGCGACAAAAACCAAAACCGACAGCCAAAGGGTTAAACAAATCACTTGACCTTGTACCACGGGAAAGCACTCATCATTGTTATATTCCAGCGTTGAGTAATTTCCCTTGGTATGTGCATTGTATGCACCAGGGTTTGCCTCCCGTTGGTTTGTGATTTGTGAAACCTTGGTATCGGCGGCGCATGGTTGGAGTCCCTGTATGTGTGATTGTATGTCTGTGATTTTCGAGGTTACAGATTCGACCGAGATGTGAGGTCGGTCCTAGATCTAAAATCACACGAGGCAGTGAGTCCATATTTTGTGAAAACCGGTTGATCAAAAACATGGACTTACTCACCCCAGACATAATTATAATCATTGTCTCAGTAAACCCTAAAGCCACCATTTCCAACATTTTGGAGGTGTCACTTAAAATGCAGGAGGCTGATCGACCATGATAAAATAAGGGTAGTGCCAGTTTAGCTTGGCGTCTGACGGCGCCAAGCTAAACTGGCACTACCCTTAAATTATCATGGTCGATCAGCCTCCTGGTTTTGTGTGCCGCGGCTAAGTGGGTTGTGAGATGTGAACGTTCACATAAAGATGGAGAGAAAATGGTAACCGTTGCCATTCGTTAAAAACGGCTTTTAAAATAAAGACATTGTATTGTTTAGTGTACGCTTTTGTACGCTTTCTATTCTCGCTTCTATACTCTAGTTGTATGATAATCTTTAAAATGATTGTAAATTTGGCTTTGTATTATGTACCTGTTGTAATAAAGTACGTAATTTGACTTCACCTTTTCGTGCATATTTGTTTATTTTGTTTCTTTCTTTTGTTTATCCTTAAAGTAATTTACATACATGTTCAAAACTATTGTAAACGCAATTAACATAAACTAAGAAGAAGAAATCACACACACACTCACTCACTCACACACACACACAAACACACACAAACACACACACACACACACACACACACACACACACACACACATTAAAAGGATTTCTGACCATTTTATGTTTTTTTATGATTACATTTCCATATCCGAGTGGACTCTACTGCATTTGAGTGGACATCAGTGAAACCTGAGTTCGGCCAAGTAAGACGAGGTAGAATAACAGTTTACATCCCATAAAATATAGTTTCACGTTCACAGCTGCTTGCCACACATTTTCGAATCGGATGCTAATCTTGTTTGCCAACGTAACCCATTCAACCCCACGGCCGTATTTCCCCAATTTTGGAGGCGTCATCTAACGACTATGCACCAGTTGCAGGAGATGGATCGACATGATAATTCCAGGGTAGTGCCGGATTAGCTTGGCACTACCCTTCAATTATCTGGCACTACCCTTCAATTATCATGGTCGACCCATCTCCTGCTGTAGTGCCTCAGGGCTGAATGAGTTAAAATGTGTAACTGAAAGCTATGTCATCATTGATCCATTATAGGTAGCGCCAAGCAAATCGGGCACTATCTATGAGTTATCACCGTGGATCAGTTGTAGGCGCATGGGACTGGAAGCGATAGGGGCAGAGCCATGCAGCGGTTGCACCTCTAGACGACGTTCAGAACACAGTGTGGGTTGCTGTAGGTGTGATGAGTTGCCTGGAAAACACAGACATTTAACCCTTTACATCCGGAGGCTGATTGTGTACAAACTTGCTTATCGTCCTATGAAGGCTACATTACTGATTACAAGATAGATCGACCATTTTATTTCAAGGGTAGTGCCAGATTGGCTTTGGAGCCTCAGGCGCCAAGCCATTCTGGCACAACCCTTGAACTATCATAGTCAAATTTATTCCAAGCATAAGTGTATCAGGATGAAAGTGGTTAAAAACAACTCAATACTGAAAATGTATCAGAAAAACTTACGCAGCTTTTCCGAAAATCTACTGCTATGTATCACATGCACGCATGGTGATACATATAAAACCCACACACTCAAGCACATGATTAACATTAATGAGGAATTGTCAATTGTCATTTGCACATTGCCTTTCCCCCTCAACCAACCAACCAAGGCAACCAACCAACAATCAACACACGCTTGACTAAATGAGAAAACGATGTAATGCGTCCCCCAAAAATCTAATTTCGACCGAGCCTAAAGAGAACAACGTGTTTTTTTAAGAAATGTGGGGCTGTGTTGCCAACGCTAGCAGAGACTGAAAGAACATCAACACACTGTTGGAGGCAACAACAACAAACAAACAAACAAGCAAAAATAATTTGTCCTTCACTCTCGACAAGAACATCACCCAGTTGCAAGAGGTAAGATCCGCACGTGCCCCGCATTTGCGGGGGCACATGAGGATCTATACCTCTTGCTGAAAACACATTGTATCCTCCTTCCTTAAAGGCTTCCTCACACGGAGAAACGAAACGAAACATTTCGTCGAAATGTCCGCATTTCAGACATTTCTCCAACATTTCACCGTTTCACGACATGCGAAACGACACATTTCACGAAATAGAACCTGTCCCTATTCGCGAAACTGACATTTCGCCGAAACATTTTACCCGTCGCCCAATCAGAGCCGTCCGCTCGGTCACATGCCAATCTGACGTCATTCAAGCCCAAACACTGAGGATAGCAACGGTAAAGCGATGCAGTGGAGTCAGGTCTATTATGGCTAGAATTGCGTGATGTGACGCACGATTCTGTAAGATTTAAGCGGAGAAATCATTTTCGAAATGAAATCTATCAAGTATCATCACTAAAGTACTACCAAAATATGATTTTAGGTCAGTTTTCTGAACCCCACTTTCATCGGCTGCTCTGCAAAGTCGCCTACACAATGGCGGCTATCGCTTCGAGACGGCCGCGGCTCCTCGATTCACTTGAACCAGCCTTGTTTACGCATTCAAAAGCGCTTACGGTTATTCGATATGGTTTTCAGTTCACTTTAATTGTGCAAGTAAAGGCACACATGTCTTATAAGTTTAGTTTTTAAGCGTCAGTAGTCAGAAATATGACCCGATAACCACCGATACAAACCAGAGCATGTGTCAGTGAAGAGTTACTTCCCTTGTACCAATCGAAATGAATTTTCACCGCGTTTCTGCGTGTGCGGAGGAGGCATTTCGATGCAATGAAAATATTTCGTTTCTTGTGCATTTCTTTTCTCCGTGTAGGGAAGCCAAAGACTTCCTCAGACGGAGAAACGAAACGAAACATTTCGTCGAAATGTCCGCATTTCAGACATTTCTCCAACATTTCACCGTTTCACGAAATGCGAAACGACACATTTCACGAAATAGAACCTATCTCTGTTTGCGAAACATTTCGCCGAAACATTTCTACCGTCGCCCAATCAGCGTCGTCCGCTCGGTCACACCCCAATCTGACGTCATTCAAGCCCACACACTGAAGATAGCAACGGTAAAGCGATGGCCGTGGAGTCAGGTCTATTATGGCTAGAATTGCGTGATGTGACGCACGATTCTGTAAGATTTAAGCGGAGAAATCATTTTCGAAATGGAATCTACTAAGTATCATCACTAAAGTACCACCAAAATATGATTTTAGGTCAGTTTTCTGAACCCCACTTTCATCGGCTGCTCTGCGAAGCCGCCTACAAGATGGCGGCTATCGCTTCGAGACGGCGGCATCCTCGATTCACTTGAACCAGCCCTGTTTACGCATTCAAAAGCGCTTACGTTTATTCGATATGGTCTGCAATTCACTTTAATTGTGTAAGTGAAGGCACACATGTCTTATATGTTTAGTTTTTAAGCGTCAGTAGTCAGAAATATGACACGATATCCACCGATACAAACCAGAGCATGTGCAAGTGAAGAGTTACTTCCCCTGTACCAAGCGAAATGAATTTTCACCGCGTTTCTGCGTGTGCGGAGAAGGCATTTGGATGCAATGAAAATGTTTCGTTTCTTGTGCATTTCGTTTCTCCGTATAGGGAAGCCTTGTAGAGGGTTGGGGGATCATTGACGTTAACTTTACAAACACAACCTGCGTCCACCGACAGGTCAGTAACAGGTAACAAAGTGTGTTTGCTGTAAGCTTAAATAATAATAATAATAATAATAATTTATTTATTTATTTATTCATTTTAATTTGTTATCACTAATTTTTTTTCACGTATGACATTTGGTTTTACCGTTCGTTCGAAAGGGAGGCAAGAACGTAATTGGGAGATAAAAGGGAGGTAATGTCATACGTTATGCGTCTCCAGTTCCCCCCTGCACTCGAGGCCGGTCTCGCAGGGACAGTTGTTGAAGTGGGAGTGGCTGTTGGTGGTTGGCTCACAGACCTCGTCCAGCCTGGCCAATGGGCGACAGTGACCCGTGTTCAAGAACCGCTTCCGGGTCAGTCGCGCGCAACACTCAAGCGCCGTACAGTCGGTGTCCACGGTACACACTGTCTGGCTCTCCTAGTTTGAAGACATCGAGCCTGACTCATGTCGTAATTGCTGAATGTGAAAGTGATCCCCTAAACACTGCATTGCAGTTTGAGGAGACAGATTGACAATGATAGTTCAAGGGTGGTGCCAGGGCTTGGCGCCTGGAGGCGCCAGGCTATTCTGTCACCGCCCTTGAACTATCATGGTCGATCTATGACTTGTACTAACGTGTCAGGGCTGAATCAGAAAAATCATTTGTGCTGGTCTGTGATTTCGGATCTTACAGAGCTAGGCCGTAAGGTATCCAGTAACAGACTGACCAGCAGCCACACGTGCGAGTATTTTTGACGAAAGTCAAAGAAACTACAGAATATCAACTTTCATAATGTGCATATCAGCCTACACAACTGTACTACGCCAAAAAAAAAAAAAAAAAGAGGCATGTCATCTGCATCAACCATACGGTATAAATATTATGGTTTCACTACCGCATAACAGGCAAAATAATAATTTATTGAGAACAATCAGGTTTTCTTTTCCCCCTAGCAATCTGCAAGAGTCAGACGAAGAATACAGAATACAAAACAAGTAATACTTGATTAGCCTCTTGAGGTAAAAATGTACGAAAGGAACTTGTCCTGCTGCCTTCTCATTCACTTATCTTGCACAATGTCTAACAGCCTCTCCTGTCACACCCATACTCATATTTTCAAGACAAATATATTTGATCCGCGGAGGGCCATTGAACTTTCGTGTTTCAAAATAGCGTCTGATGAACGAGACGAGACAGCAAACGGTTATGTAATTTTAAAGCCCGTCGTATATCGTGTATAGGCAACTATAGCGTTTCCTTTGGAAACGCTATAGTGGCCTATACACGATATACGACGGGCTTGACGTATTGATTTTGCAGCTAATAGACTATACGATTGAAAAAAGAAAAAAGAAAAAAACGGGCCTGCACAGATACTCAGAAAAATAGAACATTACTTACGACAAGAGCGATGGCAATGCACACCAGGACTAGCAGCGTACGGAACATGATAGTGTGCAATACAGCGCCAGTCAGATCTAGGCCGTGCTATGACCTGGCATTTCATTATCTTGCTTCTTTTTTTCATTTTGTCGTGTCAAAGACACCATTTAAACGTTCTTTTTTTAGAGCATTCTGTATGGTAACCCAATGGCACCACCGACAATCGTGAAAAAATGTTTCTGTGTTAGTGTAAATTTTACTCATGCATTCGCGTACATTTAAATACATGGGTACAAAGTGGTGTCAGGAAGAGGCATAGATCCTCATGAGCCCCGCAACTCGTGAAGATTTATGTTGCTTGCAGTTGGGTTGTGTTCATCAGTGAAATTAGATGAAATACTGCTACATGTAGTTTGCCCTTTGATGGCAAAGACAGTAAATCTATTTTTGTGAATAAGTCTTAGTATATTTTCATTGTAACGAAATGGCGCGTTTTGATTCAAGGCGCCAAACGCTTAACTTGTTTCTTGAAGTAAAACTGACCATCATCTGAAATTTTCCGAACTCAAGTATTGCCAAGTTACATGAATATGAATGGTCCATTCTCGCGTGTCATCTTGAATGTAAAACGAAATTTGACGTCATCGTAGAACATCCTGATGAAAATATCAGATGATGTCATCGTGGGGCATCCAGGATGTATGTGGTGCATGTCCTCATACCGTTTTTATGTTCACAGTAAATTGAAAACGAGCTAACTCAGCGACAACTTTGACCTAGACGAATGCGGTGTAAAATGTAAATAGTGAGTCCATGTGGATTTCTCTCCTGTGACTTCAGAACATTTAGATGATGACACTGCCGCATCTGAGCTACGCACTGAAAACCCAGTCACCTCCTCCTGCCTAGAAACACAAACTGAGCCAGCATGAGACATATGAATCCACCTGTATACTCCTCGCAACTTGATAATCTCCACTTCTACTTCCGCGAACAGTCAAGAGGCACAGATCCATATGATCCCCGAGGACCGCGGGGATCAAGACTGAGGATATGTGTCTCTTGTTGATAATTTGCTTTCGTCGCGGGGGAGGGGGGGGGGGGCTAAGTAGGAATTAGCTAACTTGAATCACAGATGAATCAGCAAGAGGTATATATACCTCTTCGGGGTATTCGTACAGCTTTGACTGAGCTGAAAACTCGGCACGGCCCGTGGGGCTCAAGAGGATATGTGTCTCTCTTGTTGATAAGTTGCGTTCGTCACAGGGTGGGGCCCTGCCATTGCAGGTTAAGAATAGTTGGTTGGTTGGTTAGTTCGGGGTTTAACGTCCACGGCACCGAAGTGATAATGGACAGCCCTGACGGGCGGGTTATGGGACACAGGAAAATCTATTGCCTGTGGAGTACGACCTGAATACTGATCAATTCAGGCGCACTGCAATTGTGCCACTTTGATTTACCATGACCTTTCAGCGGACATGCTACGGAACAAGCCCCTCTTTTCCCCCAAGGATTGCGAGCCCAGCTACCGGGGCCGGGACGGGGACTCGAACCCACGACCTTCGCTCTCTTGCTCCGACGCTTAACCGTCTGAGCTATTTCAGGCTCGTGGTTAAGAATAATGTAGACGAAGATAATACAGTACTTGCGCATTGTGGGCTTATGGTGCACTAAGCCCCCGTTTGAGGTCAGACCGCATTTTCCACCACAAGGATAGGAAACCTGCACGAAATGAGTCTGAGGAAAGCGTCTCTCTTGGATAGTTGTTGACTCCTGCCACCCCCCCCCCACCCCACCCCACCGCCCCCGCAAAAAAAAAATAAATAAATAAATAAAATAAAAAATTAAAATAAAAAAATAAAATAAATAAAATTTAAAAAAATTAAATTAAAAATAAATAAATAAAATAAAATAAAAATAATAATAAAATAAATAATAATAATAAATAAATAATAAAAAATAAATAAAAATTATTTAAAAATAATAATAATAATAATAGTAATGGTAATAATAATAGTAATGGTAATAATAATAGTAATGGTAATAATAATAATAATGGTAATGATAATAATAATATTATAATAATATTAAATTATTAGTATGTCTTACAATAACGCTGGAAAAAGGACTGGCTTATCTTATGAAGTTTAAATGTCGTTAAATGAAAGCCTTTTGTGTTCTTCTTCTCCTTTGTACGCTGAAGAGTTCCTCCGTGGATAATCTCTCGGTTGCGTGTGCTAACTCACATGAATTGTGAGAAAAGGCGTGCAGAAATGTGTTTGTTTGACTCACTGTGCCCGAGGTACGAAATACCCACATTTTGGAGTTATCCTCTGAGGACTGCATTACAGTTCAGGAGACAGGTCGACCATGATAGTTCAAGGGTGGTGGCAGAATAGCTTGGCGCTTATAGGCGCCAAGCTATTCTGCCACCACCCTTGAACTATCATGGTCGAGCCATATCTTGCTGTGGTGTGTCGCGGGCAGGAGGAGTTATCCGCCCGTTCAGTGCCAACTGCTGCAGACTTTGTTTCTGCAATATTCTTTGATTCAAGACAAACACACACACACACACACACACACACACACACACACACACACACACGCACACACACACACAAAACACCTACACGTCCGAGAAACATGGATTTAAAGTGTTGTCAGCAAGAGATATAGATCCTCATCAGCCCCCGCAATTGCGGGGGCTCATGAGGATCTATGCCTCTTGCTGTTGGGTGATGTTCAGATTTTCTCGGTGCTGCACGGATTCAAAGAAAACATCGATAGCCTGTTGCATTGGTGAATTTTAGCAATCTAAGTCTACCATACAGCAGATCGCTTTAATAGTAATCGCTGTCTGGGAACTAATGAAAATACGGTAGACTTTGAAATGGGGCTGGTCGGAGCGCTTTCCAGAGCATGCACATGACGGTTTTGGCGTGCGGGGCAGAAATTCTGGCAAAGAAGTAACAAGATAAAAATGACGTCACTTCTAGCTACCCAAACCTTGCTAGAGAACGTCTTTTGGGCGCTAAAGCTCTGTACGTGTGTGTGTGTGTGTGTGTGTGTGTGTGTGTGTGTGTGTGTGTGTGTGTGTGTGTGTGTGTGTGTGTGTGTGTGTGCGTGCGTGCGTGCGTGCGTGTGTGTGTGTGTGTGTGTGTGTGTGTGTGTGTGTGTGTGTGTGTGTGTGTGTGTGTCACAGCGACTAGGGCCTGAAATTTCAGGATATTGTCCCTTAAAGAATTTTTTTCCCGATGTTTTGTTTAACTCATTCTACCCCAACACCGAAATCCGTAAATTTTGCCGCTGTCCTCTGAAGACTGCGTTGCAGTGCAGGACACAGATCGACCATGATAGTTCAAGGGTGGTTCCAGAATAGCGTGGCGCCCATAGGCGCCAAGTTATTCTGGCATCACCCTTGAACTATCATGGTCGATCCTTAGCTTTCTGTGGAGTGTCTGGGGTAGAATGAGTTAAGATGCTCACTGGCGAGAAAATGTCCGTTTCACAAAAACTGGTTGATCGACACTGGAGTCCGTATTTGTTCTTATTTGTACTGGATATTTTGCATATAGCTAGATAAAAGAGAGATATTGAATGAGTTCGTTAACCAGCATTGTACCTCTAGTAATAATGTTTTGTTTTTTTTTAAATAAATTAATTTCACGAATTATATGGGTTAATCTTAAAACAATTGAATTTTTTTAACGAAAAACAAGATGAGGATTTCATCCCAAAGTCTACCGTATTGTTTAGAGCTCAGATGCGTTTGTCTTTTAGAACATTCAGAGTTGTTTAAATTTGTAGGCTTATTAATATTATGCTGATCCCGGCATTTCCCTCATTAGTCCCACGACGCCGTGTTCACAGTGACGACACGATGTTATACGTCATTATCGCAGTACTAACATTTGACGTATCAGAGAATCAACTTTGCAGTTTTCTTGCTGATTTTCACGCCTAGGGCTTACAGGGCACAATTTGACCTAATCCTACACAAGGGCCGGGACAAACAGCAGGCTTATGAAAACACTGTTTATGAAAAATCATGCGGGTATTAATGAGAAGATAGGTTGGGGGGGGGGGGTGTAAAAGAAAAATTAAAGTTATTTTAACATTTTTACAAATGACTCCTAAAGAGTGGTGCAGAAAATTGTCTGATTTTCACACCTAGGGCAGACAGGTCACAATTGACCTCATCGTACCCGACAGCCGAGACATACTGTAGGCTTATGTAAATACCGTATACGAAAAATCATGCGATTATTAACGAGAAGAATTCTTTTCCCCGTAAAAAAGATTCAGTTGTTTTAAGATTAACCCATATAATTTGTGACATTAATCCCCAAAACGTGAAAATATATTTTTTTCAAAGAATGTTGACGTATCACTCAAAAAATTCTAGAGGTACAATGCTGGTTAACGAACTCGTTCAATATCTCCCTTTTATCTAGCCATGTGCAAAATATCTGGTAAAAATAAGTAAAATTACGTACTCCAGTGTGGATCAACCGGTTTTTGTGAAACGGCCATTTTCTCGCCAGTGAGCATCTTAATCAAATGACATCGAAAAAAGATTTCGATATAATTCTTTTAGGGACACTATCCTAAAATTTCAAGCTTGTCCGTCCTCAAACGCTGGCTCTAGTCGCTGTCACACACACACACACACACACACACACACACACACACACACACGCGCGCGCGCGCGCAGCGCCTTGGCGCCCAAAAGACGCTCTCTAGCAAGGTTTGGATAGCTAGATGTGACGTCATTTTTATCTTGTTACTGACTTCTTTGCCAGAATTTCTACCTCGCAAGTCATGTGCATGATCCGGAATGTGCTCCGACCAGCCCCATTTCAAAGTCTACGATATTTTTAATACGGTAGACAACAAATAATCTTCTCATTAATAATCGCATGCTTTTTTTGTTTGTTTGTATACGGTATTTACATAAGCCTACAGTTCGTTTCGGCTGTCGGGTACGATTAGGTCAATTTGTGTCCTGTATGCCCTAGGTGTGAAAATCAGACACTTTTCTGCACCACTTTTTCGGAGTCATTTGTAAAACAGCTAACATAACTTTAATGTTTCTTTTACGAAAAAAAAATCTTCTCATAAACAGTGTTTGCATACCCCTGCTATTTTCCCCGGCCTTGGGGTAGGATTAGGTCAAATTGCTCTAGGCATGAAAATCAGCAAGAAAATTGTAAAGTTCATCCTCTGATACGTCAAATGTTAGTACTGTGATGATGACGTATAACATCGAGTCGTCGCTATGAACACGGCGTCGTGGGGCTAATGATGCCATGACGTGAAGCTTAAAGTGACGTCATTTCGCTGCTCGAGCTATTCTTCTTCTTCAGAATAGCTATGCTACGCCAGACCACGGAGCTTACGAATGGCGGGAATCCCCGTGTGTCCGTCTTTATTTTTGTATGCCAGTGTGTGGATCAGAGGGTGGGTTAGATTAGAAGGAGATGAATTTCTGTCGCTACACGAGCCCACAGAGCGTACTAATGGCGGGAAGCGCAATGTGTCCGTCTTTATTTGTGTGCGCCGACGTGTGTGTTGATCAGAGGTTGGCTTAGAGAGGAGGGAAATAGTTCAGCATAATAAGCCAAAAAATATGAAAAACTCTGAATGTTCCT
>BTPG01000006.1:207278075-207320778 GCA_036245525.1 Semisulcospira habei
AAATGAGACCAACTACGTCGGGCCCCTTTATAGTAAGAACTGAAGGGGCAGTTTGGCTGTATCGCACCGATCACTGTGGCAAGCGTCCTGGCAGCAGTCGTACAGTTAACCCCCATAACCCCACGGCCGCATTTCCAAACTTTTGGAGGCGTTGTCTAACGACTATGCACCTGTTGTAAGAGATGGACTGATCATGATAATTCAAGGGTAGTGCCAGATGAGCTTGGCACCTTCAGGCGCCAAGCTCATCTGGCACTACCCTTGAATTATCATGATCAATCCATCTCCTGCTACAGGGTCCCGGGACTAAAAGGGTTAACACCTGATAAGTACCTCACACCAGAACACCTATTTATGTTGCTATCGAAATCTGCCTGCCGTCTGCAATGCCATAAAAAGCCTAAAAAAATGGACGAATCGGTTTGTTTAAAAATACCTATGGATAAAATACATTACTTCAACATCGGATATGAAAGAGATATTGCACTGGTTTACGAATCGCATACACAAAATTGTCGTATGTAAAAGCTTTTTCGTGATTTCCATTAAGTCGAATTTCATTAAGGCGAATTTTTTATTGTGCATCGTGCATATAAAACTGAATAAGATTCGAAAGAAAACGGAGTTTCGTTTTTGTTTATTTAGAAAACACAAAATTGTCCAGATATTTGTGATTCTCAGTGAAGAGTATGAAAACACACAAAGCAAATTATTTCTGTGAATTTATTTAAAAGCCTGATTTTCTTATGCATCCTTACACACAGTGTGAATCTGATGAAGACTTGTCTAGAAGGTAGCATAATCGCATACACTATTCGTTTCATAGTCTCTCCTGATAAGGTAGGCAGGATGTAAATAAAGATATTATATGCACGTATATATTTTCTTTCATTCTTCTAAATTGTACAAAATTTATGATTACTGTATGCATTATCTATTTTAAAACGACCTGGGAAAAAAACTTGTCAATGTTGACACATATATAATTATATAGTTGTGCGGAGTTTTCAGCTGAAAGCTGTACGAATACCTCCAAGTGGTATAGAACCATATGAGCCCCTCGCTAAAGTGGGGGCTCATGAGGATCTATACCGCTTGCTGATGGAATAAAAACGAGTGTGATTAAAGTCAGTTAATTCCTATTTAGGTCCGCCCCTTGCGGCACGAAGTGTGATCGGTGGAGTGTGTGATAAAGCTGAAAACTAACAGAAACAGATCTTTCACTGTGCAGCCGAAAGCTGTGGATGCTTGCAAGAGGCATAGATCCTCATGAGCCCCCGCTTTAGCGGGGGCTCATGAGGATCTATGCCTCTTGCAGGCGGACAGAAAACTTGTCTGTGATCAGTAGTTGAGAGCGCACAACATGGCCACTCCTCGCTTGATCCAGTGTTGCTGTGGTTTGTCGCTCGGGACTTCCACAGTGAAGACGAAATTTGTGGAGTGGCCGGTAGTGGACAGAGTACACAGAGTGTATGTGTGTGTGTGTGTGTGTGTGTGTGTGTGTGTGGGAGAGGTGTTTGTCTGTTTGTGTGTGTGTGTATGTGTGTTGGTATGTGTGTTTATTCCACTTGGCTCCATTAGCAGTCTGGACTGCAACCCTTTGCCCATAACAAGTTATTGATAGGCCAGGTAATTCTCTGCAGTGACGCAATGTTTGGGACTGGTTGCTGTGTACATAATTCCTTAGAAACCAGTCCCAGTCACAACTCTTGCATCGGTGCATGTATGTATGTGTGTGTGTGTGTGTGTGTGTGTGTGTTGGTATGTGTGTGTGTATGTGTGTGTGTGTGTGCGTGTGTGTATGTGTGTGTGTGTTTGTGTGTGTATGCGTGCATGTATGTGTGTGTGTATGTGTGTGTGTGTGTGCGTGTGTGTATGTGTACGTGTGTGTGTGAGCAATGAAGGAGGGTTGACTACATAATAATGCGCTATTCGGAAGCCAGACACGATAAAAGCCTCAGGTATTGCCAGTATTGATTGCAAGTGCATTAGCAGTCTCGCCTGCAGCCGTCACCACCGGGTGGAAAAATCAATTGTCATGGGTTACCATGCGAGTTATGTGGGAGGCTGTGTTTCATTTGTGTGTGTGTGTGATTACCTACAACTTGTAAGTAAGTACATAGTTCCACTTGGCACTCATGTGTTTGTGTGATTAAATTAAATAGTGTTAGTATATCTGTTCGGCAATACAGTTAATGATTCACAGGAGTAGGTGTGATAGAACTAGTGGTGATGCTAAGGTTTGTTTCACCAGAAGATCGGCCGATCTTCTCCTGAGAATGTTAACGTTGAGATCGTGATAGGGTGGTTGTGTGCACACTTTGTGCGGGGTAGATAGATGATGAGGGTTAAAGCAATAATTAGGGGGTTAACTCAGTGATTATGTTAATGCTGGTTCAGAAGTCTCTTACTTTCTATCTCTGGAGCCCAGCTGGGTAACGGTAGAGGTACTTTGCGTTTTCCACGAGGTGATCGAGGTAACAGCAATGGCGGTAGCGATCCGTACGCACCTGGAGGGGCTTCTTTGCGTGGGTATGGTCGTGGTCGTGTTGCGAGTTCGGACACGCAGTGTTTTTCTTGTCGTGGGTACGGGCACTTCAATCGGAGCTGTCCGTCCTACAGTGCAGGCGCGCAGTATGCTAGTTATCAGGAGCACGGCCATCTGGCTCATCAAGGTCCTAATAATCCTGGTATGGTGGATGGGGCGGTGCAGCCCACTTACGTAGCCAGTTTTGCGGTCCCAGTCGGGGAGGAACCACAGCTGGGCGCAGTGTGTTCAGATGACGGAGGTGGTTGCCTACCGCTGGTAGACGGTGTTGTTAATGGATGCCTTGTTTCTGTTCTCCGTGACTCCGGTACAACGACCGCGGGGGTCAGGCGTAGCCTTGTTAGACCAGATCAGTTCACAGGCGAGACACAGAAAGTAGTTTCGTTTGGAGGAAAGATAGAAGTTTTTCCGTTAGCTAAGATAGAGATTGATACAGAGTTTTTTTTACAGGTAGTCTGGTTTCGTGTGTCATCGACGAGCCAGTAGTTGATTTAGTTCTGGGTAACATGAAGGGTGTGCAGCCAGTCATCGCTAAAGTTGGAGCGATTAAGCGAGCTCACGTTCCTAGCGGTGCAGTCGCGACGAGAGCTCAGAGCAAGCGTGCTCGTGGGCAGAGGGAACATGTTATTTCCGTCCAGAAACAGGGAATCGGTCAGCGGGTGTGGCCCAATGGTCGGGTTGGTCTGAGACGGCATACTTCTGTTGCGGACAGAAATGCGGCTCAGCACCCAATATTTAGGTAGATCGGAGACTAGGGTCTCGCGATTGTAGGCAAGTCGGAGACTGGGGCTCGCGATTGTCGGTAGGTCAGAGACGGGGGTCTCGCGAGTGTGTGTGGGCAGTCGTTGGATCGATTTCTTTTCTGGAGGTTTCACGCGTTAGTTCTGTTTTGCTGTCGCTGTGCGATCTTAAGTTGTGCGTTGAGGCGTAAGGCTGTTTTTTTTTTTTTTCTTATATTCTAGGTAATAATGAAGTTAGTCCTTTCCTGTTTTCGGATAATATTACGACGAGTAGTCTTAAAAAGAAACTCGGTCGTTTCTTTTTTTCCCGAGGAAGGGGGAATTGTGATGAAGCTCTGTGCTTGTGCATAGTGCTCGCACAATAGGATTAGTACGGTACGGTTTTTGTTAACGGTTTGTTTGTGCCGAAAGTCCGTGGGGCTTGCTGCCCACGTGGAATATGTAAGACATGGTTAGTACGGGATTTTTTAGTGAGTTCTGTTTAGTGAGTTCTAGGCGGAAGCTGTGACTGTCAGAGGTCTAGATCGGGAGTGCGGGCTGTCTTATCGTATGGAACGGTTGTTTGAGTTACCTAGCCCGCATTCCAAGACTCTGAAGCCTAGATTTCAGGTATGTTTCTATAAATGTAGTATTGATAGTTGTTTAGTTAAAGACAGTATGCCTGGTAAGATTAATGTGGTTGTATAGCGGTGTTCCGGTTTGGTTTAGTTATAGTATGTTTAGAATTCGGTGAAGTAACCGGTGTTTCTGTATACAGTTGTTTACCAAGTTAGATGACTAAAGGAATATGAAGTGTGTATGTCTAAGCCGCTAGGAAGATAGTACGTGGTTGGTTAAACATAGTCTTTTCCAGGGTATAGAGTAAGGTATAGCAAGAGTGTCAGTTAGGCTATAGTCTGTTTCAAGATAGTGACAGAGATATGAGGGTGATACGAAGATAGTTTATGAAGCACGTGTGTGTGTGTGTGAATGAACGTGTGAGTTATTTGTATCAGCCAGGTTACGTGACGTTTCTCATTGATCCAAAATGTTGTGTGTTTAGCAAGTGTTACGTTGGGACTTTTGTCTATTCAGAGTTCTTGTAACGAGAGTGGAAAGACGGACGCCGAGACGTCGAGTCGCAGGTGGGACCTACGTGACCTACATCAAACAGGTTGGAGGCAATGTGAGACTAAGACCTAACCTGGCAAAGATATTGTGATACGTGTGTGGTGTGATAATAGAACAGTGTATATAGTTGATAATCATTTAAGTCGTTCTTTTCATTTATAGTGTATAAAGGTTACTTTAGAAAGGGAGCCCGTATGCTGTGTTTTACCGCATGACCTTAGCTGTTGACAGATATTTCCCAACACAAGCGGCGTGCCAGTGAAAATGACTGTGTGTGGGGTGCTGGTTTTATTTCATTATAATGACTCATGACTGTTACCATCATGATATTTTGTATTATAAATGATGTCGAAGGACTTTGTCGGAGCGGTGCCCTCCGCTGAACACCGGCGCTGTACTATAGCGACGGGCCTCCAGGTGCAGCTTTGATCGTTGTTTTATGTTGCCTAGATAGGAAATTATTTTCCTTTCGACGGTAATTTGTTTCTGTTGTTAACTTGTATTTTTATGTACTAGCTTTAGTCAAGTAGGAATGTAACAAAAGAACATATTACTAGTGTGTTCAGGAGACATAGGGCTGTCTTAGCATTCTGTTTTTGTCAGGGAGGTTCGGGTCGGGATGAGGCCACTGGCGCCGGCCATTAGATGCCTTGGCGACGGGCTTCACCCGTACCAAATCATTGTCCATTTTGTAGTTCTGTTGTTGTAATTTGTGGAATGAGCGAGTGAGTGAATGTGAGCAGCACCTGTGGTGGCAAGACAATTTTTGCTGTGTATGATTATCTCTATTACAGCAACAATAAAGTCATCTTGAATCTTGAATCTTGAATGAATGCGCCCGTCTGAGTCAGTGGCGGTGTATGCGTCTGTTGCGTGAGAGTCTGTGCGTACGACTGTGGGCAAGTCTGCGTGCGTTACAGTGCCGTGGACATTAAACGTCCACTAACCACCGCAGGCAAAGCAAGCAAGAGGACTAGATACACATGAGCCCCCGCAACGGCGGGGGGCTCATGTATATCTTTTCCTCTTGCAGATAGATTGTAATCACAGGACAATAGACGTACAAGCAACCAAGCTACTGCGATGGCATACTGTGCACAGGAGTCATCACCATGGAAAGTGGAAACTATAACTTAAACTCGTTAGTGGGAGCGTCAGTCTTAAGAAATTGGGGTTTGCCTGAGCCCTGAACTAACCCACCTAGTAGCCAACATTCTCTGCGTGTCACACGTCTGTCAATCACATTTTTAAGTCTGGATTTCATTTACACATGAGAGATGAGCCGACGACGTGATGGCTCTAGAATAGTACCTGAATAGCTTTGCTCTTAAAGAAACACTAATAAAGCTTTACCACCGTGTGAAAGTCATGTCGATCCATCTTCATGAACGTTAAAGGTCTAAAGGATGTTACCACTGCATGGTTTTCATTCAGTATTTCATTTTCCTGTAAAAAGTCGATTCCTTACAAAGTCGACAAGGGCATCTTTTTCAGTGAACTATACAACAGAACCTGTTCTGAGCGACTACCTTACGAGAGATCACCGCTCATTATTGCCCACCATGAAGGTGTCTTTCATGACAGGTGACACAGTCTGCCCTTCAAGACTCCTCTTGAGAGAGCGCCTGTCTATTACGACCACCTTGTTTTGCAAACCAGGAAGCCACGGTTACGCCACAACTCCACGCACCCTCTGTCTGATGATGCAAATGAGCTGATCTGTACCAGAAAAGACATAGATGTTTATGCGCACCTGCGGACTACTAGAGTCCATGAAAATCTATGTCTCTTGCAGATGGTACGACTTAACCCGTTCAGTGCTACTGCTACCTGACGCAGGCGGTGTAGTTTCTGCAGTTTTCGTGAACCCTTATCGGTCCCGGTACACAGTGCTGTTTCCGTACTGTACAGTCTCTTAGCCATAGTCAGTCCCAGGCATCCCCTAATATTTCAATCCCCTAAAAAAACACTACCGCCCACCAGCTGAACATTTGCCATGCACAAAATAACAATAAAAACAGCACATTGACAGTCTCATTTCTTGGCTATGAACCCGATTCCTTACCAACCCCACACCCAAGCACAGCTGAAATCAGCGTGCCCCTCAAATCACTACGTCAACGGCAACTCAACATAGGCCCACAATTGTCCACTGGATAAGCTCAGGATGGTATGAATCAAAGCACCAAACATGTCTCCTCTCATGTAACCAGAAATTTCCAGCAAATTCTAACATTCAGCCCTACTACAACATTTCAAACAAGGCAAAAATTATTTTTAAAAACACCGGTCCTTGCACTGCCTGAACTGGCCAAATTTGACTATGTAATGTGACCTGTAAAGGAACTGTCCCACCTGAACACCATTCAATCTGCCATCAGTGCAACCCTTAGACACTAGCTAAGTCAAACCCAAAGTGACACCATTGAATGTTGCTGCATCTTTAAGTTATGGCCCATTATGTGAAGCGCGCTGTTGTGGCGTTCAATATGCTGTTAATGTTTTGGATCATGCATATCTGATGCCATGAAAAACAGACTAGATACGGTCAGAATGCCTCCAAAATTGGCATACATCAAGTAATATCTTCAGAAATGTTGCATTTGAGACACAGGCACCTGCAAGTCGTTTTTTTTTCATATTTTTCCACTACCCACCCCCCTACTTTCTCTGTTTTTCCATGTTTACAAACACATGCAATACAGTCAAACTGACTTCTGGTGGGCTGGACAACTAAAAAAGCTTACCATGACACTGACATTGATGAAAAATGAGCTTTCAGACCCAAGGCCATTTCCTTGTGTATCTCAGGGCAGCCAAAAAGACAATGCCCGGGCATCCTCATTGCCCTGTTGTCTGTTGCCAACAAGCAGGAAGAGACCAGTAACCAGCTACCATGCCCTATATACTGCTGGCAATCTTTTCTACAGGCAAAAGGGGTCATGAAACAGCTGTGCAATTTAAACATTAAGTCTACTGAACTAACTCACAGGCAAAAGACTACACAAAACAGCCAAAACTATGCTACGCGGGACACACCGCATACCTAAACAAGTGTCTGGAGTGCTTATTTAGGAGATAGCAGGGAAAAATGGTTATGTACAGTTCATTTTTATATAAAACACACCTGTCAGAGTCTCAAAAGGCCTAAACTCATGTTGCAAATGCAGCAGGCATGTGTGTGCCAAACCTGTGAACACTCCTGTAAAAGCCTGTACTGGTGGCCGCAGCTGCTGGTCCCATAACAATGCACTCAAATGAGCTTTACACAGAGTAAAAATGCTTGTGTTTGGCTCAGAATAGACACCAGAGACATCCTTAATGACAATTACAGCAGAATGACACCTCAGACGCATCCAGTGTAGCTGGATCATGCAAAATAACACATCTGCATGTCACACTATTTTTCACTCTGAGGTCAGCTGTCTAATAAAATGAACATGCTGACACTGTTTCATTGTAGTTTTGATATTAACCTTTGACCTTAAGCCCCCCCCCCACCCCACCCCCCCCCCCCCCCACCCCCACCCCACTTCACCCCACAACTTCAATAACCGAAAAGTGCCTCTTTTGTTTACGCATTTATAAAACTAACGCCCTAAACCCCACCCCTTTCAAGGTCAAGGTCACAGCTCAAGGTCGAAGGTCAGACTCATGACTACTTGTAAACTCATGACTACTTGTAAGACAAAAAAATAAATCAACAAACACACTAACCATAGCTCACAGTGCAGGTAAACAGGGTGTTGCAACGCAAAATATGCAAAAACGCCTATAAAACTGCAATCGCAGCAATTTTTTGGCAAAATTTGAAATTTTTCATGATTTTCTCAGTTTTCCAACTGCAAAAGTCCAAACTGAATGATATGGTTACATTAAACCAGTTTCTGATCTATGTCACATATGGCATGTGGTGCCCTATCATTCGGAATACACCAGTGTGTGAAATAAGTTTGACTAAAATAGTACAAGGGTAGTGCCAGAATACTTGGCGCCTCTAGGCGCCAAGCTATTCTGGCACCACCCTTGAACTAAAGCCATTGGTCAATATCCTTATCTGTCAGTACTATAATGTAGCTTTGCATGTGGCAGTGTACAGATTTGAAGCTTTTAGCCTCAGTAGGATAGGGGCTAATGCAGCACCAAACACCCCTCGCTGTCCCAGGAACATGGAGTCAAAGTGGTGTCAGCAAGAGGCATAGATCCTGCAACTGCGGGGGCTCATGAGGATCTATACCTCCTGCATTTGAGGGATGGTCACATTGTCTCGGCTCTGAACGGGTTAATATATAATTGCGTAATAACATTAAAATTGCAACATTCCTTATGCGAGTGAAATGAAGATAAGTAACGACTGATCTTTCTATTTGTTTGTCTATTCTGAAAAAGGGTATTTACCCGAAATATTAATAAAAATGTGTTGTAACTGTCTTTTCTAAGCGTGTTTCTTTCTCCGTTGGGTACTTCTTTGTATTAACATTAACAACGCAAAACTGCGTCTCCGGATCAGAAAGCAAAAGGTTACTGTATAGAATTCTGTTACGCGCTTCTTGTTCGTTAACTCCTCTACTGCCGAAAGAAATACCAACACCACCCAAATGCAAGAGGTAAAGATCCTCACGAGCCCCCCCCCCCCCACCCACCCACCCACCCACCCCCACCCCCGCATCTGCGGGGGGTCCATGAGGGTCTTTGCCGGCTCTTGCTGACGCTGTTTGTGTCCGCGTTCCTTGGGTTGCTGATGTTATTCGCTGCGGAATTTGCTCTGCTTGCAAAGACATAATATTGCGTTAGACTGGCGGTGAAGGGGCAATGCACAAAATAAACCCCTCGTGTTTGGCGTCTGCCAATGGCACCTGCTGCTTCGATTTTTTATTTGATTACACGACTGAGCCTAACCCTTTTCAGTCCCAAGGTCCAATTTCTCAAATTGTGTAGGTGTTGCCTAAAGACTGTTCCAGCTGCATTCGCTGGATTGACCATGATAATTCAAGGGTATTGCCAGATGAGCTTGACGCCTTCAGGCGCCAAGCTCATCTGGCACTACCCTTGAATTATCGTGGTCAATCAGTCTCCTGCTGCAGGGACTCGAGGCTGAATTGGGTAAGCCAGCACGTGCATGTCGCGTGCTCTGGAGAAAATTACGACCACGCTGATTCAGAGTAAGAAATTTAGTAACAGATGTCTGCATTTCTAATGCAACAAATCCTATACAAAAATGTCTGAATGAAACTGCTGACAATCTATGCCCCCAAACTTTTTAACAAGCTAACTGTGTTTACTTTCCAGGAGGATTTTATTTTCGAGCAACAATAGGTCCCCAAATCTTTGAAACAAATTAATTGGATTTTCTTTCCAGCAAGATTTTTTTTAAAAAAACACACTATCAATATCAACGTGGTTTACGTATTTGCGTAATTCCATTTATTTTCTAACAATTCAATTTTCACCCACAAAAGATTTCATGCGTGCTGGTCTGTGGTTTTGGACCTTATGCTGTCATGGTGAACTTTAGAGTAAAGGTTTTAGAGAAAACTAAACACACTCCAATGAACACAAACACAACTTTCATTTGTATTCACTAAGCCGAAAATCGGATTAAAAAAAAAAGTTACCTCATTTAAGGTTTGTAATAACAATCTGTCCGTCTGTCCGGATGCTGGCACGAAGACCACTGCTAACTATCAGAGACACGAATCTCAATATATTTGCATGATTTAATTTAATGTCCAGAACCTTTTCCTTTTTTATTTTCTATCGCAACAATAGCGCCATATGTCACAAAAGTCTGAAAGGGATTTAGTTTTAACACTGATTCTGCTACAGGACCGAAATCCGCAAATTTTGAAGTTGCCCCCTGAAGACTGTATTACGCTTCTGGTCAACAGATCGAGCGTGATAGTTCAAGGGTTGTGCCAGAATAGCTTGGCGCCTATGGGCGCCAAGCTATTCTGGCACAACCCTTGAACTATCACGCTCGATCCACGCCTTGCCGTGGCGTGTCGGAGATGAATGGGTTATAATTGTCGCGCCATTCTCCCCTCACAGTTTAGCAATGATCTGCTACGGCACAAATCCGATTGCAACACATCAGGACGTTAACTTTTTGCAGGTTTTGAAACGCTTCGTAATGTTTGGCTCACCGTTACAACGTTACGCAGTCAGTCAGTGAAATAGACTATGTTACTGATTTCGCAACTGCGATGACCCCCCCCCCCCCCCCCCCCCACCCCCCAAAGCAGTCTATAACTCAACGGACAGAGAAAAAAAAGGTCCCTGAATTCCGGCAAGTGTGGGGTGCGAGTCAGTTATCATCAAGCTGTCGTGAGAGATATCTGGCACATATCAAACCCCGTTGTGACCGTATTTCTTCCCCTCCTTTTGGCTCCTGCGGCTCTTCAGTTCACGGATAGTAGGACTGTGTCTTCACTTATACCGTGTATACACTATTTAGTTATAACCATTTTTTTACACTTTATTATCACTAGGCTGTTGTTGTTTTTTTGTTTCAATTTTTTTCTCTCTTAATAAAGTTTCATTTCATCTCTCTTTCTCTCTCTAAGAATGTTGTAGTTTAGCAAGGACAAACACGAAAAAGAGGCCTGTGCGCCTATTGTTTCCCCAAAAAATGCGCTAACCCGTACACGCACTAAAAAATGCTAGAGTTCATTTGTTTTTAACTGAAGTTGATGTGAATTTCAATGATTTCACACAAGTTCACCTTATTTTGCGCACGCAGTCAAGGAGACAAGGGACAAAAAAAGGAAAGTGAGAAACGGGACGGTTTCGCCTGCCGTCCGCTGTAATATAAACAATTCCGCGATAACGCGGATGCTAAGGAGCTCGTGGGGCCATGTGTTTTTGGAGCTGTAGGGACTACCTCAGTTCGGAGTAATCTCTGTGTCCGTTGAGTTATGGACTGCAAGCAATAACGCTCTCGCCTATTATTTTGGTCCGTGCTGCTAAAAAGCCCCAGCAGGCAACACGACCTCGGGCTTTCGTCATGACGACATAAGCCCGAGGACACTGCGCACACCTGGTGTCCACTCACTGGGAGTTTTGTCCCCAGGCGGTGGTCACATTAACCGTGGGATCGGACTCACTTCGTTAAGCACACAGACGGTGGGCAGAGGCCGAAACAAAAAGAATATCCGGAGCGAGTTGTAATCCCTGCTGGAGTTTCAGTCTTCATCACAATGAGTTCAAGCTCGTCAGACGACGCGTTTCAAATCAAAGCAAATTAGTAAACGCCGCCTCTGCTATCTCCATAGTAAACGAATTCAGTCCTAGTTCTCCACAAACTACGGTGTCTTGTGGGCTTAGGGAGAGAAGACGTAAGAAAATAATAGAAGTTCCTACAGTAATAGTTGTAGAGTCAAATGCATAGCCTATGTGGGTTGTTTGGTTTTTTTATACGACCATGGGCATAGATTCTCATTGACCGCTGCATAAGAGGGGGCACACGAAAATCTATACGTATTCAGAGTGATGAGGATATCTAGACTACTTGCAAATGGGTTTAAGTGGCTGAGTGAGCAAATTAGACAAGCACTAAAAGTCAAACCGATCACCAGACAACCTTCAAGACTTCAACTCATTCTACCCCAAGACCGAAATCCACAAATGTTGCCGTTGTCTGAAGACGGCATTGCAGTGCAGGACACAAATCGACCATGATAGTTCAAGGGTGATGCCAGAATAGCTTGGCGCCTATAGGCGCCAAGCTATTCTGACATCACCCTTGAACTATCATGGTCGATCCATATCTTGCTGTGGGGTGTCTGGGGTTGAATGAGTTAAGTAACAGGCTTGCAAAAGCCACAGAAAATTTGATTTTTAAGATTTGTATCACCTACAGGCTATGACAGGTGTAGTGTCTAGACCTTGACGTTGCCCTGCCAGTAGCGGATTATAACAACAGGTGGAGCCGCTCTCGGAGGTTCAGTGAAACAAGTGACAACGTCGCGAAGCAATCCTGTTGGACCAGTTGCATGAGCGAGCTTAGTCCTGCACCAGCCACTAAGCAATGTGCTCCGCGACAGCGTCACAACACTCACCCCGCGACAGCGGAGCACCATGGTTAGTGCCTGGCGCAGGACTACGCTCAGTCGTGCAGCTAACCCCAGGAATTGGAGGCCCGCTACCTAAACGGACAGAGCTGCTAAATTAGTATCGTGTTCGCTTTTTCGTTCTGCCCAAGTCATCAGCACTAAACACAGAGCTACATAGGCCCCTGCAGACTGCGGTGGACCATGAGGATCAAATGTCTTGCTGTCAAATGTCAACCACTGACTTCTGTCATCTGCAAGAACCCCCACTCCCACCCCCACACCACCCCCTCCCCCCTCCCCCACCCCCATCATCCCTTCAAAATTCAAAATGCGTGCGATCATGCAATAATCCCCGCACTCTTAATCAGTCATTTATATATATTTTTTTAAATTAAGACATATATAATTCTATTATAATTCTGCTGTCCCCGAACACTACATGTACAAGGGAGACATAAACAGCAACAACAAACTAATCTCATTCTTAATCAGTCTATTTAGTGTATATCTATGTTTCATGGGAGGAGAAGGAAAGGGGGACATCGACTCCTTCCGGAAGCCGAGGTTCGTGCTGTGACTATGGCCAGGTGTGACAAAGCTCACCTGCGAGGGGGTTGACACGTAGATGCCAAGGAGCTGAAGGTGTGAAAACCTTCAGATGTCTACCACAGTGTGTGGGGGGAGGGGGAGGGGGGGGAGTGGGGAGAGGGGGAGGGGGAGGGGGCGTAAGCTCACCTGGGGCCAGTGTAGCGGGGATGTCTTTTGCCCTCCGCTCCCTCTCTTCAAATCGTACACGTACAGTCTGATCCTCGATCCAGCGTGGGAGTACACGAATGGGAGTACAGGAATTACATGAAAGGGTGGCAAGAGGTGTAGAGTCTCACGAGCCCCCGCAATTGCGGGGGCTCATGAGAATCTACACCTCTTGCAGGCGGACTGCAATCACCGTACAATTGTTTTCAAGCAATCAAGCAAAGCTACTGTGGTGGCCTACTGAGCACAGAAGTCATCGCCATGGGGAAGTTGAATGGAACTCGTTAACGACAGCGTCTGGAGAAATGGGGTTTCGGTCCTGTAAAAAGCTTATCGGATATTTGTTACCCTGTTGCTGACTCTAAAACTGAATCACCCCCCCCCCCCCACCCTCCTCTCCTAAGCTGAACAGTCTAATGTCTGTTTCTCATAAGTTAAGAATGGTATTTGATAATAAATAAGCAATTAGATAAAATGAATATGGAACGGGGTCAAGTTTCTGATATTTTGAAATTTATAAGTGTGGAGGCGATTTACAGGCAAAGTCCGGCCCAGGTAGCTGGACTCGTAATCCAGGGAAAAAAATACTGGCTTGTTCCATAGCATGTCCGTTGAAAGGTCCTGGTGAATCAAATTGGCACAGTTGCAGTACGCCTGAATTGATCGGTGTTCAGGTCGTACTCCATAGGCAATAGATTTCCCTGTCCCCCGTAACCCTCCCGTCAGTCAGGGCCGTCCATTATCACTTCGGTGCCATGGACGTTAAACCCGAACTAACCACCACAGACAAAGCAAGCGGGGGCACATGTATATCTACTCCTCTTGCAGGAAGGTTACACTCACAGAACAATAGATGTACAAGAAACCAAGCTACTGCAGTGGCCCACTGTGCACAGAAGTCATCACCATGGAAAAGTGGAAACTTCAACTTATACTCGTTAGTCTTATGAAATTGGGGTTTGCGATCCTGTCAAAGAATGTTATCGGACTGACGTTGTTGTCTTGTTTGTTTGTTGTTGTTTTTTCCTTGAAGCGTGATTCTTTCCTAACTGCTTACTTTCTTGGTGTGGTTGAAAGCTTGTTCAAGTCCATCAGCAGTTTCTGCTCTGTGAAATGCAGAACACACACAACACAAGAGATTTGACAGTATGATAAGAACATCAAACGCGCAATACAAAGAAATGCCTTATACAAATTGCCCTATACAAAATGTAAACCCAAAAGATGACTGCCAAGAGAGTAAATTGCAGAGATAAAAAACTAACGAAGATAGAAACACGCTTAGAAAAGCCAGCTGTCTTTTCTAAGCGCGTTTCTTTCTTTCTTCCTTGGTTTCTTCTCGTCCTCTACAAGACAGAACGAAAAATACAGTTTGGGTGAAAAGACAACAGAAGACAACAAAGAAAGCAACAGAACCGTGGCTCTTGTGTTATTTCTCCGAATACAATGGATAATACACTGACGTGCAAAATAAGTGCGGCGACATTTTTGGAATCGTCACACTCACAGAACAATAGATGTACAAGAAACCAAGCTACTGCAGTGGCCCACTGTGCACAGAAGTCATCACCATGGAAAAGTGGAAACTTCAACTTATACTCGTTAGTCTTATGAAATTGGGGTTTGCGATCCTGTCAAAGAATGTTATCGGACTGACGTTGTTGTCTTGTTTGTTTGTTGTTGTTTTTTCCTTGAAGCGTGATTCTTTCCTAACTGCTTACTTCCTTGGTGTGGTTGAAAGCTTGTTCAAGTCCATCAGCAGTTTCTGCTCTGTGAAATGCAGAACACACACAACACAAGAGATTTGACAGTATGATAAGAACATCAAAAATGTCGCACTTATTTTGCTCGTCAGTATACTAGCGTGTGTAAGAAACCCACTGTCACATATTTCCCGATTTTATGTCTGTCTTGGATTTAACAAATACTACGCAGCTTCAGTTCAGATGGCATTGCTGATGCTGGTGGCATGTGTAGCAACTACAAGCATGGTTTATCGATGGTTCCTTCGCATTTTCCACAGTTTGGTGTCAAGCAGCAATTTACTATGCACATGTAAGCTTTGTGCTACGTGATTTTTGCGTGTGTATTTGAGTCATTATATATCTTCTGCTCTCTCTTTCTCGTTATAATTTGTTGTTGTTGTTGTTTTGTTACGTCATTCTAAAGTTTCTCTATACAGGATGATGTCTTTTCTTTCTATCGTGTGTTCTTTTCTGTTCTACGTTGTTTCCATATCACCGAGAAGAAGGATCTTTGATCCAAAACGTCGTGTTCCATGTTTCTAACTTAAAGGGAGTTCAACCTCTATTTTCTGTTTTTCTTTTACTATGGACACGAAAAGCATTCTGCCGGTTCTCTGGTTTGCAGTGTATTTTCAAATTGTGCGTTTTAGTTGCCAGTTCTTCACTGTTGGATTGTTGGCATTGTTAGGACTGAAATATTTAGGACGATCTAAGCAACATTTTTTTTTTTAATTCAGGCCCTAAAAGTGACTTTCAAGCGTGTACGATACGATACGATACGATATGGTTTATTCCATAGAAATGGAGGAGGGAAGGGGGGGGGGGTGAGTACAATGACAAGCGATCGAAACGCGTGTAAAGATGCAGAAAATAACCCAACGAACAAAGAAACGCGCTTACAAAAAGACAGTTACAACACAATCTGTTATAATAAGTAGCGAATTGTACTCGTGTTAGTTTATTTATTTTGAAAAACGGTTGAGAAAAACGTTAACTAATATTGAAAAATTGTGGTGTAAACTGTCTGTTCTAAGCGCGTTTCGTTCCTGGTTGGATTATTTACTTCTAAGGACAAATACACTGACAAGCGAAAAGAAAAGCGACATTTTGGGAACCACCGGAAACACTTTAGGCGCCACGCTAATCTGGCACTACCCTTGAATTATCATGGCCAATCCACCTCCTGCAAGTGGTACGTACATGCAATAACCCCTTCAATACCAGTGGACGCAAAAACTGTTTTTGTTTCTTTTTTTTAAAGCAGGGTAAACTCAACACCGAATAGTGCTCGCAATGCAAGGAACACGGATATAAATAGGGGCAGCAAGAGACAAAGAACTTCATGAGCCCCCGCGAACGCGGGGGCTCATGAAGTTCTTTGTCTCTTGTAGTCGGGTGGTGTTCGCCTTTTTCCATGCAGTGAAGGCTTATTGTGGCTTGCTTGGTTAGTTCGGGTTTAACGTCCACAGTACCGAGGCGATCATGGACGGCCCTAACGGGCCGGTTATGGGGGACAGGGAAATCTATTGCCTATGGAGTACGACCTGAACAATGATCAACTCAGGCACACTCCAACTTTGATTTACCAGGACCTTTCAACGGACATGCTATTGAACAAATCCGATTTTTTAAACCCTGGATTGTGAGTCCAGCTACCGGGGCCGGGACGGGATTTGAACCCACGACCCGGCGATTCCCTTCGCTCTCCTGCTCCGACGTTTAACCGCCTGAGCTATTTCGGACTCTTATTGTGGCTTATTGTCTCCACGACTATAGGAATAGTAAGGGGGACTATCTGCTTCAGAGTTGTTGTTTTTTTTTTAATTGATGGGGGGGGGGGGGAGAATTGACGGGGAGGGGGGGGGGAATTGATGGGGAGGGGGGAGGGAGGGGGAATGGGTGTTGAGTAGGCTGTAGAGGGCCGGCAGCGCAAAGGCTCCACGACGGTCGATTGTGCAGGTGGGCTCGGGGGCGACACGGCTGGCCCGTCACTATTGTTAACCAACAACGGTTCTTTTCATTTGATAAAAATGGGCTATCTACAATATTTGTTTATATTTATTTATGTCATGGTTTAAAATAGGGTTAAGATGGATCAGTATATACTATATTTAAAAGTATAGTAAAATGGACTATAGGGGGGGGGGGGGGGTTAACACGTCTTTTGGTTTCATTTCAGATTTGTCTCATGCGGCGTCACGTGTCTCTGCGTCTGCCAATCGTTCTTGCTCGTGCAAAATAAACAAAAAGGCAATGACCACGCAATGCGCAAAAGGCCGTAGGGCCGACGTACCCCCGCGCTTGCCCGTGCGCGGGCCCACGTGGGCCCGATGACCTTTTGATCATTGGAAATACCTCACGATCAAGAGACTTTTTCCAAATTTTGACAAGAGTAGCCTACAACTTGATTTTTGCCTTGCCTCTTAATTTGATCAACTTACATTGTCTAGTGAGATTGTTTTGATGTTATGATCTTCTTCTCGTCTGTGTTGGGTATCCGAGACTGTGTGGATAGACAGATTAACTTGTTCGAGACGTGCCGCCTCCGGATACGCGGCTTTAAGCGGCTTAAAGCCGCGTATCCGGAGGCGGCACGTCTCTAATGAGTTAAAAACACGTACGGTGTCGTGGCCACTGGAAAAATTGAAGACAAGCCTTCTTGATTAAAAGATTTTCGAATGTAACTAGTCAAAGCTTGTTCACGCGATTAAATTACATTGTCTTGGCTTTTATTTTCACGTTTCTTGATTTTCAGTTTCACGTGCAGTCTAAGCCCCTGAAGTCCGACATTACATCAGCGACGCAGACACCGCGTCTGGACACTTGACAAAACAATGAGACAATAGTCCTTGATCAAAAGACGTTCCGAATGTTACTAACAATATCACTTGATTTTATTTTCTTTGCGTTTGATGTTTTTCGGTATCGCCACACGCCGCGCAAAAAGATATGCGTGTGTCCACGCACACTGGTTGTTTACCTCGATTCCTCTTCCGTTACTATAGCCAATCGACGGAGACAACCAGTGTGGTGATCAATTTTTAGCAAGAAGCGACCATATGTTTGCCATTTATAAGTCTATAAACCCCCGCGACCTTCTCGGACAGTGATGCGAATTGTAAGTAAGAAGGAACCAATAACGGGCCCGCAAGAGGCATAGATCCTCATGAGCCCCTGCAAATGCATGAGCTCATGAGGATCTATTCCTCATGAGCTCTTGGAGATGGAGGACACTGACTATCACGTCGATCGCCAGCCGGGGCGCGCGCAAACTCAGACTAAAGCGGGGCTTGGCCACTGCTGCCTCTCCTCTGATTGGTTGTCGCTTGCTGGGCGGACGATCAGACCCCGCCCTAACTCCTCTCCGCCTGTGGGCATCCACTGAGCTTAAAAAGGGCGGATTTTGCTATTCTGGTACACTTCTCAGTCTCTCGGATTTACCTGTGGTCACGTCTGCTGTTGCTCTTTTAAACTCGCGTGTGCTAGGTTCTAGTCGGACGTGTTGACCAGTCACTTGCGTTTGTCTTTGTTGACGACTGTAGTGTGGTCAGTGCCCTTAGATAACTGTGCCTACGTGCTTATTGAGCTGAAAGAGCTGTTACTCAGCCGGTCAGGACTTACTGTTTCCGGGAGTATCTCAAGCGTCAGTGTTCTATCTTCGCCGCAAGAAACAAAAACTGAAGGTAAGTCAGAGCTTCTTTGTTGTAACTGCCTTTTTGTAAGCGTGTTTCTTTCGTGTTTGAGTTTTTCTCTGTGTTTTACGCGCTTGACAGCACCGCTTCCCAGTAAGCAAAAGTCCTCGGGCCCAGGACGGCCGCAGTGGGGCCTAAGACGTTTAGTCTGGATTTCAGAGTTTATGTTTCTGAGTGTTTCTGCGTGTTGCAGACCTGCCTACTCTTACGATTTCGCCGTATTTCTTACGAGTTTGGGTGTTTTTTTTTTACGGTCTTCCGGTCATGTATCAATTTTCTACGGTGGCTTTTTACGGTATTTTTGGGTTTGTTTTGGCAAAAAGACAGTTTGTTTGTGCCGTTTCTGCCGGTAGTAGTAAGCCTGATCCTGATTGGCTACTGTGTGCTGACCTATAATTTTGTCTAGCCAATTGGGAAGCGCGTCTTTGTTCGCGTTCATTCTAGCGGATGAGATCGCTTTACTTTGTTAGTTTGAGGTTCATGGTCGGCGCGAAATCATGCCTCCAAAATGAGTACACGAAACAGAAGCGGATGAACGTCTGTATAATTCGTTTTTTAATGATATGTGTATTTATGAAACACTAAATAATAAAAACACAACAGGGAACAGCTAAGCCTTGTCCTTTCGAAGCAAGGTCTGCTGTCGTTTTAAATGCACGTGTTTACAAACATGGCGACATACGTTCCATCGAGCGACAGTGACCCAGAATTTACAGCTATTTCGGAGTAAATTGGCAACAATCCAGTTTCCGAGTCAGAGGGAAGTGACATAAGTGTGTCTAGTGTGCATACTAGCGATCTGTCGGACTGGGATGACGAAGATACCAGAGTATTTCTGCAGTGTTTACCGAGGCGACGACTGCAAGATGGCGGCGGCGATGCTATCTGGCATCATCGGCCAATTTCAGACCCTGTTTTGCAGCCTTTCACGCGATATGTGGGCCCAACAACTCCACTTGAGTTGGAAGCGACACCACTTGATTATTTGTATCAGTATTTCCCTGCAGAAATGTTCGAAACTTTCGCCCAACAGACGAACTTGGCGATCAATTTGTAGCAATGTCCGCCGACGAGATACGTGAACTTCGGTTACCTGAAGGATTATCAGTGGATTGCCTGACCATCGTGATCACTAATGTAAAATTATCTCACTCCACTAACACACACATTCATATTTTCACACACTGACACATTTTACAGTTTAATGTATTTTGTTTGTCCTTTACAGATATCAAAATAATCAAGGTGCATTTTTTCAGTTAATTTACTTGTAATTAATTACAGTAAATATTATAAACAGGTACCAAATTCTACTCCACCACAACATAAAGTACTATCCATCCATATGTGAGCTAAGGAAAAAAAAAACAGACTCAAACATCTGTCTATTATTATTTTTAAAAAGTTATAAACGCTTTGGTGAAGTAGCCCATTTTTCAGTAATTTTCTTACTATCTTCTATGTACAGCAGAATAGACAATGTATGTTCTTATAGGTGATTAAGTTAACCAACCCCCCCCCCCCCCCTGTTGTTTGATTTTTGGCCCCTGGAAGCAAGGTTTATCGTCCAGTTGAACTATAATCTTTATGACAGTCTCGCAAATCTTACTGAGAGTTTTCTCAAATCTTCCTGACAACCACATGAACATGTAGGCAGGTCTGGACTGTTGTTTTGCTTTTCAGTGTGCCCTTAACACACACTGGTTTATCTATGCTTTTGGAATTAATGCATACTTTGCCTTTTGTGTGTGTGTGGACCGGCTGGTCTTCAGTCCTGTAGTTGATATGTGTAGTCGTTTACATTTATTGAGGGTGACCATCAAACATTCTTTGACCGCTTCTGACGATACGGGACTACGAAAAAGACGCGTAACTTGACCATCTATAACCCTTGCTAACACCACTTTGGTTTCCTGGGACATTTTTTTAAATATTTTTATTATTATTATTACTATTATTATTTTTTTTATATTTTTTATTATTATTATTTTAATTATTATTATTATTATTTTATTTATTTATTTTATTTTTTTTATTTTTTTTATTTTTTATTTATTTAATTTTTTTTTTTTTTTTTTTTTTTGGGGGGGGGGGGGGGTGTTGAATTGCCGAAGAATATAGAAACACAGTGAAATGGCACTAATCGTTTTTCCCAAATCATTTTGGTTCTTCCCTCCCTCGAGCCTTGTTGGTTACTACACGGCTGTGCAGAACACACATTTAGTTACGGAGCGGTCGGGTGAAACTGACTCGAGTGCATGACAAGCCATCGGTGGCAATTAATCATTAGCGCGCCTAGCGCTGGACAGACGAACAGTTAGATCCCCTGCCCCCGCCTATCAGGCACCCATTCGCCAGCCCACAGAGAAATACGCAGGCTGGCGAATGGGTGCCTGATAGGCGGGGGCAGGGGATCTAACTCTTCGTCTGTCCAGCGCTGAGTGATTCCCCTTGGTTTGTTGTACAATTCTGCCAGCGCTAGCCTCACCTATCTGGTTTGTGAGTATTAGCGCGCCTAGTCACACTGACTTTAAGAACTGTTTATGATACTGGAAGAGAATGCTCTTCTATTATCCTACTACTAAGTGTATCTGCTGTCAAACATCCCACAGGGTATGTAGAAAACCGAGTAAGCAGAGATAGAGAACAATACACACAGGCATAACACAAACATCAGTAGTGCCGCAACAGAGATTATAGAAGGAATAGTTGATGCCAGACAGTGACCTAAATAGCCTGCTGGCAGCGTGTGAGTGACTGCATACCACAGCAGCAGATGGCTGGCGAAACTAATGTGTAGGACTATAAGGCTAACTGCACTGTTGTGTCTATGATGCAAGTGACGTGTTCCAGTTTTATTTTACGATATGTCCTATGTGATTTGTGTTACTGTGAAATCGTGTTTATTGCCTTTATGCTTTAGACCACAATAGTTACTAAGGCATACGGTTGTGGGTGTGTGTGTGTGCACGTGAGTAGCTTAATTATATTTTGATGTGTTTAATGTTCTTCTTGTTTATGTTGCGCAAGCACCGTAACGATTTCTTAATGTATTATTACATATGGCAATACAGTTCTATCATTATTATAATCATATCTTGTATCTGAATCATGTCTGTCTTTGCCTGTAACTCATTTTACCCCATCACCGAAATCCCCAAATTTTGCCGTTGTCCTCTGAAGACAGCACTCTAGTGCAGGACACAGATCGACCATGATAGTTCAAGGGTGATGCCAGAATAGCTTGGCGCCCATAGGCGCCAAGCTATTCTGGCATCACCCTTGAACTATCATGGTCGATCCTTATCTTGCTGTGGTGTGTCTGGGGTTAGAATGAGTTAATGCGCCTCGACATGTTCGCCTCCCAATATCCCAGTCCTCCCTGACAATATCCTTGAGCTATCAAGGCTGAACTGTCACCTTGAACGTTAATGTAATGTTCAGAGGACAGCTCGCGCGACCTTAGAGTTCAGCGTGAAACTATTTTTCTCTGTAATTGCTGAGAAGTCTGCTTGTCGCGCTAGAATTATCGTCCGATTCGAGAAGTTTAGTTTTCGTTGTTGTTTTTATATTATTGGGCAACGCACCAAATACAAATACACAAAGCACGATAGCTCAGAATTAGTGACTTATTTAACCCATATCATACTGAGGCTAAAAGCTTCAAATGTGTACACTGCCATATGAAAGCTACATTATATACTTACAGATAAGGATATAGACCAATGGCTTTAGTTATCGGCTGGTGCCAGAATAGCTTGGCGCCTACCATACATGGTCTGTTTTCCCCGCCCCACACAGTTGTCGCGTGTAGTGAAAAAGTCGCCTATCAAACACGCGCAGATCGATTTTGTCTAAGGGAGATAACCTCTACCTTGCACCCACAGCCAAGCAGCCGACAAAAAAATTACTGAGTTTAGTAGCTGTGTAGTACACATAATAAGCGACGCGGTTAAATCCACTGTTTGTGTTGGAACGTGTGCACATTTTGCATTACTTCTGATTTCCAAACAAAGTCTAATTTCAAACCACATAGCAACAATACAGCTTTGAATAGAGTAGAGTAGTTTATTCAGAGGACAACACTCATATATTCATCAGCACTCTGAATCTTACAAGTTAACGCATTCAGCCCGGCACACCACAGCAAGACATGCATCGAGCATGATAGTTCAAGGGTGGTGCCAGAATAGCTTGGCGCCTATGAACATGATAGTTCAAGGGTGGTGCCAGAATAGCTTGGCGCCCATAGGCGCCAAGCTATTTGGCGCCACCCTTGAACTATCATGCTCGATCTGTTTCGAGAATTGTAATACAGTCCTTCAGAGGACAACTTCAAAATTGGGGGGATTTCGGTTCTTGTGCAGAATGTGTTAAATTTCGTCTCGTCTTTCAGATGCAGCAGATGCAGATCAACAACAACACCCCCCGGGACCGTGCCCCAGCCCAGCACAACGCCAGGGCCCCACTCCCTCCCCTCCATCGACCACACCCTCCCTGCAGAAACCCCGCCGTCCGTCGCTGTCTTTTGGAGTAAGTATTTTTTTATCAATATCATTTTACATGCACGCACTTTTGAGACAACAGTAAAATATTGTCGTTTCCTAACGCTGAGACTATTTCATTTATTTTATAGTGAGATATTAACCCTTTGGGTGTCGGTAGCGGTTTTAGTCGCGACTGATTCCTGCTGGGATCATCGCGACTAAAACCGATACCGACACCCAAAGGGTTGATTTTTCATTTTATTTACATATCAAACACAGTCCCTTATCAAACTCTGGTTGTTTACAGTGAGTTTATGCTGATGACGCCGCCACAGGGACCCAAACCTGTACCACTCAACAACAACGACGACGACAAAGGCAACCCCAACAACCACGCGGTTTAAGATCGCTCCGGTAAGCTGCATACATGTCTTTGGTTGGTTAGTTGCTGACATCAAATTGACTATTGTGTATTGCGTTTTTCTGTCACTGTTTTAAACCAGCGTGTTCTTTTGCATTCTTGCAATGGTGTACATAATAATAATAATAATAATAATACCGTTATTATATAGGCGCTTTTTCTCAATTTTTGGGCGAATCGACTCAAAGCGCCGCGAACTGAAACCCAACACGCACACTCACGTAACAGACACGGATTTACGCCATTTAAGACAAACACAGTACAAGACAGACGAAGGGGCCAGTTCAGCTACTGAAGTTACAGAGATTTTTGATCGCTTGTATTAGAAATTTGTAAAGTGGCCTGAAACCGGTACCAAAGTGTGTGTGTGTGTGGGGGGGGAGGAGGGGGGGGGGTTGTACAACCCATAAAGCCCTGACAAGCTGCAGCAGGATGCGAACCATGATCGTTTAAGGGTGGTGTCAGAATAGCTTACAGGCGCCAAGCTATTCTGACACCACCCTTGAGCTATCATGGTCGATCTGTCTCCAGAACTGTGATATAGACCTCGAAAGATACCTGAAAATCGATAATTTCATCCTCAGGATGTTATGAGCTAACGAGTTAATATGAGTTAATGAGTTAATATCAGCTAACGAGTTAATACGAGCTAACGAGTTAATACGAGCTAATGAGTTAATATCAGCTAATGAGTTAATACGAGCTAACGAGTTAATACGAGCTAACGAGTTAATATGAGCTAATGAGTTAATATCAGCTAATGAGTTAATATCAGCTAACGAGTTAATACGAGCTAACGAGTTAATATGAGCTAATGAGTTAATATCAGCTAATGAGTTAATATCAGCTAATGAGTTAATACGAGCTAACGAGTTAATACGAGCTAACGAGTTAATATGAGCTAATGAGTTAATATCAGCTAATGAGTTAATATCAGCTAATGAGTTAATACGAGCTAACGAGTTAATATCAGCTAACGAGTTAATATCAGCTAATGAGTTAATATCAGCTAATGAGTTAATACGAGCTAACGAGTTAATACGAGCTAACGAGTTAATATGAGCTAATGAGTTAATATCAGCTAATGAGTTAATACGAGCTAATGAGTTAATATGCGTTAATGAGTTGCTTACTTACTTGCTTAATTCCTTGGATTCATCGTGGAACAAAGGGTTAATATGAGTTAATATGAGCTAATGAGTTAATATGAGTTGACGGGTTAATATGAGTTAATGAGTTAATATCAGCTAATGAGTTAATATGAGCTAATATGAGTTAACGAGTTAATCTTAAATTTCTGTTTGTACTAGTCACTAGTGCCTTATATTCCACTCTTTTTGTATTTATTTTTTAAATCTGTTTCATTCTATGGCCTCGGTATAAATCTGTTTCGTCCTGGAGTGGACCATGAAGGTGCCAGGGGCATGTCTGAGCCCTTTCCGTGCTGATACACTTTTGCTTGAAATAAATTTGACCATGATAGCTCAAGGGTGGTGCCAGAATAGCTTGGCGCCTGAGGCGCAAGCTATTCTGGCACCACCCTTGAACTAAAATGATAAATCTATCTCCTAATCTGCAATAGAGCCTTCATAGGACAATGAACTGATTTTTTTTTAAAAAAACAGCCTCAGGATTAATGGGTGAAGTTGCCTCTGCCCTGCCTTCAAAAATTTTAGACCGTCTAGGGGGATGTGAATCGGGGTGGACACTGGTGCACACTAGATCCGGAAAAATGCAAAACGAAGCAAAAGAAATGCTACAATTTTTAAAATAAAAAAGGTCGCATTTGTTTTGCTTCTCAGTATACAGTGTACATGTATAAAGAGTAATCTAAAGAAAGAGTCTGCTATACAGACTGGCCGTGCTCTTAGCTTTATTATTACTGTATCGTCTGTTTTTGTATTTTTTTAGACGTCTCCACTGCCCCAATGTCCCGGTGCTCCCAAAGGCAAGCGTGCCGCCCACGTTGCAGTGTCCAAGGGGAGACAACAAGCGTGTACGAAAGAGTCTGGTCCTGGAGTGAAGGGCTCACAGGAGATGTGGGGCGATAACCCACTGCCGGCATCAGCTGGTCCTCCCTTCAGTGGGAGGTCAAGGTCGCTGGCCCCGAATGAAGGGTCAGAGAGAGGTCTGTCACGGGGACAGCTAAGGTCTGTCCCAGAGGGCCATCGGCCCAGGACAGAACCGGCATCACCCCACCCACACACGCCCCCACCTCCACAATCCCACCCTCCTTACCCTACAATAACCCAAACCCTCCCCCCACATCCAAATTCCACCGCAGCATTCTTCTTCAAATCCAAATCCAAAATACAATCCATCATTGTCATCAGACATCCAGAAAATGGACGTTTAGTCAGACAGCTCAAAGGCCAGAAAGGCGGGATCATGCGGGCCGACTGTCAGCCTTGACTGGCCCGCGCATTGCGCGGGCCAGTCAAGGCTGACAGTCGGCACGTTGATCTAGTACTCGGTACGGATATCAAGAGAATGTCAATTGAAGACTAAAGACACAAGAGCGACTCGAATGTCTTGGGATCTTCATTATGTTGGCGTGTCGATCAAAATTGGTGACGTGAGTATATTGTTGGATGAGACACAGTACACAACTGATTGTTGTGTTACTACAGCGGTTGTATTTCACAGTATTTGGACTTTGAAAACATGAGATGTGCCATCTCGTATGAAGAGAGAAGAGCAAGATTTTGTTGCCAAACTGGCAAACATGGGATACGATTTGATCTAATTGTTACAATATTATCATCTTTTAACAAGTCATGTGTACATTTATTTATCATCACAATTAGTCATGTTATGATTTTATGTGCATATTCTGTGTCGGTCTGTGATTCTGGACCTCAGTTACGGCCGAATAAATGTAAGGTTGCTGATCACATACCAGCACACACTGAAATGTTTAGGAATTATTTTTAAAAATAAGGATGTGAGTGACTTCGTAATTTATTTTACAAAGTTTTTTTTTTTCACGAAGTGGAGTTATTGTGGTAAAGGTGAGAACTGATAGTACATCGTGCTAGCAATGTCAGTGTACATCGTACTGCCATTGCTAGTGATACATCGTACTGTCATAGGCCAACAGTTGACATGGTGATTGTCATCTGTTAGCAGAGGTGTCGGTGACAGTGTCATCTGCCAGCTGCACTGATCACGTCGTGACACTGATCGTGAGTTGTCAGTGTCATGACGACATTTAAGAAGGTGCGCCTGCCAATGAACTGTGGTTGTTGCTGTGGTGTGTGCCTACAAGTCCCGCTGGATGACATCGTATGAAATCTCAGGGGACGTGTTTGTTTCGTTAATGCCGACGGTTTTCGTTGATACCCATACCCTTTGAACGTCGATAGCGGTTTTGTCGCGATGATTCCCAGGATGAACCGCGACAAAAACCAAAACCGACAGCCAAAGGGTTAAACAAATCACTTGACCTTGTACCACGGGAAAGCACTCATCATTGTTATATTCCAGCGTTGAGTAATTTCCCTTGGTATGTGCATTGTATGCACCAGGGTTTGCCTCCCGTTGGTTTGTGATTTGTGAAACCTTGGTATCGGCGGCGCATGGTTGGAGTCCCTGTATGTGTGATTGTATGTCTGTGATTTTCGAGGTTACAGATTCGACCGAGATGTGAGGTCGGTCCTTAGATCTAAAATCACACGAGGCAGTGAGTCCATATTTTGTGAAAACCGGTTGATCAAAAACATGGACTTACTCACCCCAGACATAATTATAATCATTGTCTCAGTAAACCCTAAAGCCACCATTTCCAACATTTTGGAGGTGTCACTTAAAATGCAGGAGGCTGATCGACCATGATAAAATAAGGGCGTCTGACGTCGCCAAGCTAAACTGGCACTACCCTTAAATTATCATGGTCGATCAGCCTCCTGGTTTTGTGTGCCGCGGCTAAGTGGGTTGTGAGATGTGAACGTTCACATAAAGATGGAGAGAAAATGGTAACCGTTGCCATTCGTTAAAAACGGCTTTTAAAATAAAGACATTGTATTGTTTAGTGTACGCTTTTGTACGCTTTCTATTCTCGCTTCTATACTCTAGTTGTATGATAATCTTTAAAATGATTGTAAATTTGGCTTTGTATTATGTACGTGTTGTAATAAAGTACGTAATTTGACTTCACCTTTTCGTGCATATTTGTTTATTTTGTTTCTTTCTTTTGTTTATCCTTAAAGTAATTTACATACATGTTCAAAACTATTGTAAACGCAATTAACATAAACTAAGAAGAAGAAATCACACACACACTCACTCACTCACACACACACACAAACACACACAAACACACACACACACACACACACACACACACACACACACACACACACACACACACACACACACACACACATTAAAAGGATTTCTGACCATTTTATGTTTTTTTATGATTACATTTCCATATCCGAGTGGACTCTACTGCATTTGAGTGGACATCAGTGAAACCTGAGTTCGGCCAAGTAAGACGAGGTAGAATAACAGTTTACATCCCATAAAATATAGTTTCACGTTCACAGCTGCTTGCCACACATTTTCGAATCGGATGCTAATCTTGTTTGCCAACGTAACCCATTCAACCCCACGGCCGTATTTCCCCAATTTTGGAGGCGTCATCTAACGACTATGCACCAGTTGCAGGAGATGGATCGACATGATAATTCCAGGGTAGTGCCGGATTAGCTTGGCACTACCCTTCAATTATCTGGCACTACCCTTCAATTATCATGGTCGACCATCTCCTGCTGTAGTGCCTCAGGGTCTGAATGAGTTAAAATGTGTAACTGAAAGCTATGTCATCATTGATCCCTTATAGGTAGCGCCAAGCAAATCGGGCACTATCTATGAGTTATCACCGTGGATCAGTTGTAGGCGCATGGGACTGGAAGCGATAGGGGCAGAGCCATGCAGCGGTTGCACCTCTAGACGAACGTTCAGAACACAGTGTGTGGTTGCTGTAGGTGTGATGAGTTGCCTGGAAAAACACAGACATTTAACCCTTTACATCCGGAGGCTGATTGTGTACAAACTTGCTTATCGTCCTATGAAGGCTACATTACTGATTACAAGATAGATCGGACCATTTTATTTCAAGGGTAGTGCCAGAATGGCTTTGGAGCCTCAGGCGCCCAAGCCATTCTGGCACAACCCTTGAACTATCATAGTCAAATTTCTTCCAAGCATAAGTGTATCAGGATGAAAGTGGTTAAAAACAACTCAATACTGAAAATGTATCAGAAAAATTTACGCAGCTTTTCCGAAAATCTACTGCTATGTATCACATGCACGCATGGTGATACATATAAAACCCACACACTCAAGCACATGATTAACATTAATGAGGAATTGTCATTGTCATTTTGCACATTGCCTTTCCCCTCAACCAACCAACCAAGGCAACCAACCAACAATCAAACACACGCTTGACTAAATGAGAAAACGATGTAATGCGTCCCCCAAAAATCTAATTTCGACCGAGCCTAAAGAGAACAACGTGTTTTTTTAAGAAATGTGGGGCTGTGTTGCCAACGCTAGCAGAGACTGAAAGAACATCAACACACTGTTGGAGGCAACAACAACAAACAAAACAAACAAGCAAAAATAATTTGTCCTTCACTCTCGACAAGAACATCACCCAGTTGCAAGAGGTAAGATCCGCACGTGCCCCGCATTTGCGGGGGCACATGAGGGATCTATACCTCTTGCTGAAAACACATTGTATCCTCCTTCCTTAAAGGCTTCCTCACACGGAGAAACGAAACGAAACATTTCGTCGAAATGTCCGCATTTCAGACATTTCTCCAACATTTCACCGTTTCACGACATGCGAAACGACACATTTTCACGAAATAGAACCTGTCCCTATTCGCGAAACTGACATTTCGCCCGAAACATTTTACCCGTCGCCCAATCAGAAGCCGTCCGCTCGGTCACATGCCAATCTGACGTCATTCAAGCCCAAACACTGAGGATAGCAACGGTAAAGCGATGCAGTGGAGTCAGGTCTATTATGGCTAGAATTGCGTGATGTGACGCACGATTCTGTAAGATTTAAGCGGAGAAATCATTTTCGAAATGAAATCTATCAAGTATCATCACTAAAGTACTACCAAAATATGATTTTAGGTCAGTTTTCTGAACCCCACTTTCATCGGCTGCTCTGCAAAGTCGCCTACACAATGGCGGCTATCGCTTCGAGACGGCCGCGGCTCCTCGATTCACTTGAACCAGCCTTGTTTACGCATTCAAAAGCGCTTACGGTTATTCGATATGGTTTTCAGTTCACTTTAATTGTGCAAGAAAGGCACACATGTCTTATAAGTTTAGTTTTTAAGCGTCAGTAGTCAGAAATATGACCCGATAACCACCGATACAAACCAGAGCATGTGTCAGTGAAGAGTTACTTCCCTTGTACCAATCGAAATGAATTTTCACCGCGTTTCTGCGTGTGCGGAGGAGGCATTTCGATGCAATGAAAATATTTCGTTTCTTGTGCATTTCTTTTCTCCGTGTAGGGAAGCCAAAGACTTCCTCAGACGGAGAAACGAAAACGAAACATTTCGTCGAAATGTCCGCATTTCAGACATTTCTCCCAACATTTCACCGTTTCACGAAATGCGAAACGACACATTTCACGAAATAGAACCTATCTCTGTTTGCGAAACATTTCGCCGAAACATTTCTAAACCGTCGCCCAATCAGCGTCGTCCGCTCGGTCACACCCCAATCTGACGTCATTCAAGCCCACACACTGAAGATAGCAACGGTAAAGCGATGGCCGTGGAGTCAGGTCTATTATGGCTAGAATTGCGTGATGTGACGCACGATTCTGTAAGATTTAAGCGGAGAAATCATTTTCGAAATGGAATCTACTAAGTATCATCACTAAAGTACCACCAAAATATGATTTTAGGTCAGTTTTCTGAACCCCACTTTCATCGGCTGCTCTGCGAAGCCGCCTACAAGATGGCGGCTATCGCTTCGAGACGGCGGCATCCTCGATTCACTTGAACCAGCCCATGTTTACGCATTCAAAAGCGCTTACGTTTATTCGATATGGTCTGCAATTCACTTTAATTGTGTAAGTGAAGGCACACATGTCTTATATGTTTAGTTTTTTAAGCGTCAGTAGTCAGAAATATGACACGATATCCACCGATACAAACCAGAGCATGTGCAAGTGAAGAGTTACTTCCCCTGTACCAAGCGAAATGAATTTTCACCGCGTTTCTGCGTGTGCGGAGAAGGCATTTGGATGCAATGAAAATGTTTCGTTTCTTGTGCATTTCGTTTCTCCGTATAGGGAAGCCTTGTAGAGGGTTGGGGGATCATTGACGTTAACTTTACAAACACAACCTGCGTCCACCGACAGGTCAGTAACAGGTAACAAAGTGTGTTTGCTGTAAGCTTAAATAATAATAATAATAATAATAATTTATTTATTTATTTATTCATTTTAATTTGTTATCACTAATTTTTTTTCACGTATGACATTTGGTTTTACCGTTCGTTCGAAAGGGAGGCAAGAACGTAATTGGGAGATAAAAGGGAGGTAATGTCATACGTTATGCGTCTCCAGTTCCCCCCTGCACTCGAGGCCGGTCTCGCAGGGACAGTTGTTGAAGTGGGAGTGGCTGTTGGTGGTTTGGCTCACAGACCTCGTCCAGCCTGGCCAATGGGCGACAGTGACCCGTGTTCAAGAACCGCTTCCGGGTCAGTCGCGCGCAACACTCAAGCGCCGTACAGTCGGTGTCCACGGTACACACTGTCTGGCTCTCCTAGTTTGAAGACATCGAGCCTGACTCATGTCGTAATTGCTGAATGTGAAAGTGATTCCCCTAAAACACTGCATTGCAGTTTGAGGAGACAGATTTGACAATGATAGTTCAAGGGTGGTGCCAGGGCTTGGCGCCTGGAGGCGCCAGGCTATTCTGTCACCGCCCTTGAACTATCATGGTCGATCTATGACTTGTACTAACGTGTCAGGGCTGAATCAGAAAAATCATTTGTGCTGGTCTGTGGATTTCGGATCTTACAGAGCTAGGCCGTAAGGTATCCAGTAACAGACTGACCAGCAGCCACACGTGCGAGTATTTTTGACGAAAGTCAAAGAAACTACAGAATATCAACTTTCATAATGTGCATATCAGCCTACACAACTGTACTACGCCAAAAAAAAAAAAAAAAAAGAGGCATGTCATCTGCATCAACCATACGGTATAAATATTATGGTTTCACTAACCGCATAACAGGCAAAATAATAATTATTGAGAACAATCAGGTTTTCTTTTCCCCCTAGCAATCTGCAAGAGTCAGACGAAGAATACAGAATACAAAACAAGTAATACTTGATTAGCCTCTTGAGGTAAAAATGTACGAAAGGAACTTGTCCTGCTGCCTTCTCATTCACTTATCTTGCACAATGTCTAACAGCCTCTCCTGTCACACCCATACTCATATTTTCAAGACAAATATATTTGATCCGCGGAGGGCCATTGAACTTTCGTGTTTCAAAATAGCGTCTGATGAACGAGACGAGACAGCAAACGGTTATGTAATTTTTAAAGCCCGTCGTATATCGTGTATAGGCAACTATAGCGTTTCCTTTGGAAACGCTATAGTGGCCTATACACGATATACGACGGGCTTGACGTATTGATTTTGCAGCTAATAGACTATACGATTGAAAAAAGAAAAAAGAAAAAAACGGGCCTGCACAGATACTCAGAAAAATAGAACATTACTTACGACAAGAGCGATGGCAATGCACACCAGGACTAGCAGCGTACGGAACATGATAGTGTGCAATACAGCGCCAGTCAGATCTAGGCCGTGCTATGACCTGGCATTTCATTATCTTGCTTCTTTTTTTTCATTTTGTCGTGTCAAAGACACCATTTAAAACGTTCTTTTTTTAGAGCATTCTGTATGGTAACCCAATGGCACCACCGACAATCGTGAAAAAATGTTTCTGTGTTAGTGTAAATTTTACTCATGCATTCGCGTACATTTAAATACATGGGTACAAAGTGGTGTCAGGAAGAGGCATAGATCCTCATGAGCCCCGCAACTCGTGAAGATTTATGTTGCTTGCAGTTGGGTTGTGTTCATCAGTGAAATTAGATGAAATACTGCTACATGTAGTTTGCCCTTTGATGGCAAAGACAGTAAATCTATTTTTGTGAATAAGTCTTAGTATATTTTCATTGTAACGAAATGGCGCGTTTTGATTCAAGGCGCCAAACGCTTTAACTTGTTTCTTGAAGTAAAACTGACCATCATCTGAAATTTTCCGAACTCAAGTATTGCCAAGTTACATGAATATGAATGGTCCATTCTCGCGTGTCATCTTGAATGTAAAACGAAATTTGACGTCATCGTAGAACATCCTGATGAAAATATCAGATGATGTCATCGTGGGGCATCCAGGATGTATGTGGTGCATGTCCTCATACCGTTTTTATGTTCACAGTAAATTGAAAACGAGCTAACTCAGCGACAACTTTGACCTAGACGAATGCGGTGTAAAATGTAAATAGTGAGTCCATGTGGATTTCTCTCCTGTGACTTCAGAACATTTAGATGATGACACTGCCGCATCTGAGCTACGCACTGAAAACCCAGTCACCTCCTCCTGCCTAGAAACACAAACTGAGCCAGCATGAGACATATGAATCCACCTGTATACTCCTCGCATCTTGATAATCTCCACTTCTACTTCCGCGAACAGTCAAGAGGCACAGATCCATATGATCCCCGAGGACCGCGGGGATCAAGACTGAGGATATGTGTCTCTTGTTGATAATTTGCTTTCGTCGCGGGGGAGGGGGGGGGGGGGCTAAGTAGGAATTAGCTAACTTGAATCACAGATGAATCAGCAAGAGGTATATATACCTCTTCGGGGTATTCGTACAGCTTTGACTGAGCTGAAAACTCGGCACGGCCCGTGGGGCTCAAGAGGATATGTGTCTCTCTTGTTGATAAGTTGCGTTCGTCACAGGGTGGGGCCCTGCCATTGCAGGTTAAGAATAGTTGGTTGGTTGGTTAGTTCGGGGTTTAACGTCCACGGCACCGAAGTGATAATGGACAGCCCTGACGGGCGGGTTATGGGACACAGGAAAATCTATTGCCTGTGGAGTACGACCTGAATACTGATCAATTCAGGCGCACTGCAATTGTGCCACTTTGATTTACCATGACCTTTCAGCGGACATGCTACGGAACAAGCCCCTCTTTTCCCCCAAGGATTGCGAGCCCAGCTACCGGGGCCGGGACGGGGACTCGAACCCACGACCTTCGCTCTCTTGCTCCGACGCTTAACCGTCTGAGCTATTTCAGGCTCGTGGTTAAGAATAATGTAGACGAAGATAATACAGTACTTGCGCATTGTGGGCTTATGGTGCACTAAGCCCCCGTTTGAGGTCAGACCGCATTTTCCACCACAAGGATAGGAAACCTGCACGAAATGAGTCTGAGGAAAGCGTCTCTCTTGGATAGTTGTTGACTCCTGCCACCCCCCCCCCCCCCACCCCACCCCACCGCCCCCGCAAAAAAAAAAAAAAATAAATAAATAAAATAAAAAATTAAAATAAAAAAATAAAATAAAATAAAATTTAAAAAAATTAAATTAAAAATAAATAAATAAAATAAAATAAAAATAATAATAAAATAAATAATAATAATAAATAAATAATAAAAAATAAATAAAAATTATTTAAAAATAATAATAATAATAATAGTAATGGTAATAATAATAGTAATGGTAATAATAATAGTAATGGTAATAATAATAATAATGGTAATGATAATAATAATATTATAATAATATTAAATTATTAGTATGTCTTACAATAACGCTGGAAAAAGGACTGGCTTATCTTATGAAGTTTAAATGTCGTTAAATGAAAGCCTTTTGTGTTCTTCTTCTCCTTTGTACGCTGAAGAGTTCCTCCGTGGATAATCTCTCGGTTGCGTGTGCTAACTCACATGAATTGTGAGAAAAGGCGTGCAGAAATGTGTTTGTTTGACTCACTGTGCCCGAGGTACGAAATACCCACATTTTGGAGTTATCCTCTGAGGACTGCATTACAGTTCAGGAGACAGGTCGACCATGATAGTTCAAGGGCGGTGGCAGAATAGCTTGGCGCTTATAGGCGCCAAGCTATTCTGCCACCACCCTTGAACTATCATGGTCGAGCCATATCTTGCTGTGGTGTGTCGCGGGCAGGAGGAGTTATCCGCCGGTTCAGTGCCAACTGCTGCAGACTTTGTTTCTGCAATATTCTTTGATTCAAGACAAACACACACACACACACACACACACACACACACACACACACACACACACACACACACACACACACACACACACACACAAAACACCTACACGTCCGAGAAACATGGATTTAAAGTGTTGTCAGCAAGAGATATAGATCCTCATCAGCCCCCGCAATTGCGGGGGCTCATGAGGATGCCTCTTGCTGTTGGGTGATGTTCAGATTTTCTCGGCGCTGCACGGGTTAAAAGAAAACATCGATAGCCTGTTGCATTGGTGAATTTTAGCAATCTAAGGCTACCATACAGCAGATCGCTTTAATAGTAGTCGCTGTCTGGGAACTAGTGAAAATTAATACGGTAGACTTTGAAATGGGGCTGGTCGGAGCGCTTTCCAGAGCATGCACATGACGGTTTTGGCGTGCGGGGCAGAAATTCTGACAAAGAAGTACCACGATAAAAATGATGTCACGTCTAGCTACCCAAACCTTGCTGGAGAACGTCTTTTGGGCGCTAAAGCGCTGTACGTGTGTGTGTGTGTGTGTGTGTGTGTGTGTGTGTGTGTGTGTGTGTGTGTGTGTGTGTGTGTGTATGTGTGTGTGTGACAGCGACTAAGGCCCGCGTTTGAGGACGGACAAGCTTGAAATTTCAGGATATTGTCCCTTAAAGAATTTTTTCCCCCGATGTTTTGTTTAAGATGCTCACTGGCGAGAAAATGTCCGTTTCACAAAAACTGGTTGATCGACACTGGAGTCCGTATTTGTTCTTATTTGTACTGGATATTTTGCATATAGCTAGATAAAAGAGAAATATTGAATGAGTTCGTTAACCAGCATTGTACCTCTAGTAATAATGTTTTGTTTTGTTTTAATAAATTAATTTCACGAATTATATGGGTTAATCTTAAAACAATTGAATTTTTTTAACGAAAAACAAGATGAGGATTTCATCCCAAAGTCTACCGTATTGTTTAGAGCTCAGATGCGTTTGTCTTTTAGAACATTCAGAGTTGTTAAAATTTTAAGGCTTATTAATATTATGTTGATCCCGGCATTTCCCTCATTAGTCTCATGACGCCGTGTTCACAGTGACGACACGATGTTATACGTCATTATCGCAGTACTAACATTTGACATATCAGAGAATCAACTTTGCAGTTTTCTTGCTTATTTTCACGCCTAGGGCTTACAGAGCACAATTTGACCTAATCCTACACAAGGGCCGGGACAAACAGCAGGCTTATGAAAACACTGTTTATGAAAAATCATGCGGGTATTAATGAGAAGATAGGTTTTTGTTTTGTTTTTCTTGGGGGCGGGGGGGGGGGGATGTAAAAGAAAAATTAAAGTTATTTTAACATTTTTACAAATGACTCCTAAAGAGTGGTGCAGAAAATTGTCTGATTTTCACACCTAGGGCAGACAGGTCACAATTGACCTCATCGTACCCGACAGCCGAGACATACTGTAGGCTTATGTAAATACCGTATACGAAAAATCATGCGATTATTAACGAGAAGATTTTTTTTCCCCGTAAAAAAGATTCAGTTGTTTTAAGATTAACCCATATAATTCGTGACATTAATCCCCAAAACGTGAAAATATATTTTTTTAAAGAATGTTGACGTATCACTCAAAAAGTTCTAGAGGTACAATGCTGGTTAACGAACTCGTTCAATATCTCCCTTTTATCTACCCATGTGCAAAATATCTGGTAAAAATAAGTAAAATTACGTACTCCAGTGTGGATCAACCGGTTTTTGTGAAACGGCCATTTTCTCGCCAGTGAGCATCTTAATCAAATGACATCGAAAAAAGATTTCGATATCATTCTTTTAGGGACACTATTCTAAAATTTCAAGCTTGTCCGTCCTCAAACGCTGGCTCTAGTCGCTGTCACACATACACACACACACACACACACACACACACACACACACACACACACACACACACACACACACACACACACACACACACACACACACACACACGCGCGCGCGCGCGCGGCGCCTTGACGCCCAAAAGACGCTCTCTAGCAAGGTTTGGATAGCTAGATGTGACGTCATTTTTATCTTGTTACTTCTTTACCAGAATTTCTACCTCGCACGCCAAAACGTCATGTGCATGATCCGGAATGTGCTCCGACCAGCCCCATTTCAAAGTCTACGGTATTTTTAATACGGTAGACAAAAAATAATCTTCTCATTAATAATCGCATGCTTTTTTTGTTTGTTTGTATACGGTATTTACATAGGCCTACTGTTCGTTTCGGCTGTCGGGTACGATTAGGTCAATTTGTGACCAGTATGCCCTAGGTGTGAAAATCAGACACTTTTCTGCACCACTTTTTCGGAGTCATTTGTAAAACAGCTAACATAACTTTAATTTTTCTTTTACGAAAAAAAAAAATCTTCTCATAAACAGTGTTTGCATACCCCTGCTATTTTCCCCGGCCTTGGGGTAGGATTAGGTCAAATTGCTCTAAGCATGAAAATCAGCAAGAAAATTGTAAAGTTGATCCTCTGATACGTCAAATGTTAGTACTGTGATGATGACGTATAACATCGAGTCGTCGCTATGAACACGGCGTCGTGGGGCTAATGATGCCATGACGTGAAGCTTAAAGTGACGTCATTTCGCTGCTCGAGCTATTCTTCTTCTTCAGAATAGCTATGCTACGCCAGACCACAGAGCTTACGAATGGCGGGAATCCCCGTGTGTCCGTCTTTATTTTTGTATGCCAGTGTGTGTGGATCAGAGGGTGGGTTAGATTAGAAGGAGATGAATTTCTGTCGCTACACGAGCCCACAGAGCGTACTAATGGCGGGAAGCGCAATGTGTCCGTCGTTATTTGTGTGCGCCGACGTGTGTGTTCATCAGAGGTTGGCTTAGAGAGGAGGGAAATTGATTAGCATAATAAGCCAAAAAATATGAAAAACTCTGAATGTTCCTAAAAGATAAACGCATCTGAGCTCCAAACAATACGGTAGACTTTGGGATGAAATCCTCATCTGGTTTCCCCTTCTTGTTCGGTGGGCAAGACACCTTTTCTTTAGTAATCACGGGGAAGGTTTATGGCATGTTCTCCTGGCTGCGTGTTTAATACATGGATTTAGAAAGTGGTACAATTCTGTTACTATCCCTTACTATCTCAATGGGTGCAAATGGTGTTTTTGAAATCAACGCCAAAGAAAGATGGATACAAAGTTGTCTCAACAAGAGGCATAGATCCTCATGAGCCCCCGCATATGCGGGGCGCATGAGGATCTATGTTTCTTGCAGTTGGGTTGTGTTTCGTTTTCCTCCGCAGTGAAGGGGTTATTATTATGTGACAACGTACTCGGTCCCACAAGACAGCAAGACCATTTTTGTGAAAAGGGAAATTGTCATTGCCTTACAATCATAGCCTCGCTTTTCTGTCTCAACCGTGTACTGGCTTTTTTTCAAGACTGTGATAAGCTTGTGTTATCTCATATGCCGATGATAAAATTATCAATTTTTGTAGATATCCTTTGAGGTCCATATCACAGTTCTGGAGACAGATCGACCATGATAGTTCAAGGGTAGTGTCGGAATAGGTTGGCGCCTACTCTTGGCGCCAAGCTATTGACACCATCCTTGAACTATCATGGTCGATACACATCCTGTCGTAACACGCCAGGGCTTTATGGGTTATGTTAGCGGCTCTTTCGAGGGGCACGTAATCTTTGCATAGGAAATTTCGCTCGCCCTGATCACTTTGAACACAACATTTTAGCATGAAACGAAACAGGCATCTGCGCGAACAGTTCAGCATCAGACGCTTGTAGCTTCAAATCCTAAGCCTACACTGTAACCAGAGCCGTAGAACTGCTCACAGACGTACATACTAGCAATGTTTTTGTAGGACATCGTAACAGCACGCACAATGAAAATCCACCACGCAACAAGGAGATAAAAAAAAAGTGGGTTATGCAAGGTTACAAAGTAAAGTAGATTATAGCACTGGGTTACGCAAGATCTCGCAGCGTCATCGAGTGAAACAGTTTCGTTGCCTTCTCAGAGTTAGAAACACAATGGTAAATGAGGCCAACAAATCCATCTACAATTCCCAACCCTTCACCGTAAGCGAAGGCAGACTGCGTGCTTCAAAACACACAACAATTCAACTTCAAATATCCGCAGCCGCCAAAGGAACATAGATAATAATTGGTTTCAGCAAGAGCTATAGATCCTCATGAGCCCCCGCGACTGCGGGGGCTCATGAGGATCTATACCTCTTGCAGTTGGGTGGTATTCAATTTTTCTTAGATGTGAAGAGGTCATGTCCGCAACCTACACGCCCGTAACCTGTCGCAGATATGGAACGCAGCGGGATAAAAATCAAAGGTGTGGGAGTTCCCGTCTGAAAACTACGCTTCAGTTCCGGACATAGACAGGCCATGATAGTAGAATGGCGGTGTTTGAACAGCTTGGCAATTTTACGTTGGAAATGTATTTTTCGACTGATTTTCAGACATTAAAATATTCGAGTTAAACATTGGATCAAAATCAAACGCGCCCGCGCGCACACACACACACACACGCCCACACACACAGGGAGACAAAAGCCTCAGAGTGGGTTACCTACCATTTTATGTGAAAATGGGTTCCCATATTTCTATTTATTCTAGGGCTCTGGAGTTGATGCGAATGTTTAGAACTCACATTATAACTAAGCTCTACAACTTAAAATAAAATAGACATTTTCTAGAAACAGAGCCACTGGATGGAGAAAAAATGGGTTTCTACCAATAAAATGGGTGCCTGTCACACCAAAACTGGCATTACAGTGAAAATGGGTGTACTTTTCAAATCATTCATTTTAGCATGGACTATTTTAATAAAATTAGGTGTCTGTAATAAGGTAAAGTTCATGGAATATTTGATACTTCTTTTGCACATTTATTTGATTGTTGTCATTCTTTTTTTCAACTTTATGTGTATTCCTTTTTTTTTTTCCTGCATTAAAATTGTCAAGAACAATGACACAACACACAGTGAACAAAATACCTCACTAAACATATCTCCGGTTGATTGTATTATGATTGTTTTGGTGGGGTTGTGGGGGGGGGTTGAGCGGGGGGGGGGGAGGGTGGAGGTCATCACGTTTGGTTTATAGAGCTGCTGAATGCTCTCTTATGTATAAAGATTTTCATTATCAGTGGAATCAGTAGGTCATTTCAGAGGCGCGCACCGAGTTGCACGTCGAACCACTCACAAATACACATTTGGAGTGCACCAGATGGATCTAGTTGGCCAAGTCCCACATTCCACACTATAGGACAGCTAAGACTGAGAAGCAATCACGGCGTTTATGGTGCGGTACAAGGTTTAAAACTAAAAAAAATTGTTGTTTTTAGAAGCGTGTCGGGCAACAGTTTTTATTAAAACTGTTTTAAAACCTCTTTTAACTCAACTTTTGTTAATGTTAAAAGTGTTTTAATTTACAAGCGTGTCGTAACTGTTATGCATCTATTCCACGTATAGTGGTGGATATTTTTCCCATTGTCGCCTTCTCTCTTCGCCCAACACTCGATTTTCCAGTCCTTCCCTCAAACGGACAGCATTCACACAATAATACTTTACTATTACATCTTTTGACATTACGTATCTTTCTCTGACCTAGCATTACATCCGAAAATGGCCCATCCAAGCCTGCACACTTTTTTGCTGCACTAAACGACCGACTGCAGCAGACGACGCACGTACCGACGCTGACTGTGTGACGTCATTTGCATTCAATCAATTTGTGCATACACTCCAAGAGGAGATGCAGCCAAAACATTCATAACACCGACAAACCTACGAAACAAAGCAACAGGTTGAACCAAAAGGTCAGGCAGGACACAAGACAACAGCAGCCTCACCCAAAGTCTATACGTCCTCTCTCCCACTGCGCACTCATACAATCACTTCACTTCATAGCAAGTTGCTCGCGTACAAATATATTGCCCAAGTCCCTGGCACATTGATACATTGCTCTCAAATTTACCACGAGACATGACCTCCCACCACATCACCCCGAAAGCACAACACGACACTTTTTTTTAACAAAACAACCACACCCTCAAATAACAAACCTCATTTTGCAGCAACATAAACAATTTACTCCCTCACACAACTACGATACCATCCCCCCCCCCCCTCCCCCTTTCGTATCTCTCCGTTTCACTTCGGCTCACTGATGCAGTCGACCAATCAGGTATTAAGTTATTTATAGCTGAGAAGGGTGATGTCGCACACACACACCCATTTTAGGGGTTTTGTGCGCGCGCGCGCGCACACACACACACACATACACTACTGGGACACGTTCAAACACAGTAGTGGAGTGTCTTTTAAACACAAAAGTGCACGTAGAAACCCCAAAATGAGAAAAACTGATTTTTAAAATATTTTTTTATGACTTGTTACCGCAAGACAATGCAGAAACAACCCTCAGAAAAAATGGGCGTGTGACTTGGGCACACAGAATTTTACACACACCCATTTTCCATAAGAATGGTAAAGACAGTCACCCATTTTAGGGCTTTTGTGCACACACACACACACACACACACACACACACACACACACACACACACACACACACACACACACACACACACACACACACACACACACGCACGCACGCAGGCAGGCCACACACACACACACACACACACACAAACACACACACGCACGCACACACACACACACACACACACACACACACACACACACACACACACACACCAGTAGCTGGGCCGTAACACGTTTGTTCGTCAGCTTTTTTATTCGTCAGGGTATTTACCCGACCACATATAGTAGCGTACCTTCATGTTTGTGTATGTATGTTTCTCCTGCCTACTTCCTAAGTTCCGGAGAAAGACATGGGTTATATAAGAGACCTGATCCATTCTTATTAGGAATGGAAATGATTGTCTTATTCTATACCTGCGTATTTCTCTGTGGGCTGGCGATTGGGTGCCTGATAGGCGGGGGCAGGGGATCTAACTGTTGTCTGTCCAGCGCTGTGATTCCCCTTGGTTTGAGTACTGACAATTCTGCCAGCGCTAGCCTCACCTATCTGGTTTGTGAGTATCATGTATACCTCGAGGCAAAATTTGTATCGTTACATTGTTGTGTAATGTTCTGTGCATCTACTGTGGGAAATCAGGGTATTTACCCGACCACATATAGTAGCGTACCTTCATGTTTGTGTATGTATGTTTCTCCTGCCTACTTCCTAAGTTCCGGAGAAAGACATGGGTTATATAAGAGACCTGATCCATTCTTATTAGGAATGGAAATGATTGTCTTATTCTATACCTGCGTATTTCTCTGTGGGCTGGCGATTGGGTGCCTGATAGGCGGGGGCAGGGGATCTAACTGTTGTCTGTCCAGCGCTGTGATTCCCCTTGGTTTGAGTACTGACAATTCTGCCAGCGCTAGCATCACCTATCTGGTTTGTGAGTATCATGTATACCTCGAGGCAAAATTTGTATCGTTACATTGTTGTGTAATGTTCTGTGCATCTACTGTGGGAAATCAGGGTATTTACCCGACCACATATAGTAGCGTACCTTCATGTTTGTGTATGTATGTTTCTCCTGCCTACTTCCTAAGTTCCGGAGAAAGACATGGGTTATATAAGAGACCTGATCCATTCTTATTAGGAATGGAAATGATTGTCTTATTCTATACCTGCGTATTTCTCTGTGGGCTGGCGATTGGGTGCCTGATAGGCGGGGGCAGGGGATCTAACTGTTGTCTGTCCAGCGCTGTGATTCCCCTTGGTTTGAGTACTGACAATTCTGCCAGCGCTAGCCTCACCTATCTGGTTTGTGAGT
>BTPG01000006.1:207320788-207393288 GCA_036245525.1 Semisulcospira habei
ACTGACAATTCTGCCAGCGCTAGCCTCACCTATCTGGTTTGTGAGTATCATGTATACCTCGAGGCAAAATTTGTATCGTTACATTGTTGTGTAATGTTCTGTGCATCTACTGTGGGAAATCAGGGTATTTACCCGACCACATATAGTAGCGTACCTTCATGTTTGTGTATGTATGTTTCTCCTGCCTACTTCCTAAGTTCCGGAGAAAGACATGGGTTATATAAGAGACCTGATCCATTCTTATTAGGAATGGAAATGATTGTCTTATTCTATACCTGCGTATTTCTCTGTGGGCTGGCGATTGGGTGCCTGATAGGCGGGGGCAGGGGATCTAACTGTTGTCTGTCCAGCGCTGTGATTCCCCTTGGTTTGAGTACTGACAATTCTGCCAGCGCTAGCCTCACCTATCTGGTTTGTGAGTTTTTTATTCGTCGAATAGTAAGTCGGATGCAGGTCACAGAAATAAATGCCAGTATATTAGTTTTAGATTGACGGTAGCAGTGGTGTTTATATCGCCCCTTTCTCCTTTTCTTTTCCAATTCTAATAAGAGTTATTCAAACATCAGAATCAGACCAAAGACGTCGGGCCCCTTTATAGTAAGAACTGGAGGGGCAGTTTGGCTGTATCGCACCGATCACTGTGGCAAACGTCCTGGCAGCAGTCGTACAGTTAACCCCCTTAACCCCACGGCCGCATTTCCAAACTTTTGGAGGCGTTGTCTAATGTAACGACTATGCACCTGTTGTAAGAGATGGACTGATCATGATAATTCAAGGGTAGTGCCAGATGAGCTTGGCGCCTTCAGGCGCCAAGCTCATCTGGCACTACCCTTGAATTATCATGATCAATCCATCTCCTGCTACAGTGTCCCGGGACTAAAAGGGTTAACACCTGATAAGTACCTCACACCAGAACACCTATTTATGTTGCTATCGAAATCTGCCTGCCGTCTGCAATGCCATAAAAAGCCTAAAAAAAATGGACGAACCTGTTTGTTTAAAAATACCTATGGATAAAATACATTACTTCAACATCGGATATGAAAGAGATATTGCACTGGTTTACGAATCGCGTACAAAAAAAATTGTCGTATGTAAAAGCTTTTTCGTGATTTCCATTAAGTCGAATTTCATTAAGGCGAATTTTTATTGTGCATCGTGCATATAAAACTGAATAAGATTCGAAAGAAAACGGAGTTTAGTTTTTGTTTATTTAGAATACACAAAATTGTCCAGATATTTGTGATTCTCAGTGAAGAGTATGAAAATACACAAGCAAATTATTTCTGTGAATTTATTTAAAAGCCTGATTTTCTTACGCATGCTTACACACAGTGTGAATCTGATGACTTGTCTAGAAGGTAGCATAATCGCATACAGTATTCGGGGGTTCTTTCTCCGGGTACTCCGGTTCTTCCACCCCCCCCCCCCCCACCACACACACACACACACACACACACACTTTGGTACCGGTCTCAGGCCACTTTACAAAATTTCAAATACAAGCGATCAAAAATCTCTGTAACTTCAGTAGCTGACTGGCCCTTCGTTTGTCTTGTACTGTGTTTGTACTGTGTTTGTCTTAAATGGCGTAAATCCGTGTCTGTTTCGTGTGTGTGTGTGTTGGGTTTCAGGCGCGGCGCTTTGAGTCGATTTCCCCAAAAATTGAGAAAAAGCGCCTATATAATAACGGTATTATTATTATTATTATTATTCGTTTCATAGTCTCTCCTGATAAGGTAGGCAGGATGTAAATAAAGATATTATATGCACGTATATATTTTCTTTCATTCTTCTAAATTGTACAAAATTTATGATTACTGTATGCATTATCTATTTTAAAACGACCTGGGAAAAAAAACTTGTCAATGTTGACACATATATAATTATATAGTTGTGCGGAGTTTTCAGCTGAAAGCTGTACGAATACCTCCAAGTGGTATAGAACCATATGAGCCCCTCGCTAAAGTGGGGGCTCATGAGGATCTATACCGCTTGCTGATGGAATAAAAACGAGTGTGATTAAAGTCAGTTAATTCCTATTTAGGTCCGCCCCTTGCGGCACGAAGTGTGATCGGTGGAGTGTGTGATAAAGCTGACAACTAACAGAAACAGATCTTTCACTGTGCAGCCGAAAGCTGTGGATGCTTGCAAGAGGCATAGATCCTCATGAGCCCCCGCTTTAGCGGGGGCTCATGAGGATCTATGCCTCTTGCAGGCGGACAGAAAACTTGTCTGTGATCAGTAGTTGAGAGCGCACAACATGGCCACTCCTCGCTTGATCCAGTGTTGCTGTGGTTTGTCGCTCGGGACTTCCACAGTGAAGACGAAATTTGTGGAGTGGCCGGTAGTGGACAGAGTACCTGCAATCAGATATACGCTGTACAATTTCTTTCACAAATTTGTTTTAATCCTGTATCAACTGCCTCATCGCTTACACGAACAGGATCCCAGGACAGCAGTCGATCTGGTGCAAACTGCTCTATCACTTACTTGGTGTTCGTGATTACGTGAATACGACCCCAGGACAGAAACAGCCTTTGAAAACCACTGCATCACTTACAAGCCCTTACAAACTGCTCTATTACTTACACGCTGTTTTTGAATACGCCCCCAGGACAACAACTCTTTTAAAACCTGCGCCTGCAGTTTTATTACTTACATGCTGCTCATGAATACGGCCCCAAGATATACACCAGCTCTTTTACATCTTTCACGACTACTTCAACACTTACACGCTGTTCATGAACATGACCCCATGATGGCAATAGCCCTTTCACACACTTGTGTGCAGTAAAAATGAAAAGAAGCTAATAAACGTCATTGTGGTGGTCATCATCATCATCATCATCATCACCGCCACTACCACCCACCACCACCATCACAACAAACATAACCCTGGTTCTCGGATCTGCTGAAGTACGCGTACTGTACAGCGGGCACCGTATATACACCGAGAGCACTAAGTACTGTAGCGGGCACCGTATATACACCGAGAGCACTAAGTACTGTAGCGCAGGGCACCGTATATACACCGAGAGCACTAAGTACTGTAGCGGGCACCGTATATACACCGAGAGCACCAAGTACTGTAGCGGGCACCGTATATACACCGAGAGCATTAAGTACTGTCTTTCTTTTGCTGGCCACTGGACCACAGCAGCAGCCATACCACACTGAAATAGAGGATCGGTCGACCATGATAGTCCACGGAAGGTGCCAGAACAGCTTAGCGCCTTTGGAGTTGTGCTCTAGGACGATGTACCCGCCCAGGAGACATATTGGCTATGACAGTTTCGTGGTGGTGCCAGAATGGTCATGGCGATTTTGGAATTGTTCTCTCAGAACTAAGTACCATAACCGACCATGGCAGTTCAGCGGTGGTGCCAGAATAGCTTGGCGCCTCCAGGAGCCAAGCTATTCTGGCACCACCACTGAACTGCCATGGTCAATGTATCTCCTGAACAGTCCTGTTGAAAACCACCATCACCACGGCCACCAGTACCACCCACCGCCATCATCACAACAAACAAAACCCGACTGGCCGACCTGCTCGAGTGAGAGTCTTGTACAGGGGACACTCGTAAATGCCGGAGGTTGGCATCTTCCTGTCCGGTGAGGGGATGAGCCAGATAGCCGGCATGTCCGTGAACAGCTCCTTCGGCCGGGACTCCTCCAGCACCATCCGGGTCATGTCCCAGCGTGCACCTTCCACAAACAGGCCCCGGATGTAACAACCATCTTTCGGTGCCTGCGTCAAGGTCGCCCAATGTTTGGTTAGCACCTGCAGCAGGGAAGGTCATTGGGACAGTAATGATAATGTCTCTACTGCTACTACTAATGTCACTACTACTACTTCTACTACTACTTCTTCAACATGCTAAGTATCGTTAACCCATACTGCGCCTCCGTCGGCTGAAAAAAGATCAATGTCTCTAGTTGATTCCTTCAGCAAACCGTTTTCCGGGGTGTCAAAACCAGACGTGTCCACGTTTAAACCCTTTGGCTGTCGGCAGCGGTTTATGGCGCGATGATTCCTGCCGGACTATAACCCTTCCTGTCGGACTCTAACCTTCCTGTCGGACTATAACCCTTCCTACCCCCACCGGGTCTGCCCTAGGGGACCTTGGTGGGGTTGTCTACTTTTTAGTTCCTAGGGTCACTTGTCTAACCCTGCAAGGTGGGTTCTACTCTTTTGGGGGTTGTATTTCTGTCTTTCTGGCCCATTCATCTGTTTTTTTCTTTGAAATTCTCCCTCCTGTCTGCGCTTCTTGCAGTTCTTTTCTTCATTTAGCGCAGGCACGTCCTGAGAAGGCCTTTGTCGCTTGCGGGACGTAAAGCAATCTATACTCACTCATATACTTATAACCCTTCCTGTCGGACTCTAACGCTTCCTGCCGGACTATAACCCTTCCTGTCGGACTCTAACCATTCCTGCCGGACTATAACCTTTCCTGCCGGACTCTAACCCTTCCTGTCGGACTATAACCCTTCCTGTCGGACTATAACCCTTCCTGCCGGACTATAACCCTTTCTGTCGGACTATAACCTTCATGTCGGACTATAACCCTTCCTGTCGGACTATAACCCTTCCTGTCGGACTATAACCCTTCCTGTCGGACTATAACCCTTCCTGTCGGACTATAACCCTTCCTGTCGGACTCTAACCCTTCTTGCCGGACTATAACCCTTTCTGTCGGACTATAACCTTCATGTCAGACTATAACCCTTCCTGTCGGACCATAACCCTTCCTGTCGGACTATAACCCTTCCTGTCGGACTATAACCCTTCCTGTCGGACTATAACCCTTCCTGTCGGACTATAACCCTTCCGGCCGGAATCGTCGCGACTAAAACCGCTACCGACAGCCAACGGATTAGAATGCGCCTGATTGCAGCAACCGTCTTCACGATACACAGATCATTATTTTGATACTGAATAAGGTTTAAAAAGTCGAGCAGCGTACTATAAACTCGAAGCTGATGGTGTCAATCGGTATCTTCATCTTGCGGGCGTAGTTCTGCAGTGTCCCCGTCAGGAAGGCTTGCGGGAAGAAGAAGCCGGAGATCCAGAACACCTGTCACAAGAAGAACGGCTACAGTGCAAACTCTGGCCCTAAGTCCGTCTTGATAGACCACCTGTACATGCAGCCACCTAAACTGTCAACACTTTCCGCGGCTGCATGCACAGAAAAGTACGGTTAACAGTTTCGGCGGAAACATGCACTGGAGGTGTTTTTTTTTTAAACTCATTCAGCCCGACGGCCGTATGTCCCAAAATTTGGAGGCGTCATCTAATGACTATGCACCAGTTGCAGAAGATGGATCGACCATGATAATTCAAGGGCAGTGCCAGACTAGCTTGGCGCCGACAGGCGCCAAGCTAATCTGGCACTACCCTTGAATTATCATGGTCGACCCATCTCTTGCTGTAGGGCGTCGTGGCTGACTGGATTAAAGGTGTTCCGCATCAATAGCTGCGCAAGTGTCGTATAGCGTTGCCGCCGAAAACACTAGTCTACACTTTCGCAGTCACCTGTGCTGGGTGCCTTGAACGAGTTAAATTAATTCAGGTCTTACAGCTGGAGGCTGATTCGCCAAGATAGTTCAAGTGAGTTGCCAGAATAGCTTGGCGCCCTGAAGGCGCCATGCTATGCTGGCAGTGCCCTTGAAGTGTGATGCGGAGGGCATTTTCATCCGTGTTGGATTAGCTTTTAGCAAGGGCGTCGATACATAGACCTACTTGCCTGGTTTCAGCAGCCAGGCCAGAAACAGCCAAATGAGTATGGTTGGGGGGGGGGGGACGATTAACCCTTTGGCTGTCGGTAGCGATTGTTGTCGCGATGATTCCTACAGGATGTCAGGGTATTGTTATTCCGACAGGAATCATCGCGACAAAAATCGCTACCAACAGCCAAAGCGCTGATACATCTCCCACTACCATGGCAACTTACGCTAGGGATGCCGTGGTCAATCCACTCGCTGATAAAGTTCATCCGTTGGCACAGATCCACTACCCACGATCCCAGTGGCTTCAAGGACGGGTAGGCCTGCACAAGACGACACACCAATTCTCATAAACACCCAGTCGCTTCAACGATGGGTACACTTCCACAAAACGACACTAACACTGCACTAGTTCCTATAAAACACTGAGTTCAAAGCGGTTTTTTTTTAAAAGTCCCTTCTATTTATAGAAGGGACTTTTTTTAAGACAGGTAGCGGTGGAGCGAATTTATTAGCAAGTCCATGATGTCAAAGGCGGGCAGGCCTAAACCTCCCACAATGAAAGTAACAAGATAAAAAATTACGTCAAGTCTAGTTACGCTAATTTCGCTGCTGAATGTACATTTTGGCTCGAAGCGTCGTATGTGCGTATGTACGTCACCGCCACTGTCTGACTTTCTCCAGAGGTCAAGGTTTTTTACTTTTTTATTTTTTTTTTCTGGAGAGAATTAATTTTTACTGAAGAAGTTGAAAGGGTAAAAAGCTAGCTAACGAACTCATCCAAAATGTCTTTCTCCAAACTAGCTGTATCGGGTCACCTGAATGCTCTTCTGAAAGCGCGACTTCTTCTCCTTCTTCTTGTCGTTCGCAGTGGGCTATACGGTCAGTCCTGCACCGGCGATGAATGACGTCGTTTTCTCCAGGTCTTCTCGACTGCCGTAGAGTTTGGTCTGCAGTGGATTTGGCGACGGGCACACTTCTTTTCTTTCATCGTCCAGTAGGGGGCATCTCTGGAGAATATGTTCTGCTGTTTGGTCTTCCTGACCACAGGCGCAGGTGGGTGATAGAGCTTGAGCTTTCTGTTCATGTGAGCGTTCAGTCTGTTGTGGCCGGTACGCAGTCTGATCAGGACGACTTGCTGCTCTCTGGTCATTGTGTGGTAGTCATCTCTGTTTGACCTCGGCCTCATCAATGCCTTGATGATTGTCTTTTGCTCACTATAGCTGACGCTGTTTTCTTGTTGATCTTTTGTGGCTCCTTCTTCGCCAGCTCGTCTGCCCTTTCATTTCCTGGTACCCCACAGTGGGCTGGTATCCACTGGAGAACAACTCTTCTGATTTGTCTGACCTTATGCAAAGCTCTGGTCAGCTGGGGGAGCTTGTCGTTCTCGAGGGCCTGAAGGACTGAAAGGGCATCGGAGAAGAAGACAACTTGGTAGCATGCGTCTGTGGAATTCTGAACCATGGAGGCGGCCTGCATAAGTGCTTCGGTTTCTGCTTTGTAGTTTGTGCAGTGTTTGCCGGTGGCTACACTGGATGTGGCTGTATGTGGATCAGGATGCCAGCACCTCCATTGGAAACGGCATTTGTTGCTGACCCATCAGTGTAGATGTGGATCCATGCCTCCTTTGGGTACTGTTCGCAGATCAGGGCTAGGGTGAGTGCCCGTCGAACGGTGTCATCCTGACTGTCTCCTGAGGCAGCATGTGGGACACTGGTGCAGATCTGGATGTGTGGTTTGTCCACTGCCTAAGGGTTTTCCTCTTCTTCTGTGATCAGAGGTAGAGTGCTCTGTGGAAGGACTTCCCTGTACTGTCGAGAAAGTCGCATGCTCTCACGGACAAAGCTGCTTCTTTTGAGCCGGTTCTTGGTGAGGTTGCTCAGTCTGTGCTTCATGGGGTGGTCGGGCAAGCACTTGAGCTTCTCAGCCTGTACCATGGTTTTGGCTTCTCTCCTCTGGCTGAGAGGTTGGATTGTGGTCAGCTTCTTCATTTCCTTGATTGGAGTGGATTTCATTGCACCAGTGATGAGTCGAAGAGCCTGGTTTGCACTCGGTCGAGGGTCTGCAGGTTCGTCTTGGCTGAGGTTGACCACGCTGTGGAGCCGTACTCGATTTGGGGCCTGACTGTTCCCTGGTATACTGTCTTCAGTATCTTCTCGTTCGCTCCCCAGGTGGTACCTGCTAGTTTCCTATGGCCAGCTTGCACCGGGCCGTCGCCTCTGCCTGTGCAATGTGTGGTTTCCAGGTCTGACGTCTGTCGAAGGTGACACCAAGGCAGGTAGCTTCTTCATCCTCTCTCAGAGGGGTTCCACCAAGCTTGACGATTCCGGCTTTCTGCTTTGGGGACAATGTGAAGAGGGTGGTGGAGGATTTCTCTTTGTTGACGGAGATGCACCAGTCTTCTGCCAATGCATTCAGCTTATCTGCCGCTTTCAGCTGCATTCTGTAGGTGGCAGTACTTGCATGCTCCTCCTTGCACCAGATCACAAGGTCGTCTGAGTATAGGGCAGCTTTGATTCCCTTGGGCATCTCAGACACCCGATCGTCGATGAAGAGAAGGAAGAGGGTAGGGGAGAGGACTCCGCCTTGCGGGACGCCATGACGAAGGAGGAATTACTTGCTTTTGGTCTGGTCGACGCTGACTCTTGCCCTGCGGTTGAAGAGATAGGAGCGTATCCACTGGAACATGTTACTTAGTTAGTTAGTTATTTGGGTTTAACGCCGAGCAGGCGACTAAGGCCATCTCACGGCGGGATGGGTAAAAATCTGGTCAGCCAGACTAAAAGCAAGGTCTTAAGACAAGATGTAAATATAGATTAAAAATCTCAGGCTAAAATGTCGCACATGTCTTGAAAAGAAACGTCTACAGACTCTCAAAAAGGGCAAATAAAAAAAATTCACATAGTCTATGAATGCTCAGATCTTGTTAAAAATATTGCATTCTCTCAAAAAATTGAAGATTTTGTCCGGGGGAACATCCCGGAACAAAACCTTCAAGGAGTCTGCTGTGAAGTGTTTATATCTGGTGTCAATTAGGTCAGCACAATACAGCAAAAAGTGTCGAACAGAAAACTGCTCATCACAGGCAAAACACCATGGACGCTCATCCTGTTTAAGTAAATAAGAGTGCGTAACGTACGTGTGCCCGATGTGGAGCCGAGCAAGGACAGTCTCCTCACGGCGGCTGCCGCAGCGGAAAGGTAGACTGTCGGACAACTTAGGAAGAGCTTCATGAAGCTTGTTCCCTTCCTCTTTGTCCCACTCGGACTGCCACTCGCGGGCTATGTACGCACTAATCACAGGTTTAAAATCACTTAGACAGTCTGTGTGTCAGGGACAGGGTCACTACGGGCACTGTTGGCAGCAGAATCTGCGATTCTGTTGCCTTCGATGCCCACATGGCCTGGGACCCAAATAAAAATGATGTCATAATATTCCTTCATCAAGTCTGCGTAGAGCTCTCTAATCTGCACCAGCAGTGGATGGTCTGTTCCCGCGCCCTGAAGGGCCTGGACACGCCTTTTCTCAGCAGTTTGACAAGCAGCCCATCTTTCCAGACCTTGTCAAAAGCCTTCTGAAGATCAATTCAGGTTACAAAGACCAGCTTCTGCTCCTGGAAGGCATCTTCAACTTCCTGCGCCAAGTAAGTGACCTGTCTTCGGTGCTGCGGAACTGTCGAAAGCCAGCTTGTTCAGGGGCGAGGAGGTTCCTGGATTCCAGGTAACACATGAGGCGCTCGTTCACAATTATCTCGAAAGTCTTCACAACACAGCTGGTGAGGCTGATTGGGCGATAGCTGGTGGCCTTCTTTGGATCCTTCCCTTTCTTTAGAATGGGGATCATGATCGCTTCTCGCCAGAGTTGTGGTAGCGATCCTTCTTGCCAGCTGCTGTTGAGGACCTCAAGTAGCTTTTTTTCTGCTGCACTACCAAGATGGGTTAGCATCTCGTTGGTGATGCCATCTGGACCAGGAGACTTCTTCGCCTTCAACTTTTTGAGGGCTATATGAAGCTCTTTGTGTGTAAGTGGTTGATTCATGGCGTCCGCTGTTCCTTGTTTGGCAGGTCTCTCTCTTTGCTCTCTTCTTGCTTCTCTCTGCTTTTGGGGGCTAACATGGTGATTGCTCTCAGCTGCATAGCTTTCAGAAAATTGGTTGGCAGCATGCTTTCCTGTTAGTATCTTCCCATTTTCTTCTAAGGTGATGTTTCCTTTGCTCGTGTTCTCATCGTTCAACTGCTTGGTCAGTTTTCAGAGCTTTCTGCCGTCCTTCTCAAGGTTCAAGGAGCTTGTTTTCTCTTGCCAGCTTCTGCGTCTTGCCTGTAGCTTCTTCTTGAGAAATTTGGCTTTGGCTTCCTGGAGGCGGATGTCGTTTGCCTGTGATGGGTTAACTTCTGCTTCCTTTCTGGCATCTGCTAGATCATCATCCAGTTCCTGCAGTTCATTGCTCCAGTAGGGCGTATAGTCTTTTCTAGCACCTCTGGGTACGGACTCACCCGCTGCTCTGAGGATACTCATGTTGAGTTCCTTCACCGCCATGTTGATGTCTCGACCTTCGATTCGAATGTCTTTGGTGAGTTCGCTGGAGCGGTGTCTAAAGAGGAACCAGTTTGCTCTTTTGTAGTTCCACCGTGGGAAGGTTGCTTCAGCGCAGGACTCCGTGCCCAAGCTCCAAAAGACTGGCCGATGGTCACTTCCACCTAGCTGTTCTCCGACCGCTCTGCTGGCTTGCTTGTGCAAGTCTTCTGTGCAGAAGGCTAGGTCAGGAGTCGATGTAGTGTGCCATCTTCTGGAGTAGAACGTGGGGCAGTCAATGGGACTGTTCAACAGAATGAGATCGTTGTCGTCCTGCCAGTTCTCCACCTCTTCTCCTCTGCGATCCAAGTGGTCGTATCCCCAACTTTGTGAGTGACTGTTGAAGTCGCCCACCACAATGAAGTTGGAGGCCTTAGTGGGGATCGTGTCAAGGGTGAGTGGTCTGTCGTTGGGGCAGTAGAAGTTGACCAGCTGGAAATCTGCTGTCTTCGTCTGGATCCGAATCACTTGGTACTCAGAGTTCTCCATGTGCGCATCAATCAAACAGGCGTTGATGTTGTTCCTGATCAGGGTCAGGATTCCTCACTTGCTTCGATCTGTTCTGTCGGACCTGAAGCACTGGTAACCTCTCACTTTGAAGGACTTTTGGGGTGTCAAGTGCGTCTCCTGAATACAGCAGAAGCCTGTTCTTCCCATGCAGGATATGCTCCAACTCGGTCTTCTTGTTCAGAATGCTTGAAAGCGCGACGATGTGTGTGTGTGTGTGTGTGTGTGTGAGTGTGTGTGTGTGTGTGTGTGTGTGTGTGTGTGTGTGTGTGTGTGTGTGTGTGTGTGTGTGTGCGTATGCGTGCGTGTGCGTATGTATGTATGTATGTATGTATGTATGTAAACAAGAGAAACTCCGATATTTCTGTACACACAAGCTTGAAACTTGGTGAAATACTTTCTTAAAGGGGTGGCTAAGACAGCCTCCGAGCCATAGGGGTCCGTGGATAGTAGCTTTGACTAATGCAAATCCACTGCGGGACCCACTATACCCACGGACCCCTATGCTCCGAGTATATTGTAATTGAATGTCTATAAATTACCGTTTATAGGAAGTCGGTTGACCCAGATCAGAGTCAGTAATTTTTGTTATATTTATTTGAAATTTTGAATATAGCTAGTTTGGATAAAGACAATGGAGGAATTCGTTAGCCAGCTTTGTATCCTTTCAACGTTTTTAGTAAAAATTAATTCTTTTTGATAAAAGAATTAAAACAGTAAAAACCCTTGCCTTCTAGAGAAAGTCAGACAGTGGCATTGACGTAAAAGAGGCAACTCCGTCACCACGCAAACATTGCAAAATACTCTAAATATGACGTAATTTTCTCTAGCGCGCGCCGCGCTCTCTCTTTCTCACAAACATGCGCGCCGGGAGATCGCATGCCTATCTATGTGTCTCTTGGAGATGTTTGGAGCGCGCGCGCATGCACGCATTAACACGCAAACACACACACACACACACACACACACACACACACACACACACACACACACACACACACACACACACACACACACACACACATATCGTCACGCTTTCAGAAGAGCATGCAGGTGACCCGATATAGCTAGTTTGGAGAAAGACATTGGATGAGTTCGTTGGCCAGCTTTGTGCCCTTTCAACTTCTTCAGTAAAAATTAATTCTTTTTAGAAAAAAATTAAAACAGTAAAAAAAAAAAACTTGACATCTGGAGAAAATCAGACAGTGGCGGTGACTTAAAAGAAGCGACTTCGTCACCACGCAGACATACTCTAAATATGACGTAATTCGGCTCTCTCACGTGCATCTCCAAGTGGCATAGATTCTCATGTGCCCGGAGGGCGGATGAACATCTATGCCTCTTGAGGATGTTTCAGCAGAGCGCGCGCATGCACACGCATACACTGACACACATCGACACGCTTTCACTAGAAGAGCATGCAGGTGTACTTAGTATACTTAGGTAAAGTCAACCTGATTTCACACAAATTATAGCAAGACTGAAATTGTACCGTGAAATTCTAGTTTTGTCACCATTTTCCCAAGTCTTGAAGCGAAAGCGAATCTCATATAACGTTAAATTTAAAATAACGTAAAAAAAAAAATACGTCATGACAAAATGACGTTTGACAAACCAATGACACGTATGCACTGCGCGCGCCCCTTATAGAGTTTACTATGACGCATTGGCACATCTGCGAGGTTTATTCAAAAGGAGATATTTCAACACCAGAATCAAGTCAAAAGACAAAAGGTAGAGACCCTTGACAGCGAAGACAGCCTCATATTAGAGGGACTTTGTCGGTTATGGTTCATCCCATCTTGTCATACACTAAACTGTACACACTTATACTCACAAACACGCCCAACCCTTGCACAAGCCAAGCTACACAAGATGCGAAGGAAACATTATATAGACGTTTAGAAAAAAAACACATCAAGTAAACACCCCCCCCCCCCCCCATCAGTCTCCCTCGAGCCAACGTCAGTGATAGTTGACTGTGCGGGTCAGTTAAGCCTGTCGTTACAAGAACCTTTTCCTCGTGGGAGCCACAAACCTGAAGTCGTTCTATCTAACTTGGCTATACACTGGTGGGCATGAATACAGAAGCTGGAGTTACTCCTTGATGAGAAACAGGTCAAACGCAGTTGATTGAGCCCTTTTATTGTAATACATGATATTAATTGAGCCCCTTTATAGTAAGGACTAAGGGTACCGTTTCACTGGATGGTCTTGCAGTCGTACTATTAACCCATTTGCGGCTAGCCGCATCGGGATGAGTTTGGCCGCGAATGAGTTAACCAATTTAACTCCACGGTCGCATTTCCTCTAATTTTGTGAGGCGTTAACGACTATGTACCACTGAGTTGCAGGAAATGGATCGACTTAGATCATTCAAGGGCAGCGCCAGTTCAGCTTGGCGCCTGAAGGCGCCAAGCTAAACTGGCGCTACCCTTGAATGATCATGGTCGATCCATCTCCTGCTGTAGCGCGTCATGGCTACGGAAAAGTTCCTCAACGAAGCAACTCCTTGCGAGCAAGGCGCATATTTTTTCAAGAGCCCCTGGTGCCCCTACAGCGTTTCATGAAAACAAATACCCCTCTTGCTGATGGGGCGGTCTGATGTTGCAATGTCATGCCCTGCCCTGCCCTGCCCTGCTCCTGGTGGAGGGACATTCTGTACTGCATACTCACCTTGCCGGCCCACATGTCCGGGACGGCGTTGTTGTAGAGGCTGTTGGCCATGTTCTCCAGGTCCTGGCTCATCACCACCAGGCCTTTCAGCGCCTTCAGCATGTCCTGCAGGGACTGACGGATGATCGAGAGCAGCCTGTTGTACCTGAAACACGAAAATGGTAGCGCCGAGTAACGAACGCTTCCACTGCCGAGAGAAAGTCAACACGGGTCAACATGCAAGAGGCATAGATCCCCATGAGCCCCCGCTGTCGCGAGGGCTCATGAGGATCTATGGCTCTTGCTGACCCGATTTTGTATCCATGTTTTTGGGGGCGACTGAGGCTCTTCCGCTGCCGCATCAACATAGAATTCATGAACACAATCTGCAACTAGTTTCATGGGTTTTCCGCCCAGCGGGCCACTATGGCTGCCTTACGGCAAATCTCTTTCAACAGTTCTAGCACTATAACATCACCACACTCCCCACCCCAAGCTGACTTTGTGGTACGCGAGTCATTGTCAAAAGCGTGCGCATGTGTGCGCGAGTTGTGAGTGCGCGCTTAGAGTTATAATTATTATAAGATAAGCGCATTATAAATACCGCAATTATTAATTATTATTATTATTATCTGCGACCCGTGCCCGTGAAGGGGTTAAATATTAGGACGGAGGAAAAGTAGCTGGAGGATGAATTTGAGACTGTAGTTGCCCTTACAAGTTTGTAACCTTTGCTTTATCGTGTACAATCCCGGCCAAGCTAATAGGCTAAACCATGCCCATCTTGACCAACTGTAGAGGCCTAAACACAATCTGTATTTTATTCATCGTTTATAAGATATCCGAGGTGCAAATTGTGAATGTCAGTGTGTGTGTGTGTGTGTGTGTGTGTGTGTGTGTGTTTGTGTGTGTGTGTGTGTGTGTGTGTGTGTGTGTGTGTGAGTGTGTGTGTGTGTGTGTGTGTGTGTGTGTGTGTGTGTGTGTGTGTGTGTGTGTGTGCCGTTATGATTGTGAGTCTGTGATTGCGCGTCTGTGTGTGTGCATCTACCTGATGACCTCCTGGGCCAGCACGGTGTTCATGGACTGTTCGTACAACACGGGGTACTTCTCCATCACGCCGCCTATAGGGATGGGGTGGGGCACCTCGTCTAGGATGCTGCGCGCCGTGTCCTCCATCACCTGCACAACACCATCTCATCACTTGCATATCAAGCATTTCCATGGTAACCGCAATGTACAACGTCAGCATCATCCTCTAAGTAACAGTTCCGGAGGCAAATCAGCCATGGTAGTTCAAGAGTGGTGCCAGAATAGCTTGGCGCCTACAGGCGCCAAGCTATTCTGGCACCACCCTTGAACTACCACGATGGGTTTGCACCTCGCTGTTGTGTCACTGAGAGGTTGGGTTTCAACTGACCCTGCACAGCCAGTGGCATGTGGATAAAATCACGAGCACTCAGTGCGACATGCACCGGGATAAACTCAAACCTGTCTGGGCGACCACCCCTGTGTCATGCGGTCACCTGACTACTGAGACCACCCAGTGTTTGGTCTTTTTACCGCTACTTATAAGTTATGACCCTGTGAGCGGCGACCGCTTGTTGGCTCTGGCAAGCAACTAAAACAACACAAAAAAGACAAAGCCCGCAAGGCTCACGCGCATGGCAACTCACATACTTTTGCTGACCTCAGTACACAGACTCACTTTGTTGTCGCACGTCAACCAATAAAAGGCAATAGATCCTCATGAACACCTACGGGGCTCATGAGGATCTATGCCTTTTATTGGCTAACGTGCGATAGAAAAGTAAAGGGGCTGAGGAGGCTGTCTGTTTGTTGCGGACAGACCCACCTCCTCTCTAGACTTGCCGCCGCCCTTGCCCGTCTTGGGCTGAAGCTGTGTCAGAGCGTCCAGCATCATGTTGGTCTCGTTCTGGGCGAAGGTGATGTTGGCGTTGTCATGGAGACCGAAGATCTCCGGCGTGTCGTTGATGGGCAGCGTCTTGAGGTAAGTCTGGTATTCCTGTAACAGGGAGAGGACGAAACGCGTGACAGACGCCACACGAAACACGTAATTGACGTTCGACATGTCTCCGAAGTAGGTCTCATCAGCTAGTGTTTTCTTCAAGCCTCATTAGTCGCATCCCCACAACCCTCCACCCCACCCCGGGATAGTAAGAGGGAGGCAAAATGCGGACTCATGCCGGGAAGTGCCGAAAGTATTGGTGGGATCTGGTACGAAGTGCGTTCTTGATTTCGATCTTATGGATGTCATAGATATTTTCTTTTCGAAGAAACGGGACTTTCTGCCTGTGCGTGTGCTGAATCTGGTCGCTGGGGCTTGTTTTGAAGATGACCGTAACGTTGGGGCTTGTGTTGAAGATGAACGTAACAAACTTATTTTTTTAGGACCAGTTTTGGGGCTTCCCACTACCGCCAGCCTGTGCGTGTCGATGGCGACAACGCTTAATAAAGCATGCCAGGGGGCAACAACTGTGTAGACACGTGCGCACGTTCTTGTTTGTGTGTTAGGTGTGTGCGCGCGCGTGCGTGTGTAGGTGTGTGCGCGCGCGTATGTGTGTGTGTATATGTGTTTGTGCGCATGTGTGACGGCGCGTGTGATATGAGTGCATGGTTATGCATGCGCTCGTGCGTGTCCACAATTCTATGTTTGTGACGTGTGTGCGGCAACGTGTGTGCTGTACGCACATTGAGGTTGGAAGAAGGCGCCAGCGTGAAGTAGATGCCGCTGGGACTGAATATGTGCCCTGTGTTGATCACCTCCTCGCGGTAGAAGTCGCCCAGCACGTTCATCATGCACCGCCGGTCCCAGTCGTCCGTCACGCGCCCGCCGTAGTTGATGTGGCCGGCAGTGTACTTCAACACCTGGGGACAGTTGCATGAGTGAGCTTAGTCCTGCGGCAACCATTACAGGTAAAGGTGGAAGCTGCTAGCACGGCGTGGTATAGCTTTTCAGTAGTGCTCCTAGGCTCCACATGCGTAATTTAACCCGTTCAGCGCCGAGAAAAAAATGAACACAACGCAACTGCAAGAGGCATAGATCCTCATGAGCCCCCGCAGTCGCGGGGGCTCATGAGGATCTATGCCTCTTGCTGACACCACTTGGAATGAATGTTCCTGGGGGAGGTTAGGCTTTTCGGTGTTGCATTGCAGAAATACGGTCTGCGTCAACTAACACTGACACTGATCGGGTTAAAGGCCAGCAACGCAACTAGGAGGCGAGTCGTGTAGTCGTTTGTTCACTCGTAAGTTCCTGAGTGCAGCACCGCGCACGCACCAAATGCATCACGTCAGCGGAACTCTGCACAGCGGTCTGTTGTTTTGGCAGAGGACAAAGTGACAGGGGGGGGGGGGGGGCTGACCTTGAAGGGAATGTCGGAGTACTCGAGCAGGAACATTTTGAGCTGGCTGATGCATATCCTGAGGTCCCCGTCCGTGAACTCGTACGGGATGTTGAAGCCCAGGGCGCCGAACTTGCGCCGCTCGATCAGCACGCCGTGGAACAGGCACAGGGACAGCAGCAGGTTCTTGAAGGTGGGGCCCTGCGAGGCAAGCGTGAGGAGTAATGACCCCAGTGTCGCAATCGCCTCTTTCACTGTCGGTAAACATGCGCACACCGCCCCAACTGCAAGGGGTTTCATCAGCCAAGCAGATGCAGTTTATCATTTGTACCACCACCACCACCACCACCACCACCACCACCACCGGATTCACAGTAAGCAAACCGTCTTTGTGCCGACGGCGGCTGCAGTGGACCCGCGCACGACAGTGGATTACACTAACACGACAGTGCGCGGGTCCACTGCAGCCGCCGTCGGCACAAAGACGGTTTGCTTACTTGGAACATCCTTCTCTCTCATTTCTTTTCTCATAATAAGTGAACTACTGTGTTCGGTACATTTTTTTTCCCTGAATTTTATTTTTTTCTTTGTGTGATGCGTTTGTTTACCTGTCGTGTTTGGTTTTGTATACGAGGACAGCTTGTAAGACAGGCATTGAGTTGCCTAATAGATTTATCCTGCTATAAAAGATTCATCATTATCCCTCCCCCGCCCCCTACCACCTCAACATACAGGGCAGTGACAGCATACCTTGTCATGGCCGAGCGACTCTAGGAAGTCGTTAGTGAATGAGCCGTAGGAGCGCATGAGGTTGGCCTTGATGCCTTTGGGCGGCTCCACTGTCATCTTGGAGCCGTTCTGCAGGATGAACACGGGGAACCGGTCGCTCGGCATGCTGGTCAGCCACAACCGGAATTCGCGATGCACCTGCAAGAAATGGGCATGGGATGCACGAGTGTATATAAAATATCCGGCGATCCACAGTCGGAACCACAGGGGGTGGGGGTGAGGATGAAAGATTTTTTCTGCCACGAGTTTTCTGCACCTGAACGTCAATCGGGGTCACGACACTCTTGGCAGAAAAATCTTCGATTCCACCCCCACCGCCCCCCCCCCCTCACCCCTCCCCTCAGTGTCTGAACGTTTGCTTTTTACTGTGCACACAGCAAGTCGAATTTTGTGAAGAGCGGGATTTTCATTGTAAGACAACGAAAATCTGGCATTTCACAAAACAGAGCATTGTCGTGTTGTCTTCACATATTTGTGTAGTGTTCACCGGAAGTGAATAGAGGCGAAGGACTGACCTTGGCGGGGTCGATCTGCTCAACAAGCGACTCCAGTGTGGGCATCCAACTGGGCGCCAGGTGACAGTTCTGGAAAAACACCCACTTCCCCTCGTTCATGGCGCTCTTCATTAGCATCTCTGCCAGCGGGCCCTGCAACAAGATCATCACCGACAAAAATGACCATTCCGACCAAGCAACAAATCACCCCAACTAGTCACACCAACAGTGGTGATTTCATGGTGTCGGACGGACGACCACTGGCCCAGTGCATAGACTCACTTTTGCTATCGCACGTGAGCCAAAAAAGAACTGCCTTCCTGCCTGAAACACCACACTTTCACTGCACCCCAGTCTATAAAATACCCGCTCTAAACCCCCAAACATGCAAATAATACGTGTTTTTTTCGTGACAGTTCTGTGCTGCGTGATAAACAACAACATCAACAGCAACAAAAGCACATCATGTGACAGACCAACAGACAATTTCTGGAAATCAGATGTAGGTCAAAACTGCGAGTGCTTTGACGAAAACAGTGGATTAAAAGCCCGGACAAACACGCGATATCGCACGTTTGTCCGGGCATTTAGTCCACCGTTTTCGTCGAAACGCGTGCAATTTGGACCTACGTGTGATTCCCAAACAACGCCTGCTGTTTCAGAAAAACTGAAATGTTGGATTAAAAGACAACTTGAAAGGAAGAGTTCAATGTGATCACATGTTACCTGCCCCTGTCCGAGGGAAATGGCATTGAGTTTCTTCTGCATCTTCTTTTCCTCAGCGAGTTTGTACAGCGCCAGCGCAGGGTCGGTGCCAGTAGACAGCACGAAGATGAGAGGCGTGGTGATGGAAGATTCGTTAAACACTTCGTCCAGTACCGTGTCCTGGAAAACATTTTACACAACTATCACCTCACAGACTTTTGACGGATGTGTTGTTGTTGTTGCTGTTGGTGTTGTTAATATCACTGTGTCTCACGAGGGGACAATAAACGTTTGGCCCACTAACGAAAGTCTCTGCATGAGACAGAGGTCCTCAGCGACCGTGCTTGTTAAAGGGCTGTATCAGAGGTTGACCACTGCCTTTGAGCGTAATGGCAGCTGTACAGGGGAAAACCAGGGGGGGGGGGGGGAAGTCTTTCATTTTTCCACATTCAACTTCACAGTTTGAGTCAGCCCTTTGTCCAGACACTACGAACATTTATGAAGAAGATATTTCCAACTATTAACCCTTGAGCAGGTCGCTTTAAGAATAGTAAATTGGAATGATAGGAAAAGGGTAGTGTCTGATTAGCTTGGCGCCTAGAGGCGCCAAGCTAATCAGACACGACCCTTGAACTGTCCCTCCGATAGTTGGAGGCTGACGCCAAGGGTGGCGGACCTGCGGTTCAATGAAGCGCTGCCCAAGATGGATGGCCACGTAGTCCTGCATGGCGTTGGTGACCTTGTCCAGACGAAGGGCCCGCAGCACCAGCATCTTTTGGAAATCGTCCAGCAGTGTGTTCCAATCGCCCGGCAGTTCCTCTCTGCACAACATTTCAACTCGTTCAGCCTCCGCTACAAACTTACAGGCGGAGTTGCATCAAAACCATGATAGTGCAAGGGCAGTGCCGCGTTAGTTTGGTTGCCGCGTTAGTTTGGTCCTGGGCAACTCCTTCTGACCACACCCGAACTCATTTGGTTTTGACCGCCGCGAGATGTCCTTTGACGCCTGCTCGGCGTGAAACCCTAGTAACCAACCGATTCACCCATTTAGCTTTGACTACAAGCTACAGTTGAAGCAAAGCGCCACTAACGAAACATCCCCATGCCAAACTGACTCCGGGTCGAATCTGGCGTGGGGTTCGTTTGGTCGAGTTACACCGGAAATGTACCAACCGCCATAGGTCAAGGGTATTGCTTGATAAGTATGCCTCCTGGAGCTAGTTTTAGTCTCTATCTACTTAAACAAAATGCTGAAGCCGGTCACAAACAACTGTGTGCAGGCCTGTGATTTTCGACCTTACGGCTGAAAGCCGTAAGGTCCAAAATCACAGACCAGCACTCGAGTACACACACACACCACGTTCGTGTTACCTCAGTCCTGCCGCGTGAGCTCGAATTTTTCTCCATAGATACCTTCTGCGGCAGAGATGAAAACGTCACGTGTTCGAATGGAAACAAAATGGAGCTATGCAATATGCGTCATGTCGATACAATACGACGCAAGTGTATTGTTATATGTACCCACTCCATAAAGTGTTTCCTTTTTTGATACATGTATTGTATAATATTGTATAACAAGCAAATTAATATTTATGAGTTTGCTTGATATACTTTCCTTCCCCAAATCCCTTGCGCGTCAAGACGATTCAATCTTGATGATACTTGCATTTTTCAAAACGGAAACGCGAAATATACTCATACTCAGTGCAACACTAACAAGCTCATTGTGTGTAGTAGTAGTGAAATACTTCTTAGTGTGTACCAATGCTCGAGTGTTAAATAATAATAATACCTGGTATTTATATGGCGCATCATACTTTCTCATATTTATAATATAACTCAATGCGCAGGCGTAAACCACACACACACACACACACACACACACACACACACACACACACACACACACACAACACACACATAGTCTGCAGGTGTGTGTGTGTGGGGGGGGGGGTGTACAGAAATACCGTAGATATTACACGAAAGTCTGCGAGAAAAAGTAAGTTTTTAACTTTGCTTTGAAGTGCACAAGGGTGAAGACATTTCTCAGCTCAGTCGGTAAGGAATTCCAAATTAAAGGAGCAGTACGTCTGAAAGAGCGTTCACCGGCAGATTTGAGATGGAACTTTGGAACTTCGAGGAGTTTCTCTCCCGACGAGCGCAGTGAACGAGAGGGCTGGTAAGTAATTAGACTGGAGGAAAGGTATGACGGAAGACTGCCATCAAATTGGCGGTATACAAGGGTCGCTATCTTAAACTTTATGCGCGCGGGATTGGATCGGAAGCCAGTGAAGGTCTTTCAGTATACACACACACGAACGGAGAAAAGACGCCAGTAAACGTACGAGTCGGTTCACTGACTAGCGATATTGACAAGTATGTTGTCAGCTGCCGATATCGACAACCTGAGAAAAGAACTAAATAAACAAACCTGCTGGCATTTTCCGCCGTTATGCGTGATCTAGTTACAAGTAGAATTTACTCAGTAACAAGCACGGATGTCTTCTTAGTCAGACGAAATCTACGCGCCGAGTCGACAGTGATATGCAGTCGTCTGCCGTTCACATGTTTTGTCTGAACACCGCAATCAGCTGCAAAATGAATGACGCGAGGGACAGTTCTGTTTTGGACTGGGTACATAAATTGTATTGAGCAACATTTTGGTTGATATAGTGCGGATAACCGACAGATGTGCTTACTTGACTCGAATCAAAATAATAATAATAATAATAATAATAATTTATATGGCGCCTAACCGCAGGTAGAGCGGCTCTAGGCGCCTTACAAATTTCAAAAATACAATTACAAAAACTGTACACAGTATTACACGCACATACACACAAACACACACACACACACACACACACACACACACACACACACACACACACACACACACACGCACCAGGCACCACAGCAAAATTACAACAAAATCCTCAGCAGTCAATGGTTAATCAGTGGGGTAATGGGTTTGGAAAAGGTGTGTTTTTAGCGCAGATTTACAAACGTCTTTTGAAGCACTGTGGCGGACATTGGAGGCGAGTTCATTACAGTACAGCGACCCAAGATATGAAAAAGACCGCTGCCCAAAAGATTTGGTACGGACAAAAGGTACACGCAAAATGCGGCTGTCAGCAGAAAATCTGAGTTGTCTTGAGGGAGTGTACAGCTGCAGGAGAGGATCTGAGTTGTCTTGAGGGAGTGTACAGCTGCAGGAGAGAGGACAGGTACGGGGTGCTTGATGTGGAAATGCAGCTGAAGCAGACAGAAGAAAGTTTGCGCTTTTTGGCGACGAGCCTCGCAGAAGAATTCTGAACTTTTTGAAGCCTGTCAATCTGATATTTGGGACAACTTGCATACAGTGAATTACAATAGTCCAGCTTGGAAAGAACAAATGCACAGATGAAGGTTTTTGTGGCTTCGATGGTCAAATAGTGTCTGATAGAAGAAATGCGACGGAGCTCCATGTAGGCTGTGCGACAGGTGTTGACAATCTGTTGGTGCATGGGCAGTGTTTCGTCCAGGGTTACTCCAAGATTCTTGGCGGTGTGAGAGAAATTGATGATGCTGGTTCCTATGGCCATGGATGTGGGGAGGGAAAGTGAACTGGTCAATCTGGGGTGCTTGATTATAAGAGACTCAGTTTTATCATCATTAATAATAATAATAATAATAATAATAATAATAATAATAATAATAAATAGTTTTTGTACAGCGCTGTTCTCCAGGAAAACACTGGACTCACTGCGCATGCACAACAGCACACTATGTCTCAGACACACGCACAATTATACACTACTTTAACCCACCCCATCCCTTCCCAACACCTTACATCCACTTCCCTCCAGAATCAGAATAAACGGCAGTCAACAGTTAGCTAAAGGTGAGCTAAATGTTAAATGCCCGACAGAAAAGAAAAGTCTTTAAGTGAGCTTTGAACTGTGACAGTGTGGGCACATTCCGCATTTCAATTGGCAGTGAGTTCCACGCACTTCGGGCTAAAAGGGTGAAAGAACGCTCCCCGAGAATCTTCAAGTTAAGCTTCGGGATTTTAAAAAGTTTTTCACTGGAGGAACGGATAAAGTTAAAGTTTGTTTGGTCGGGAGTAGCGTGTTTGAACAGCTGGGAGTCATCGGCAAAGCCATGGTGGGAAACTGAGAATCTCTCAATTACACTGTGCAATTAGTCTGACGACTCGAACATTTTGATTCGGGTCTCGTAATCACATCTGCCTGTTATCGGCACTATATCAAGGAAAATGTTGCTCAGTATAATACCTGTGCGGCTGAAAGCTGTCAAAGATCACTTTGTAGTCATCCAGGAACTCGTGAAAGTTGGCCACGAATAGCACAAAGTTGTCGAGGAGACTCAGGCAGAGAATCTCATTCCACGATCTCTCCGAAATCCAGTCTGGCGCCGGGTTCTCTCTCTCCATTGGCTTGTGTGTGGCGCCCGCCACAAAATGGCGGTACTCGTCCTGTAGGCATAAACATGATTTTGGACTGATTTTCCTGTGATTTTGGACTTACTGTTGTGGGCCGTAAAATCAAACATCACAGACTAGCACACTGTTGGGGCCAGATGCACGAGCGAGCTTAGTCCTGCGCCAGCCACTAAGCAAGGTGCTCCGCTATCCGCGGGGTGAGTGTTGTGACGCTATCCGCGGGGTGAGTGTTGTGACGCTATCCGCGGAGCACCTTGCTTAGTGGCTGGCGCAGGACTAAGCTCACTCGTGCATCTGAGCAATGCGGTCGATTCACACTGTGCGGGGCAGTCCGTGGCGCAGTGGTTAAGGCGCCTGCCACCAATGCCAAAGGTGCGAGGTTCGAAAACGGGTTCCGGCGTCGGACTTTTCTCCTCTGGTAAGTGTCACCGTTAATTCGGGCGGACCGTCGGCGGTTCTTTCTCCGGGTACTCCGGTTTTTCCACCCCCCACCCACCACCCCCCCCCCCCCCCACCCCGCTTGGGTACCGGTTTCAGGCCACTTTACAAATTTCAAATACAAGCGATCAAAAATCTCTGTAACTTCAGTAGCTGAACTGGCCCTTCGTCTGTCTTGTACTGTGTTTGTCTTAAATTGCGTAAATCCGTGTCTGTTACGTGAGTGTGCGTGTTGGGTTTCAGTTCGCGGCGCTTTGAGTCGATCTGCTCAAAAATTGAGAAAAAGCGCCCATATAATAACGGTATTATTATTATTATTATTACTGTGGAAACACAATAATCAGTATGCGAACAAGAGTTCGTGTTCCTGGAAAGAAACGTTGTGGTGACCAAATATGCAGATTAATTTACAACAGAATGACACTATTTCAATACCGGCTCAGTAATTCCAGAAAACATGAAGGAAGCAACGAGTAACATACACCCTCCCTCCCCCCCCCCCTCCCCCCCCCCCCCAAGAACAGACCACAAACACTGGTTTCCAATGCATGGAACCGGGATAAAATCGTCAGCTTGATAACAGCAGGCTAGAACTTCCTATTTAGCCCAGACCGACGTTGTTAGTCCGACTTGATGACATCGGACAGCTCCCTCCAGCTGCAGGGAACGTGTCCAAGCCAGTAGCTGCCAGCCAATCACAACCAGAGTTTTGCGTGGTGCTAAACATAGCTGAAAACCAAGCCGCTAGGACAATGACAGGCAGGTACTGGCTATTGCCAATGACGTGCAGTTCGACCTTGATGTCTAAGTACCATGTTGATGATGCCCTGGTGCTGGTTGATGCGGGAACACAGCAGGAAAGCGAAGAGCAGTTTGTGTTTCTCGAAGAGCGAGCGACACACGTTTGAGTACAGGCTGAAGGTGAAATACTCGTTGATGTTGACAATCCGGGTTTGTAGAACAGCTGCAACAAAACGGAATACAATGGCCCACATTGGTAGGCTCCGCGGATCAGCGGTAGCGAATCGAGGGAGACAACCAGTGTGTATTATGACCACGTGACTGTTCAATGTTCACGACCTTAACCCTCTTCATCCTGATACAGTATTGCTTGAAATAAATTTGACTATAGTAGTTCAAGGGTGGTGCCAGAACAGCTTGGCGCCTGAGGCGACAGGCTATTCTGGCATCACCCTTTAACTAAAATGGTTGATCTATCTCATTTCCAATGTAGCCGTCATAGGGCAAATAGCAAATGTTGTTTTTGACATCAACCTCAGGATGTAGTAAGATAAGACGGCTACGTCCACTCAGGTGCAATATAGTGCCCTTCATGTGGCTCTACGGTTTTTGCCGATGAAGCTGAACTCTGCAGTCTCACGGTTTTTCCCCGGCTGACGCCCGCCATCATCAGCACAGCTGTTGCTGCTGCTATTGTTGTTCCCAATTTGTAATGAGGTCACACCGCTGTTAAGCCCGTATGTGTCTCATACGCGAATGTCATTTATGATCGCGGCCTGCAAGTGCCACCTGCACGTAAGCCTCGCATTTTTTTCAGAAGCCCCTGTGTTGCCAGTAAGACCCATTGCTGGGGCTCAAGAGTATCAATGCCTATGCAGACAGACCGTACTCTTAGTACTGCAAGAACCCAAATGAGAACCCATGTTTCTTGCAGTAAGAATGTGGCCACTAGCAGCGCGAGACTCCACAAGGGCTCACGACAATCCGTGCTTCTTCGTGCTGACACAGCGTGCTGCCCTTAGCACCGTGTCAAACCACAAAGCCAACGTCTCTAAAACATGGCGACCAAAAACTATCAGCCATCTGCAAGAGGCATAGATTCTCATGAGCCCCTGCGTACGCAGGGGCTCATGAGAATCTATGCCTCTTGCTGACATAACATATACTTCCTCTAGCCCTATGCGGAACCCCCAGGCAGGTGTCACCACTCACATGACCTCTCTGCATGCTTGATGCTCTTGACGAAGATGGTGACGAACCAGTCGAGGGAATACTGGTACATAGGGTCGATCTTGGACATGTCGGCCACGCAGAAGAACAGGATCATGGTGTTGACCGCCACAGGCATGTACTCCAGGCGGGTCTTGTCAATGTCCCGCTCAGTCTCTTCCGACGCCTTCACTTTGGTCTGGGGAAAAGGACACGAAGAAATCATATGAAGAAAATGTTTGCCATTGATGGTCACAGCTTAGGACGAGCACTGGACTGCGGTTTGGTCATTTCTGACTCCTCTGCTAACAAACATTCAGAGGATGAAATAACACGTCACACGTGCTGGACGATTTTATCTCCGCCACTGCCGATCAAGGTGATCTCGATACAACCGCAAGAGACATAGATCCTCATGAGCCCCCGCAAATTCGGGGGCTCATGAAGATCTATGCCGCTTGTTGACACCACTTAAGACTCCATGCCGGCTAAAAGTCAGGGGCTGTTGGGCGATGAGTTTACAAAGATTTGTGAAACACTACTGGCAGCAAAGGGGTTCACACATGCTGATGCTGTACCTGGTCTACGTTGAGTACGTGTCTGTCGACGTCTGCCTCGGCGGTGGTCATCGAGGGGGCCTCCAGGGTAGCGGTGAGTTCTATGTCGTCTATTGGGCTGCCCCCGGACATGCCGACATTGTTAGCTTTGAGGGTTGAGCGTTCAGCAGGTTGAGACAGACACAGGCACACCGCACACACTTCTTTTCCGTACCTTGATCTCGGCGGAGGTGACCGCGGACGCCTCCAGGGTGGCGATGAGTTCCACGTCATCCACAGGGCTGCCCTCGGAAGTGCTGAGCTTGTAGAGGATCTTGTCCTCGATCTCCTTCAGGTCGGACTTCATCTGGGCGCTGTTGATGATCAGCTGGTTCTTTAGGTCCTCCAGGTCTGGGCGCTCTTCGGCCACCACCAGCCCCAACAGCTGGTCTTGCAGACCGCTGTAAAGGCGTTAATGCGTGCTGCTTTGTCATTACAGTAACTCAGTCAGCCCCGACACACTGCATCAAGATTTGGATCGATCATGACAGTTCAAGGGTAGTGTCAGAATAGCTTGGCGCCAAGAGGCGCCAAGCTATTCTAATACTACCCTTGAACTGTCGTGGTCGATATGTCTCCTGGACTGTAACACAGACTTCAGAGGACAACTCTCCCAAAATTGAAAAATTCGACTGTGGTACGTAATGCTTGGTCAGAAAGGCGGCACGAGCCAGTTTTAGTCTCTACCTTCTACTGCTACATGTACTTCCGCTTCGAACATCCACTTAAACGAAAACAGAAGTGCTGAAGAGTCACCAACAGTTATGTGCTAGGTCTTACACCGTACGTTTCACAATCCCCGCCCACCTATGCCAACAAAAAGATGTAATGTACAGAGTGGTGAGGTCCGAAATCTGACATCAGCTTACTAATCCTTTGGCTGTCGGTAGCGGTTTTGTCGCGATGATTCCTGCGGGATGTCAGGGTGTTATTCGTGCGGGGATCATCGCGACAAAACCGCTACCGACAGCCCTAAAGGGATAATCCTATACTAACACAATGACACTGACACAGTAAAGCATGTTCTTAATCAAACGAACTTTTGATCGGCAAACCTAGATCGGAGAAGATCGGCGATCTTTTGGTTTGTTTCTTAATTGAGGTTGAACAAACCTAGGCGAACTTCAGCAAACCAGGTTTGTCATGGTTCTCTTTCTTAACTGAAGTGCTTGATTCGGCGTACTTACTGACTGCGAAGGTGTTCAAAATGGCTACCGATATGCCGCTTCGCGATTTGAACGATGTTTGTTTTTGTACTCCTTGCAGTAGCGACCCCACAAACAGCGTTGCACCTCCCACAAATCAATAAAAATAGGTCTTGTTCTTCGTACGAGTGAAATATCGCCGTCCGCCATATTTGTTTGTATCGGTGACTGTCTTCTTATCTCCAACGCAGAAGAGGGTAAAAGTTTTGACCAATCAGAGAAAAGGTTCGCCTTGGTTTGCTCAACACGTTCAGCGAACCTTTTCCGACAGCGAACTATGGTTTGCCGAGGTTTGTGAACTACTTCGAACTAGGTTCGTCGTATCTTTAGATCGTCCAATTTAGAACCAACCTGGTTCGTCCGAGATCGTGAACTGTAGTTCGTCAGAGTTCGCGAACTAAAGTTTGTTTAATTAAGAACATGCTTAAAACTAACTGACAATAGCTACAACCGTCAAGGCTTGCCAGGTGTGCTCTTAGCAGTGTTCTGCATATGTACATGACGATATAAATGTGTATTACCGGACCGCACCTTCCCTGTACGACTGCGGACTGACCTTGGCGAAAGAGTAAAGTTGACGAGCGTGACCTTGGTGGAGATTTCTGGCGTGTAGTGGGGATTGGGCAGCTTGGTGGTGATGTAGAATTTGAAGTCGTTGTGGTAAGGGATGACTGACTCTCCCAGCTTCATCACCACGGTGCCTTGCTGCTTGAAGGTCTACACACAGAAAGCACCAGTCAGAGGTGCGTTGTGATCACCGTGCGTAACATGAGCAACATGACAACCTTGTGATGAGGGATGACTGACTGTCCCAAAATGACCAACACACTGTACAGTGAAGGCAAAAGACAGTCCGTTTCTGTGAAAAGCAAGATGCTCAGCGTAATACATGAAAATATCGCTTTTCACAACACGGACTTATTGTCTTTCGCCTTCATAAAGCAGTTCTGTACCCTGGTGCATACAATTCTGCACAAGGAAAGGGGCGAAATTATAAATACGACAGTCAACTCTGACACTCTACAGCAAGAATCTGGTCCACTGTGATAATTCAAGGGTAGCGTCAGGCGTCAAGCACCACCGTTGAACTATCATCGTCGATCTGGCTCCTGGACTGAAATGTCGTCTCGTCAGATGACAGCTCCCAAATTTCGGGACGATCTCGGAGACTCAATGCGTTTTAGTCAGTTTGGTGGTTATCGTAAGGCAGATGTAAGGCAGATTCTCCACGTTTAATCACCACTGTTTGAAGGTTACAAATTCAACAGAGTACTGAAGCTATAGAGCAGGACATCAGGCACGCGCACACATCCATCCCTTACATGCTACACTAAGAAACGAAATTGTCCATGGCAGTTCATGGGCGGTGCCTTGCAACACCCTTGAAATACCATGGCAAATTTCTCCCCGACCTGTAACGTAGTCTTCAAAGGACAACCCTGAATTTCCACCCGTGCGTTCAAATGTTTCAGTACAGGTGAAAGATAGTGAGATTAGCTTGGCTCCTTCAGGCGCCAAGCTAATATGACACTACCTTTGACCTGTCACGGCCGGTCTAATCAAGCGGGTAAAACTGGCACTATCATGGTCAATCTACCTCTCGCAGCTGGTGCAGGACATGGCGTCGTTACCTGTCTAAGGAGGATCGGTTCCAGGGCGGGGTCGAGCTCCGTGCCCACGTTTTCCATCAGGGCGGGCTTGCCGAAGCGGACGGCGTTCTCTAGGGATCTCAGAAAGTCCTTGTCAGACAGCTTGATCACATCGATCGCGTTGTCTTTCTCCTGGAATACACACACACACAACGGAATGACGACGGTGGTGGTGCTGGTGACGATACGTGTTCGATGAAGAAAACATTCTGTTAGACAAAGCTCCAGGGACCAGTGGCATGAGTGAGCTTAGTCCTGCGCCAGGTACTAAGCAAGCTCACTCATGCTACCGGCCCCATCCCTGCTCACCATGTTCTTGACCCACTTGTTGGCCTGCCCCTGAGGATCAATGAAGAGGCACCACCGGCGGGAGAACTGAGCTATCACCCCGTTCTCCACAGACAAGTTGTCTTTGGGCAGCCCGGCGATCTGCCAGGTCCTGATCTTGACGGGTTCCGCCATGGTGCCGACCAGGCTGGGCTTGGCCGTGCGCGGAACTCCGTGCTTGTCTAGCTGCAGCACCCAGTACTCCAACATCTGGGCACGATAGTCTCCCTGCACCAAACATAATAATAATAATAATTATAATAATTATAATAATGATGATGATAATAATGATAATAAAATAATAATGATATTGATGATTATAATAATGATAATGATTATAATAATGATGATGATAATAATAATAATAATAATAATAATAATAATAATAATAATAATAATAATAATAATAATAATAATACAGTAAACTTTGTGGATATAACAAATCGCCGGGGGCCGGGTCGTGGGTTCGAATCCCGTCCAGGCCCCGGTAGCTGGACTCACAATCCAGGGGTAAAAAACGGATTTATTCAATAGCATGTCCGTTGAAAGGTCCTGGTAATCAAAGTGGCACAGTTGGAGTGCGCCTGAGTTGATCAATGTTCAGGTCGTACTCCATAGGCAATAGATTTCCCTGTCCCCCATAACCCGCCCGTCAGGGCCGTCCATGATCACCTCGGTGCTGTGGACGTTAAACCCGAACTAACCAACCAAATCGCCGGGGGACCCAAGTTTTCTTGTTACGTCCGACGCAAAGTAATTTAGAGAGAGTGCTGTCGGGGCCTCTGAAAAAGTGTTGTTATATCCGACATTACTATTTAGCCAATAATGATGATGATGATGATGATGATGATGATGATGATGATGATGATGATGATGATAATGCTGAGGATTGTTATTATTGATTAGCGTGATATCGAGCTACACACACACTAGCACTGAACCGATATAATTAACCGGATTAAAACGAGGATACGGTCATTTTGCCGTGAAAGTAAAGTGATGAAAATGGTATGTTCTTGCAAGTCCAAGATCTCACTGCAACCGAGGACAAAACGCCTTCTTCTCTCTCTGAGCGCCTCTGAAACTGACATTAGCTCACGGGAACAAAATCAAATTTCTTCTTTCGTTTCGCGCGTGTGAACTGTGTCCTGGTCCTTGATGTTGGACCTTCCGGCTCACATCGTGTGCTGGTCTGTGACTTTGGGCCTTACGGCTGAAAGCCGTAAGGCCCAAAGTCACAGACCAGCACACAGAGAGACCTGCTCAAGTAATGAGACAAGGTGGGGAGAACGACTCACTGTGAAGGGACCCTGGTAAGCGATACACCCCGCCGAAATCAGCACGTCCCCGATGATCTTAGTGACGAGGTCCTCCAGCCAGCGAACCGTGTCTATCCAGCGATCTTTCTCGCCCGCCAGCCCGCCAATCAACTGTCACACACACACACACACACACACACACACACACACACACACACACACACACACACACACACACACACACACACACACACACACAGGCAGTAGTCATGGAGGAGGTCGAGAAAAGAAGTGGCACGGACTTCAAACATTCGGTGGATTCATCCATCTCGCTTCACCTGCAAGAGGCGTAGATTCTCATGAGCCCCTGCATGCAGCTCACGAAAACCTGAGCCCCTTGCTCGCCAGGTCTTTGCCTCGTCGACATCCGCAGTTTGAGGAACTTAACCCATTCTGCCCCAGACCCACCACAGCAAGAGAAGGATCGACCATGACAGTTCAAGGTGGGCGCCAAGCTATTCTGGCATCACCCTTGAACTATCATGGTCGATCTGTGTCCTGCACTGCAATGTAGTCTTCAGAGGACAACGGCAAACATTTGGGGATTTCGGTGTTGTGGTACAATGAGTTAAGCCGTTACATCCTGAGGCTGATTTTTTGTTTTTTAATTGCTTCTTTTCCTGTGAAGGTTACATGACAGATTAGGAGATAGATCAACCATTTTAGTTCTAGGGTGGTGCCAGAATTGCTTGGCGAATGAGGTGCCAAGTTATTCTGGCATCACTGACAATAGTCAAATTTATTTCATGCAATGGTGTATCAGGATGAAAAGGATTAACCGGTGTTACCAGTACGGCTACTACGAGGACGCATGCCGCATTGATCGGGGAGACCCAGCGAAACAGTCGTTTTAATCCTTACTACGAAGGTGCGCAACCTACCGTCGTACCATACTATAAAGGGACTCAGTCTACTGACCTGACTCTGATGTAGGAATAATTGCTATTGAAACTGATTATGTGCTGTTGTTTTTGAAGCGTGTTTCTTCATTTGTTGATTACTGTATCGCATGTTCCACGCTGGGCGGTCACTCTGGTTGCATTTCGTCTTTGCGGATTAAAGCCTTAGACTTTTCCATGTAAAACTGGTGGAAAGGTGACAGACCAAGCTGTCCGGGTACATATACTGCCTTAAAGCTATCACGGCCGACTCATCTACCGTAGTCAGCGCCTACAATAAAGGCACTACTATAACCGTTTCTGATACAACAAGCACGCTTCAGAAAAAGCTTTCCTTCTTGATTCCTGTCAGCACGCAAGACATACTGAGCATTTCTTGCTTCCATCGGAACAGGGCCAGAATTGAATCGGGGGGAGGGGTGGGGGGGGGGGTGGAAGGGGGAAATCCACCCCACCCCCCACCCCGGTCAAAATACTTTCAAATGCTAAGAAAGTATCTTTTTAGGAGTGTGGAACATATAAATTTGCCTGGGATATGTGTGTGTGTTACACACACACACTACCCCCCTCCCGCTCCCCTCTCTGCTTTTCAAAGTTTGGGCAGGTGATGGAAAGCTGCAATAGGTCCTCTTGCTCGCTTGGCACGTTCGACCCCTGCCCTGCCCCCCACCCCACCCCACCCCCCCAATCCCATCCCAGGAGCTAACTGGTCCGCCTCTGGACATTTATGTGTGATGGTCTGTAATTTTGGACCTTAAGGCCGTAAGGTCGTAAGGTCCAAAATTACAGACCTCACACATTGGAACACTGGGCACGCTTGGTGGCCCGAACTTGTGCTCCGTGTCGCGCGCACCTTATCAGCGCGGACGAGCCTGGCCTCGCACTGCTTGCACTTAAACTCCAGGTCTTTCTTCTTGTTGACGCAAGCCGTGTAGGTCTTCTGCAGCTTGGCCAGCCCGCGCTCCACGTGGTGCAGCGTCTCCATGGCCTCGCCCAGCGTCTTTTGCGTCTCCTCCAGCTCGGCGTTGGCCGCGGCGAGGGCGGCGCGCTTGGGGGCCACGGCCTTGGCCACGAAGTAGTAGGTGTGCATAGCTCGCACCCACTGGCAAATCGACGTGCAGGCTTTCGACACCTGGCGAAAGAAAGACAAGCACAGTTCTTTTTTTCGAAAAACGCAGGACCCTGTTTCGAGCGACCCCCCTTACGAGAGATCACCTGTCCTTACCTCTTCACTGCCGAGGAAGACGGCACGCAACCCAAATGCAAGAGACATAGATCCTCATGCTCCCCCGCAGTCGCGAGGGCTCATAAGGATCTACGCCTCTAGCTGGCAATACTTTGTATCTGTGTTCCTCGGACGAGTTGGGATCTTTGGCTCTGAATTAACACCGACTTTAGAAACATGATTTGCGACCCCGGCAGTGATGGGGTTAAGAGCATCATTGCAGTGGCTGTAGCTGCCCAGCGACAGTTTTCAATGAGACGTGGCGCTTCTGCCCTCCAAGACTACTGTTGAGAAGCTCCTCTACAACCACTCTTTATCTTGCGAGCAGGGGGTTCCCCAAAACAAGTTCCTCTGTGTAGTGTAACGTAAAAGGTCTAAAACGTGTCCGCTGTTGTGTCCCAAGTTTCTCATAAGCGGTGTAACTCAGCTCGGAGTCTTCTTCTTCTTCTTCTTGTCGTTCGCAGTGGGCTATACGGTCAGTCCAGCACCGGCGATGAATGACGTCGTTTTCTCCAGGTCTTCTCGACTGCCGTAGAGTTTGGTCTGCAGTGGAATTGGCTACGGCCACACTTCTTTTCTTTCATCGTCCATTAGGGGGAATCTCTGGAGAATATGTTCTGCTGTTTGGTCTTCATGACCACAGGCGCTGGTTGGTGATGGCGCCAGCTTGAGCTTTCTGTTCATGTGAGCGTTCAGTCTGTTGTGGCCGGTACGAAGTCTGATCAGGACGACTTGCTGTTCTCTGGTCATTGTGTGGTAGTCGTCTCTGTTTGACCTCGGCCTCATCAATGCCTTGATGATTGTCTTTTGCTCACTATAGCTGACGCTGTTTTCTTGTTGATCTTTTGTGGCTCCTTCTTTCGCCAGCTCGTCTGCCCTTTCATTTCCTGGTACCCCACAGTGGGCTGGTATCCACTGGAGAACAACTCTTCTGGTTTGTCTGACCTTCTGCAAAGCTCTGGTCAGCTGGGGGAGCTTGTCGTTCTCGAGGGCCTGAAGGACTGAAAGGGCATCGGAGAAGAAGACAACTTGGTAGCATGGGTCTGTGGAATTCTGAACCATGGAGGCGGCCTGCATAAGTGCTTCGGTTTCTGCTTTGTAGTTTGTGCAGTGTTTGCCGGTGGCTACACTGGATGTGGCTGTATGTCCCCCTGGGAACTGGATCAGGGTGCCAGCACCTCCATTGGAAACGGCATTTGTTGCTGATCCATCAGTGTAGATGTGGATCCATGCCTCCTTTGGGTACTGTTCGTCGATCAGGGCTAGGGTGAGTGCCCGTCGAACGGTGTCATCCTGACTGTCTCCTGAGGCAGCATGTGGGACACTGGTGCAGATCTCGATGTCTGGTTTGTCCACTGCCCAAGGGTTTTCCAATTCTTCTGTGATCAGAGGTAGCGTGCTCTGTGGAAGGACTTCCCTGTACTGTCGAGAAAGTCGCATGCTCTCATGGACAAAGCTGCTTCTTTTGAGCCGGTTCTTGGTGAGGTTGCTCAGTCTGTGCTTCATGGGGTGGTCGGGCAAGCACCTGAGCTTCTCCGCCTGTACCATGGTTTTGGCTTCTCTCCTCTGGCTGAGAGGTTGGATTGTGGTCAGCTTCTCCATTTCCTTGATTGGAATGGATTTCATTGCACCAGTGATGAGTTGAAGAGCCTGGTTTTGCACTCGGTTGAGGGTCTGCAGGTTCGTCTTGGCTGAGGTTGACCACACTGTGGAGCCGTACTCGAGGTGGGGCCTGACTGTTCCCTGGTATACTGTCTTCAGTATCTTCTCGTTCGCCTGCCAGTTTCCTGAGTATGGCCAGCTTGCGCCAGGCCTTCGCCCCTGCCTGTGCAATGTGTGGTTTCCAGGTCTGACGTCTGTCGAAGATGACACCAAGGTAGGTAGCTTCTTCATCCTCTCTCAGAGGGGTTCCACCAAGCTTGATGGTTCCGGCTTTCTGCTTTGGGGACAATGTGAAGAGGGTGGTGGAGGATTTCTCCTTGTTGACGGAGATGCACCAGTCTTCTGCCCATGCGTTCATCTTATCTGCTGCTAGCTGCATTCTGTAGGTGGCAGTACTTGCATGCTCCTCCTTGCACCAGATCACAAAGTCGTCTGCGTATAGGGCAGCTTTGATTCCATTGGGCATCTCAGACACCAGATCGTCGATGAAGAGAAGGAAGAGGGTAAGGGAGAGGACTTAGCCTTGCGGGACGCCATGACGAAGGAGGAATTTCTTGCGTTTGGTCTGGTCGACGCTGACTCTTTCCCCTGCGGTTGAAGAGGTAGGAGCGTATCCACTGGAACATGTTACTGGACAGGCCTTTTCTCAGCAGTTTGACAAGCAGCCCATCTTTTCAGACCTTGTCAAAAGCCTTCTGAAGATCAATCCAGGTTACAAAGACCAGCTTCTGCTCCTGGAAGGCATCTTCAACTCCTGCGCCAAGTAAGTGACCTGGTCTTCGGTGCTGCGGAACTGTCGGAAGCCAGCTTGTTCAGGGGCGAGGAGGTTCCTGGATTCCAGGTAACACCTGAGGCGCTCGTTCACAATTCTCTCCAAGGTCTTCACAACACAGCTGGTGAGGCTGATTGGGCGATAGCTGGTGGCCTTCTTTGGATCCTTCCCTTTCTTTAGAATGGGGATCATGATCGCTTCTCGCCAGAGTTGTGGTAGCGATCCTTCTTGCCAGCTCCTGTTGAGGACCTCAAGTAGATTGTTTTATGATGCACTACCAAGGTGGGTTAGCATCTCGTTGGTGATACCATCTGGACCAGGAGACTTCTTCGCCTTCAACGTTTGAGAGCTATATGAAGCTCTTTGTGTGTAAGTGGTTGATTCATGGCGTCCGCTGTTGCTTGTTTGGCAGGTCTCTCTCTTTGCCCTCTTCTTGCTTCTCTCTGCTTTTTGGGGCTAACATGGAGATTGCTCTCAGCTGCATAGCTTTCAGCAAATTGGTTGGCAGCATGCTTTCCTGTTAGTATCTTCCCATTTTCTTCTAAGGTGGTGTTTCCTTTGCTCGTGTTCTCATCGTTCAGCTGCTTGGTCAGCTTCCAGAGCTTTCTGCCGTCCTTCTCAAGGTTCAAGGAGCTTGTTTTCTCTTGCCAGCTCCTGCGTCTTGCCTGTAGCTTCTTCTTGAGAAATTTGGCTTTGGCTTCCTGGAGGCGGATGTTGTTTGCCTGTGATGGGTTAACTTCTCCTTCCCTTCTGGCATCTGCTAGATCATCATCCAGTTCCTGCAATTCACTGCTCCAGTAGGGCTTATAGCCTTTTCTAGCACCTCTGGGTATGGACTCACCCGCTGCTCTGAGGATGCTCATGTTGAGGTCCTTCACCACCATGTTGATGTCTCGACCTTCGATTCGAATGTCTTTGGTGGAGTTCGCTGGAGTGGTGTCTAAAGAGGAACCAGTTCGCTCTTTTGTAGTTCCACCGTGGGAAGGTTGCATCAGCGCAGGACTCCGTGCCCAAGGTAAAAAAGACTGCCCGATGGTCACTTCCACCTAGCTGTTCTCCGACCTCTCTGCTGGCTTGCTTGTGCATGTCTTCTGTGCAGAAGGCTAGGTCAGGAGTCGATGTAGTGTGCCATCTTCTGGAGTAGAACGTGGGGCAGTCAATGGGACTGTTCAACAGAATGAGATCGTTGTCGTCCTGCCAGTTCTCCACCTCTTCTCCTCTCCGATCCAAGTGGTCGTATCCCCAACTTTGTGAGTGACTGTTGAAGTCGCCCACCACAATGAAGTTGGAGGCCTTAGTGGGAATCGTGTCAAGGGTGAGTGGTCTGTCGTTGGGGAAGTAGAAGTTGACCAGCTGGAAATCTGCTGTCTTCGTCTGGATCCGAATCACTTGGTACTCGGAGTTCTCCATGTGCGTATCGATCAAACAGGCGTTGATGTTGTTCCTGATCAGGGTCAGGATTCCTCCCTTGCATCGATCTGTTCTGTCGGACCTGAAGCACTGGTAGCCTCTCACTTTGAAGGACTTTTGGGGTGTCAAGTGCGTCTCCTGAATACAGCAGATGTTGATGTTCTTCTCATGCAGGATATGCTCCAACTCGGTCTTCTTGTTCAGAATGCTTTCTGCGTTCCAGTGCATGACCTGAAAAGGTCGCTGCTGATTGGGATTCTTCCTGGCTGTGGTGGTGCCAGTAGCTCTCCTCCCGCGTCCCCTGGCGTGACAAGACGGACGGGAGGGACCTCCAGTAGCTGAGGCCGGGTCAGAGGCATGGGACCCGACGCTGCTCCACCCTGGAGGGTTCTCAGTGGGCAAGCGCCATTATCGGCAATGGTAGTTGGCCGTATAGTCATGATTGCAGGGTTTGCGTGGATCCATGGTTTATCAGAATGCGCCGTGCGGCCTGGGTCCTGCGTCTTCAGCATTCGAAGTTTCTGTCGGGGTTACCTCACCCTTAGCTCCTGGTATGCGACCTTCCCTGGGAACACAGGGTGGCTAGAGCTTTATGCGGCTCTTGATCGCATGATATACCCGTCGTTGGACACATGGGGAATTTCAGTGGAGGTACAGTGCCACCTGCTACCCCGCCCCGTCCTGGTAAGCTCATCGCCATTTGGTCCGCGACTGCTTGCGCAGCTAGCCTCCATATCTGAAGGCCGTTCCCCTATCCGCCACCCGGGGACGCGCTAGGTTGGGGATGGTCGCCCCACTGAAAATCCCACACTGGGTTAAGGAAGTTCGGCATGTCCTAGAGCTCGGAGTAACTTGCATCGTAAACGTGAGAACGGGACCTGTGAACAGTGAGGTTTCGTTTGAGACGAACGACTCCCAGAAACGAACGAGTGCGAAATAAGACAGCTTCTACCAAGAAGTGCACACAGCACTTCAAACATCTCCAAGAGGCATAGCGAGAGTGGTGCACACAGCACTTCAAATATCTCCAAGAGGCATAGCGAGAGTATTGCAATCTTGGCTTGACTTCGCGAACGAAGATTCTATAGGGCTTGCCCACGTCGTCTGCAGGCATTTTCGTGGCTGCGGAGGCCAATCCGGGACAGGCAGGTACGACCGCAGTGGCTGCAGGGGAAGGTCTGTTCAGGGTTCTGAGTTACGACAGCTCTGTTTTTTCTTCTGAGCCGCTTGTCCTTAAGGTTAGCTCTGCGAGAGTCCTCAAAGGAGACGGCTGCCTTGTGAATGGTGGAGCGCCAGGTGTCACGGTCCGCAGCAAGCGAAGACCACTGGCGGTGGTCGATTTGGCAGGCACTAAGTGACTTCTTGAGACCGTCTTTGTATCTCTTCTTTGGTGCCCCTCTGTCTCGGTGTCCAGTGGCGAGCTCGCCGAACAGAGTGATCTTGGGTAGGCGATGATCCTCCATCCTGGAGACGTGCCCCGCCCAGCGAAGCTGTGTCCGCAGCAGCAAAGCCTCGATGCTCACAGTTTCCGCCTGTTCAAGGACCTCGACGTTGGTGACATAGTCACTCCAGTGAATGCTGAGGATGGTACGCAGGCAGCGCTGGTGAAAACGTTCGAGGAGTCGTAGTTGGCTGCGGTAGAGGGCCCAGGACTCGGAACCGTACAGCAGGGTGGTGAGGACGACAGCTCTGTACACGCTGATCTTGGTGCCTTTTTTCAGCTGTTGATTGTGCCACACCCGCTTGAATAGTCGCCCGAAAGCACTGTTCGCTTTTGCCAGCCTGTTGTCCAGCTCCTTGTCCAGCTTGGCGTCTGACGTGATGATGCAGCCAAGGTAGGTAAACTGGTGTACAGACTTCAGTTCGGACTCGCCGATGGTGATGTGGGGAGGGCGATGCTCTTCCTTGGGTGCCGGCTGATGAAGGACCTCTGTCTTTTTCAGACTGACCTCAAGTCCAAAGAGCTGGGCGGCATCTGCGAAGCAGGACGTAATGCGCTGCAAGGCTCTCTCTGTGTGTGCAACGAGGGCAGCGTCATCAGCAAAGAGCAGCTCACGAATCAGTTGGTCTAGGGTTTTCGTGTGGGCCTGCAGGCGTCTGAGGTTGAACAGGCTGCCATCGAGACGATACCTGATGTACACTGCGTCGTCGTCGTCGAGGTCCACTGTGGCCTGCTTCAACATCATGCTGAAGAAGATGGTGAAGAGGGTCGGTGCCAGCACGCAGCCTTGCTTCACGCCGTTGCGAATGGGGAATGGTTCTGAGAGGTCACTGTTTAGTCTGACCTGGCCTTGCTGGTCCTCGTTGAGCTGGACGATCATGTTGAGGAACTTTGGGGGACAGCCTAGTCGCTCCAGGATCTGCCACATACCTTGCCTGCTCACAGTGTCAAACGCTTTTGTTAGGTCGACAAACGTTACGTACAGCCCTTTGTTCTGCTCGCGGCACTTCTCCTGAAGCTGTCTCAGCACAAAGACCATGTCGGTGGTACTCCTGTTGGCTCTGAAGCCACACTGGCCCTCTGGGAGGTGGTCTTCAGCGATGGCAGGTACCAGCCGATTCAGGAGCAACCTTGCGAGAATTTTCCCGGCAATGGATAGCAGGGTAATTCCACGATAATTAGAGCAGGCAGACTTCTCTCCTTTGTTCTTGTACAGGGTGATGATGACTGCATCACGGAGATCCTTTGGTAGTGTTCCTTTTTCCCAGCAGCAGAGAAAGAGGTCGTGGAGCTTGTTGTGCAGTGCTGGGCCTCCATGTTTCCAGATCTCTGGCGGGATTCCGTCAATGCCTGCTGCTTTGCCACTCTTGAGCTGGTGGATGGCTGTGAGGGTCTCTTCGGCGGTGGGCGGTTCGTCCAATTCAACCTTTAGTGGAAGGTGTGGGATTTGAAGGATGACTGTTTCTTGAACAGTGCGCTCAGCGCCGAAGAGGTCCTGAAAGTATTCCGACCAGCGGTTCAAGATGGAGGTATTATCTGTGAGGAGTGCCTGTCCATCAGCGCTTCGCAGGGGACTTTGTACCAGGTGCCTAGGGCCATACACTGCTTTCAGTGCTTCGTAGAAGCCCCTGTAATCACCGTTGTCAGCGCAGAGCTGGGTCCTCTGTGCGAGTCTGGACCACCACTCGTTCTGGAGCTCTCTAAGCTTGAGCTGGAGACTGCTGCAGATGAGGCGGAAGGCAGACTTCTTCACAGGGCAGGAAGGCTGGGCTAGGTGGGCCTGGTGGGCGGCTCTTTTTTTTGCTAGAAGTTCCTGGATCTCTACGTCGTTTTCGTCAAACCAGTCTTTGTTCCTCTTTCTAGCAAAGCCCAAGACTTCCACAGAAGATTTTACAATAGCAGTTTTCAGTTGTTCCCAGAGTGTTTCAGGGGAGGAGTCTGCTGGATCAACTGTGTCTTTGAGCATGCGCTGTAAATCGGCCTGAAGGGCAGCTTTCTTGTCGTCACGCTGAAGGCTGGCAACATCAAGCTTTTTCTTGGGGGGGCCCCCTTTCTTGGGTTTCAGCTTGAGGCGGAGCCTGAGTTTGCAGCGAACAAGGCGGTGGTCAGTGTGGCACTCTGCGCTGGGCATCACTCTGGTGAGAAGGACGTCACTGCGGTCCCTCTGACGCACTAGGACATAGTCGATAAGGTGCCAGTGCTTGGAGCGAGGATGCATCCAGGTGGTCTTTCGACTGTCCTTTTGCTGGAAAGTAGTGTTGGTGATGACAAGTTGCTGTTCTGCACAGAGCTCCAACAGTAAGCGACCATTGTCATTGCAGTTCCCAACGCCATGCTTGCCGAGGACTCCTTTCCAGGCTTCAGAGTCTTGGCCCACTCTGGCGTTGAAGTCGCCAAGGATGATGACTTTGTCGTCTGCAGGGGTGCTCTGCAGGAGGCTGCGCAGGTCAGAGTAGAACTTGTCTTTTTCTGCAGGCTCTGCCAGGAGGGTTGGGGAGTACACACTGAGAAGGGTGACGTATTGCTGGTGTCTCAGTGGGAGGCGCATGGACATGATGCGGTCGGAGTGACCCGTTGGTAGGTTTTCCAACTTAGTCGCAATGTGGGTCTTCACCATGAAGCCCACGCCTGAGAGCCGTCTTTCTGATGCAGGCCTGCCTGACCAGTAGAGGGTGTAGCCAGCGCCAAGTTCTTGGAGGCTGCCTTCCTCCGGGAGGCGTACTTCGCTGAGCGCGGCGATGTCGATGTTTAACCTCCGCAATTCATGGGCAATGAGGGCGGAGCGACGTTCAGGGCGTCCGCTGTCTGCTATGTCGAGCATGGTTCGGATGTTCCAGCATGCTACGTTGAGTCCGGTCGTGGTCGTCATGAGAGTGGATCCATTGTTTTTTCTTGTTTTCTGACCGCATGAGAAGATGCCCGTTGACCGCGGCTAGCCAACTGGGTAACGAGGGGATGAGCTTTGGTTAGGCCACCTTTTCTAGGCCCCTCTCCGTGTGGAGCAAGCAGTGCTGTCCCTAGAGAAGGCTGCTTGGTCGTTCAGGGTGTGCCGAGTGACGTTGTCATCCCCATGTCAACATCAGGCGACCAATATCCTGAACCGCCTGCATGCAGGTTTGAGACTGCGGCTTCCAGTGACATCTTTCACCTGCCGTTTTGCCCCTTGCCCATCGCTACAGGACTTGGAAAGTTCAGTGTCATAGTCCGTGGGCGTTTCCTAAAGCCTGCGCGGTGGAGCTTTTTGGTGGAGTGCAGTGTGCGCAGTACTGGCCCCACCCTTTAAACCCTTGGTTCGTTTGCCATGGCCTAGCAAGCTGGGACGGTGGCATCGAGGTCCTCGGGTCGTAGGTTTTATATCAGACTGTCCTTGTACACAGCACTTCAAACATCTACATGAGGCATAAGCCCAGAGAGTATAATATTGAGAGTGTTGTCTGTGCTTATGGTACAACTAGAAGCTGGATATTCGCCGTGACTCCGATTCGCTCGTTGTTCGGAGTGGTTTGTAGCAGACGTAACCTCTCTACTAAGCGTTTGTGCGTGTCTGTCCGGGTTTTTAATGCACTGTTTGCAGTCCAAAGAAGCAGAGGGTTTTTTTATTTTTAAAAAAAATTAATTTACGTGTATTGTGCATGACAGAAAATATGACCCACCTTGGCGATGGCGTCGGGGGTGAAGTTTGGGTTGTCGATGTACGGCTGTATGGACTTGATGACGGCCTCGGGGATGTTGTCCTTGTCGTAGTTGAACAGACTCTCCAGGAACCTGCCCGGGTCCTGCAGCAGTGCCTTGCCCGGGTCCCAGAAGTCGTTGACCTTCTCTCCAGCCTGAAGTGGCGCGTGCACAGAAAAATAGCGTTCAGTTTGTGTTTTCAACCGCAAAATTGTTCAAACTGTGACCATGAATGGAGTCCTTCAAAAGCATAACAGGGGAAACAGCCCGCTCACCGATCTTCTTGAGATGTGACGATGTCAATGCGGGTCAGCTTCAGGCGTGGACACTCATGACACTCGGCGTTGTCAGGACTCACACTACCCACATGCAAGAGGCATAGACACGCATTGGCAGAGGCCCATGAGGGTCTATGCCTCTTGCAGCTGAAAACACTGAGATTGTCTCGAGGATCTGCGCACCTTGCAAGCAAGGGTTTTCTTGATGGGTTAATCTTGACACAACCCGGTAAGGAAAGGTCATCGGGCCGCAGTGCGCCCGCCGACGTCGGCCCGAGGGTCTTTTGGGATCTGTCCTTATTAAACATCAATCAGATCTTCATCCTCCAAGAAACAAACGAACAGATAAACAGACAAATAAATTAATTAATTAATTAATTAAAAAATAAAAATAAAAATAAATAAATAAATAAATAAATAAATAAATAAATAAATAAATGAGTAATTGAATGAATGAATGATTGAATGAATGGATGGATGGATGGATGGATGGATGGATGGATGGATGGATGGATGGATGGATGGACGCTGTGGTTAGATTTACTAAGTATGACATTGAACTTTTAACCCCTTGGCTGCCAGAGCACAGAGAACACCATCCAACGCTGACGAGGATTTATTTGTCTTTCTCGGCAGTGAAAGGGCATCACCGAAAAATGCCGGGCGACCGACCTTTTCTCCAGGGACCTTCTTGGGCTTGACTTGTTTCATGATGCAGACGGTCTCAATGACGAGGCGTACGCCATCTGGCGGCCGCTGGAGCGCCCTCACTTCAACCACGTCATTCTTGTTCAGCGACTTCAAACTGGTCAAGGCCGCTTCCTGCAAAACGGGAACGCATGACGTCATTTACTGAGCCAGCCGATGGCTGTTCTCTTTGGTTTGCCTGGCTATGCTGAGCGAATGCATTTTGTGACCGAAGGGGGACCACAGCTGCTCTTTCCTACGCCAAGTAAGCAGAGACCCTCGGGCCCACGACGGCCACAGCGGGCCCGCGCGGAGCGCGGGCCCGCTGCGGCCGTCGTGGGCCCGAAGACATTTTGCCACTGGGGCAGTCCCATTTGTTAAAATGTCTGAGCCTCAGTCCGTGCCAGTCATCCTGTGAATGTTTAGCCCCTAAAAGACGCTACCGCTCACTAGCGGCACCTCTTCAGTGCACAAAAACAAGAAACAAAACAAGAAAGGCAAAGCCATTATGGCTCACGAGTATGACCGATTTACATGTGTGACCTTCGTGACAAGGGCTGGCTTCTGCAGCAGCAAAATCCATGTTTTCTGAAAATGTAATAAGCATTTTTCACACAACTTTCAAACCCCCGTGACCCTAGACCTTTGTGATGAGTCGACTAAATTAATATGCATAGGAAGGTCTTATCATCAGCTATTACTTACTTACTTACGCCTGTCACCCCTCCCAGGGTATAGGCCGTCGACGAGAGACCTCCAGCGACTCCTGTCCTGTGCTTCTCCTTCGATTTTAATCCAGGTGGTTCCCAGTCTCTTGGTGTCTGCTTGGAGGTCTCGGCGCCAGGTGTTTCTCGGCCTGCCTCTTTTCCTCTTTCCCTGGGGGATCCATGACAATGCCTGCCTAGTGACACTGGAAACTGGCTTTCTCAGACTGTGACCAATCCATCCCCATCTTCTTCGTCCAATTTCATTCTCTGCCGTTATCTGCTCTGTTCTCTCCCAGAGTCTGACGTTGCTGATCTTCTCTGGCCAGTGGATTTTCAAAATTTTTCTAAGGCAACTGTTTATGAAGATCTGTACTCTGTTGACTGTGCTTTTTGTCAATCTCCAAGTCTCTGCTCCATATAGGAGAACTGCTTTTACGTTGGAGTTGAAAATCCGGACTTTGGTGTGTTGTGACAGCTCTCTGGAACTCCACACTTTTTCAGCTGGAGAAAGGCTGCTCTGACCGATTCGTGCTCTGACATCTGCATCAGTGCCACCTTTTTGTCGATGATGCTCCCGAGATAGGTGAAGGACTCCACCTCCTCCAACGGGGTGAGAGCAAGCAAGACTGGTTCTTCCCTGGTTGCGTTCAGCCTCATTGTCTTTGTTTTCTGTTTGTGGATGATGAGGCCCACTTGGGACGAGATGTCAGCAAGTCTCGTGGTCTTGTCCTGCATTTGTTGATGAGTGTGGGACAGTAAAGCCAAGTCGTCTGCAAAATCGAGGTCATCAAGCTGTGTACACAGTGTCCAGTATTCCGCTTCTCCTCTGCTCTGTGGTCCTCTTCATGACCCAGTCTATGGCCAGTAGAAAGAGGAACGGAGACAGCAAACACCCCTGCCTGACGCCGGTTCTGACCTGGAGCTCCCTGGTGAACTACCCTTCATAGATCACGCGACATGTCATGCCATCGTAGCTGCTCTTGATCAGGCAGACAGGTTTCGTGGGTACACCGTAGTGTCGTAGGAGTTTGCACAAAGTCTCTCGGTCCACGCTGTCAAATGCTTTATCGTAATCCACAAAATTGACGTACAGCGGGGAGCTCCACTCCAGAGACTGTTCCACGATGATGCGGAGAGTGGCAATCTGGTCTGTACATGATCGGTTTTTCCTGAATCCTGCTTGCTGGTCTCTCAGCTGGGGGTCAACGGAGCTCTTCATTCTCTCCAGGATGATCCTGTTGAAGACCTTTCCTGGTACTGACAGCAAGGTGATTCCTCTGTAGTTGGAACACTTGCTGAGGTCGCCATTCTTGGGAAGCTTGATTAGGTACCCCTCCTTCCAGTCAGCCGGCATCACCTCCTCTTCCCAGAACTTTCCAAACAGTGGGTACAGCATCTCTACTGTTGTTTCTAGGTCTGCTTTCAGAGCCTCCGCTGGGATGCCATCTGGCCCTGCTGCTTTGCCGTTCTTCAAAAATGCCACTGCTCTTCTGATCTCTTCCCGACTGGGTCTGTCACAGCTGATGGGTAGGTCAGTCTCTGCTGGCTGGATGTCTGGGGAGGGGAGGGGGGTCGGGTGGGGGGGGGGGTGTCTGTTCAGTAACTCTTCAAAATACTCGGTCCATCTGTCGAGTTGGTCTGCTCTGTCTGCAAGAGGCTTGCCTTCATTGTCTTTTACTGGTCTTTCTGTATGGCCATACTTGCCAGACAATCTTCTGGTAATGTCGTAGAGCTGTTTCATGTTGCCGCTGCCTGCTGCCTTTTCTGCCTCTGCTGCTAGGCCGTCTGTGTAGGCTCTCTTGTCTGCCCTGATACTCCTCTTCCCCAGGCGGTTGGCTTCCGAGTATTCCTCATGTGCCCTTGCTTTGGCTGCTCTCGTTCGACTGTTGTTGACAACTGCTTTCTTCTGCTTCCTCACTTCTATCTTCTTCAAGGTCTGTGCCGACAGCCAGTCCTTGTGATGGTGTTTCTGGAACCCCACAGTGTCTTTGCAGGTTGAGTTCAGTGCCTCTCTAACTGCCTTCCACTGCTGCTCTGTGATGACCGCCTCCTCTTCATTTACTAGCTCCTGTAGCGCTTGAAACCGGTTCGACAGCACCAGTTTGAACTCTTCTCTCACTCCAGTCTCTCTCAGGAGGCCTGCATTATAGCGCTATCTTCTTGTTGTCCCTGTGCTGCTTTTCTTTAACTTGAGCTTTATTCTTAAGATAAGCAGATGATGGTCTGAGGCGACATCTGCTCCCCTCCTCACTCGAACATCTTGAAGGGATCTTCTAAATTTCTTGCTAATGCAGATATGGTCAATTTTGGTTCTCTGTAGTATGGTCAGGTGAGACCCATGTTGCTTTGTGTATTCTTCTGTGTGGGAAGATGCTGCCTCCAATGACAAGTCTGTTTAGAGCACAAAAGTCTACAAACCTCTTCCCGTTCTCACTCATCTCCCCTAGTCCCTGTCTCCCCATCACCTCTTCGTATCCGGTGTTGTCCTCCCCTATTTTGGCATTAAAATCGCCCATGATGATGGTGATGTCTCGCTCCGCACATTTTTCCACAGCACTCTGGAGTCGGTCGTAGAACTCTTGTTTCTCTTCCTCGTCACTGTCATTAGTGGGAGCATAACACTGGATGACGTTCAGCTTGAGCTTTTTCCTGGTTCTAAAGGCTGCTGTGATAATTCTTGGCCCCAAGAGGTTCCCAGCCCATCAGCGCTCTCTGTGCCACTGGTGACAGCATGAATGCTACACCTTCTGTATGGGGGGTATTCTACTCTTCATGACCTGAATACAGAATCATCTCCCCACTTAACAGCCTTTTCTGGCCAGACTGCGTCCATCTGGCTTCACTGATACCTAGCAGGGAAAGGTTGTACTTTTGCATTTCCGCTGCTATCTGGGCTGACTTCCCGCTATGGTACATGGTCTTGACATTCCATGTGCCCATGATTGTGTCCCTGGATAGAGAGAGGCGGCTCGGTCCTGTGGCTTCCGAAGACTTCCGGCTTTCATCACACGACGTCATAAATCTTCTGGTAGAAGAACCTACCTCCTCCAGAAAAGGAATTGCTGTTTGTCTATTCGTCGGCGTTTTTGTAGCTATTTCTTTATTTGCAGGGTGGGGAAGCTACCCCCACGCCCAACCCCCTTACTAGGAGGACCACGGGTTTTCTGTCGGGGTCTCCTTTCCTTAGACCCTATTGGTTCACGGCACCTTATTTCATTCGGTGCACCCCTCTTGCGAGGGACCCCCTATCTACCACCCAGGGGACGCGCCTCAACGCCATAATTATGGTCCCAGCACGAGGTATCATCAGCTATCTTTGTACCAAATTTGGGAATACCTACAATTTTTTTTTTTAATCAGCATTTTACACACATTTGCCAGCCGCTTGTGACCCATGACCTTTCCAAGGGGTAATCCAAATTAGTATGCATCTTACCATCAGCTATCTCTGTACCGAATTTGGGTTTGAAGTTGCGAATAGTATTTGAGAAAAAAAGATATTTTGTCAAAATATGGTTATTTTAGACCTATTTCCTGAGCTTTCGAGACCCTTGACCTTTCCGAGGGATTAACCAAATTAGTGTGCATAGAAAGGTCTTCCCATCAGGTATCTCTGTAGCAAGTTTGGGTTTAAAGTTGTGAATAGTATTTAAGAAAAAAATCATCTTTTGTCAAAATATGGCTATTTCAGACCTATTTCCTGAGCCATTGTGAGCCTTGACCTTTCTGAGGGGTCATCCAAATTAGTATGCATAGATAGGTCTTACCATAGGTATCTCTGTACCAACTTTGGGTTTGAAGTTGTGAAAGTTGTGAATAGTATTTGAGAAAAAACATCTTTTGTCAAAATATGGCTATTTTTCACCTATTTCCTGAGCTCTTGTGACCCCTGACCTTTAGGAGGGATCAACTAATTAGTACATATAGATCAGGTATCTTTGTACCAAGTTTGGGTTTCAAGTTGTGAATAGTATTTGAGAAAAAATAAAGTATGTCAAAATATAGATATTTTGACATATTTCCTGATCCCTGTGACCTTGACCTTTGTGAGAGGTCACTCAAATTGGTATGTTTGAAGAATGTGGCTTGAATAGTCTCCGAGAAAATGCCAACGTTAAAGTTTACCACGGACGACGGACGCCGGCGGACGGACGATGGACGGACGACCACTGACCCAAAACATACTCACTTTTGTTTCGCAGGTGAGCCAACCAGGAGGTCAATCGTCTCACTTCCAGGCTATGAACCTGATTCCGTGCCAACCCCACACCCAAGCGCAGCCAAAACTGGTACGCACCTCACATGACCATCCGCACAGCAACTCAAACAGGACGAACTGTACATCTGTTGTCTCCAGACAGAGTTACGGGATGGCTGTCGTTGGTTAGTTCGGGGTTTCACGTCCGCGGCACCGGAGTGACGATGGACGGCCTTAATGAACAGGCGGGTTAGGAGGGGGGAGGGGGCAGGGACAGCTATGGCCTATGGAGTACGAACTGAACACTGATCAATTCAGGCGAACTGCAAATGTGCTACATTGATTTACCAGTACCTTTTAACGGGCCTGCTTTTTTGAGCGAAAACGGTGAGGGGTTTTTGCCTGTCGCCTCAAAACAGACAAGACGTAAAGACAGGGAAAACATTGAACTCGTGGTACAAGACAGTAAGCGAAGGACACCGGGCCGACGTTGGCCGCAGAGGGCCCGAGGACGTTCGTGCGCTGCCCCTCTGCGGCCGACGTCGACCATAGGGTGTTTAGCACAGCGGGCAGTGTTGAAGCAAGACTGACCAGAGCCGACATCGGTCGCTGAGGGCCGGGGCACGTCCGTGCGTGGGCCCTCTGCGGCCGACGTCGGCCCGTGTGTGTTTTGCACATCGGGTAGTGTTGAAGCAAGACTGACCAGAGCCGGCATAGCCTCATCCAGATCTTTCTGGGCGTCCATAGCGATGGCCTCGGCCTCGCGCGCCTTCTTGGTGGCCACTGTTTTCTGGGCTTGCACTTTCTTCTTGGTCTCTTCGGCTATTTCCTGCAAGCAAACAAACACAAGACAAGATGCTCTACTTGCAGGTGGCACTGCAGTCCACACGCGTGTTCTGTTGTGTGATTATGGACCTCACCGCCCTGTTCTTAAAGCCCAAAGTCACAGACCAGCACAGACAAATATTGCGCGGAATGTAACCCTTTTATTTTACTCACTTTTGTCAGTTCCTGCATAAAACACACGACATGCTGAGCTTCTCACAGGTGGACAGTGTACAGTACCTGCTCCGGCCCAAGAGCACATACACAAATCCCGAACCCCATCCCCTACAGCCTCCCACCACCATCCCCGGAGCTACAGAAGCTGGAGTCTGACCGTGTCCTTGGCGATCTTGACCATGGTCTCCTCTGCCTCCTTCACGGCCTCCTCCAGCTGAGGCCGCATCTCCGCCAGCTCCACCTGCATCACCGCCACCTCCTCTGACGTCGTCATCAGCTGCACACAAACAACAGCCGCGCGTCAGTCGTTGATCGCCGACCTTGGACTGTACACTCTGCTTTGAACATCAGCAGGGGACTGTTAGCTCATTCAGTTCCGACACACCCAGCAATATATGGATCGACCACGATAGTTCAAAGGTGGTGGCAGAATAGCTTGGCGCCTGTAGGCGCCAAGCTATTCTGCCACCACCCTTGAACTATCGTGGTCGAGCTGCCTCATGAATTGTAATGCAGTCCTCGGAGGACAACTCCAAAACGTGGGTATGTTGTACCCGGGACACAGTGGGTTAAAGACATCAGTCACCAAGGAACCATACTCCTTGTGATTTGTTTTACGTGCTTAACCCGTTCAACCCCAAGGCCGCATTTCACAAATGTTGGAGGCGACACCTAACGACTGCATAAGTTGCAGGAGAAGGACTGACCATGATAGGATAATGCCCGATCACCTTGGCACCACCAGGCCATCCATCTCCTGCTGTAGTGCGTTAGCAAACGACCCGCGGGTCAACAAATCGCGACGGTGCGCGGGTCAACTGTGGTTGATGTCGGCACGATGGCCTTTTGCTTACTGCCATTTCTATTCAACAGTGGATGGATCGAGCATGATAGTTCTAGGGTTGTGCAGGAATAGCTCGGCGCCGAGAGGCGCCAAGCTATTCCTGCACCACCCTAGAAGTATCACGATCGATCTGTTCTAAACAGTAACGTAACATTAGAAACGGCTCAACCTGTGTTATAGAGTGCTACGGAGGTAGCTCCACCCTTCAATCGGCAAACAAGAAAGGCACAGCCCTTATGGCTCAGGTGTATGACCAATTTTACATGTGTGACCTTTGTCAAAATAAGTAAAGAGATGGCTTCTGTACTAGCAAAATCCATGTTTTCTCAAAATTTAATCAGTTTTCACACATCTGTCAAACACCCGTGACCCTTGACCTCTGCGATGAGTCGACTAAATTAGTATGCATAGGAAGGTCTTAGCTACATCAGCTACATTTGTGCCAAATTTGATTGAAAAGTTTGCAAGACTGTTGATAATAACTACAATTCTATATATAACAAACTGACATTTTACACACAGTTGCCGACCTCTTGTGACCCTTGACCTTTCCGAGGGCTCATCCAAATTAGTATGCATAGATAAGTTTTACCAAATCAGGTATCTCTGTAGCAAGTTTGGGTTTGAAGTTGTGAATAGTATTTGAGAAAAAACATCTTTTGTCAAAATATGGCTATTTTTTTTACCTATTTCCTGAACTCCCGTGACCCTTGACCTTTCCTAGGGATCAACCAAATTAGTATGCATAGATAGGTCTTACCATCTGGTATCTTTGTACTACGTTTGGGTGTGAAGTTATGAATAGTATTTGAGAAAAAATAAATTATGTCAATATATAGCTAGTTTTGACCTATTCCCTGATCCCCTGTGACCTTGACCTTTGTGAGAGGTCACTGAAATAGCTATGTTTAGAAATGTCTTGTCACAAAGTATTTTTGTGCCAAGTTTGAAGACTGTGGCTTGAATAGTCTTCTAGAAAATGCCAACGATAATGTGTACGACGGACGATAGACGACAACTGGCCCAGAACATAGACTCACTTTTGCTTCGCACATGAGCCTAAAAAGGCCTGGATCTGTAAAGTCGTCAATCACAGACCAGGACAAACAGACCGAAAGGCACAACAATATCTGACGTAGTGTATAGTACAGTGAACACACTGTTGCACAGCTCCGTCTTACGCAGCCTGCCTAACCTTGTCGAGTCCGGTTTTGAGCCTGCCCCTCTGGCTGACCAGCGCATCTTTCTTTTGGCCGATGAGCCGCGAAAAGATTCCGATAAGTTCCAGGTAACTGGTGGGCGTGACGTAGTTGTAGCGGGACATCTCTGTCAGGAAGCGGGTGGAGAACCCGGACACTGACGTTTGGATCTCCTGGCACACAGCCACCTGAAAATACGTCATAGCTTAGAAGTGGTGTGTCGTATACTGCAATTATTTGTATACAGACCTCGCGGCCGACACTTCTGCAACTGGCTGATTTATAGTCACCGAGCGCTCCGCGCTCGGTGACTATGAATCAAACAGTTGCAGAAGTGTCAGCCGCGAGGTCTGTCTAGAAGTGGCAGCATACGAATGCTGTACTTCTATATTTTATAGAACCTTTCACAACTGGAATCCCATCATTAAAAATAAAACGGAGCAGACGACAGTTGCGGTTTAGCCTGTTTGTCGGTTTCGGCTGAGCTCAAGCTAGTCGTCAGAGCCGCGGGTGTCGCTAAATTCGTGGCAGAAAAAAAACGAAGAAAAGTGTGAAACAGTACCAGTATATCAAAACAGCCAGTGTGTGTTTTGCATTTGGAGGTTTCATTTGGTAGGGTCCAGGACTCTGTTCGCCTCTACTTTGCCTTCCACTCATGATCGATCCCATTATGCAACGCGCGGAACACTAGTCTAGGCGATCCCAGGCAGCACCGCGCGGCGATTTCAGGATTCATAGTCACCTCATAGTTTTTGTGTGAAAACTGTCCCGAAGGGTTTTATTACGAAGATAGTGGACGGCACTGTGCGCCCGCATAACTTCCTTGTACTATCCTCAAACATTCACCATCCTTGAACTATCAGGGTCTATCTGTCGCCAGCAGAGCAGTATAGTCTAATGGAGCCTTACCAGCCCATGGAGGATCTCATCAGAGCAATCCAGGTCTGGGATGTCGTTGAGATAGCGGAAGGCCACAGACTGCAGCGCCTCGGGCGGCCACTCGCTGAACCAGTCAATCGTACAACAGTTAACCAGGGCCGGGAACTGGCGGAGCCGAGCTCTGAATATCTCACCCAGGGGGCTGGAATGGAAACAGAACACACCGTGTGATGGTCTTTGCTTCACTTGCGGACAACAAGAGCAGTCAAACACAAGAAGTTGAGCTGAAAACGTCCGTCTGATAAATAAAGACATGTTAGAGGTTGATGTTAGGCCCAGTTGGTTAAATGTTAAACCCTTTCGTTAGACGGCTTCCGTTCAACACTGCAAGATATGTATCGACCGTGACAGTTCAAGGGTTGTGCCATAGCAGCTTGGTGCCTCCAAGCTAATCTGGCAACTTCCTTCCAGTATCAATGCCGATGTTTCCTCTGCGATATTGTGTGGTCTTAAGATGAGACAGCTCAACCACACACAAAACTTCAATCTTAGGGTTCTATGCGTTGACCTATTCGGCCCTGACACACTACAAGAATATACGGGTCGACCATAATAGTTCAAGGGTGGTTGCCTTTTTGGCACCACCCTTGAACTACCACGGCCGAACTATCAACTGAACCGTAATGTAGACCTTAGTAAAGGACCACTTTCAAATTTCGGAATTTTGACCCTGGGGCTCAATGGGTTAACAACAATGAAAATGAAATAATTGTCAATAACACACAAACACATACATGAAACGCACGGTGAACACGCGTCAGCCTACCCGCGACCTGAGCACACATCTGAGCACACATCTGCACAGAAGCCATCCCTACCTCATGGTGATGACGGTGTGCAGATTGTTGCGTACGATCTTGGTGAACGCGCGTCAGCCTACCCGCGACCTGAGCACACATCTGCACAACAGCCATCCCTACCTCATGGTGATGACGGTGCGCAGATTGTTGCGTACGATCTTGGTGAACACGCGTCAGCCTACCCGCGACCTGAGCACACATCTGCACAACAGCCATCCCTACCTCATGGTGATAACGGTGTGCAGGTTGTTGCGTACGATCTTGGTATAGGCGGAGAAGAGGTTGGTCTTAGTGGGCTGCTGTCCCAGCTCGGCCACCACCGGCTTCATGGCCTTGAAGATCTTCTCCGTCTCCTCGAAAGCGTAGATGTTAGGCACGTCACCGGCGTTCAGGATGTTGTTGATGTCCTCCAGGAAAGATTCGCTCTTGATCTGTACAACACGGAAGTTTAACCCATTTAGCCTCGAAGTACTGCAACAGGAGATGGATTGACCATGATAATTCAAGGGTAGTGCCAGATTAGCTTGGCGCCGTCAGGCGCCAAGCTAATCTGGCGCTAACCTTGAATTATCATGGTCGATCCATCTCCTACAACAGGTACAAAGTGGTTAGGTGGCACCTCCAAAACTGGGCCAATGCGGCCTTGGGGTTAAATGGGTTAACGCGAAAGCCAGATCGACTGACTCGGGGTGAGTTTGGCGTCATCCAGACAGACTGTCACCTTGGCGTGGCTACTTTACTTGAGGGGAGTAACGCATAAAAGACGCACGCCAGACCAACCCAGGGTGAGTTTGGCGCACGCCATATGGACTAACTGAAGTAAGTGATGCAAGTGACACACCTGCGTGTCGCTGAAGAGGAAGACCATAGGGGTGTTATCCAGTCCCGCCTTCAACATGACAGACTTGAGGTCCTCGCGCCACTCTGTGTTGCCGTAGTTCTTGGACAGCTCAATCTGGAACAGCTCGTATTCTGACCTGCACACACACACACACACACACACACACACACACACACACACACACACACACACACACACACACGCACGCACGCACGCACACACACACACACACACACACGCACGCACGCACGCACACACACACACACACACACACACACACACACACACCACGACGTAGACGTACAGATGTAAGAATGAAACCAGTAAGAGGCGTGGATCCTCACCAGCCCCCGCGACTGCGTAGGGCTCATGAAGATCTATGCCTCTTAACTCATTCGAGACGTGCCGCCTCCGGATACGCGGCACATGCCGCGTATCCGGAGGCGGCACGTCTCGAATGAGTTAAAGTTGGGTGGTGTTGGCTGTTTCCAGGCCGCAGACGAACAGAGGTAAGAATGGAAACAGCGACAGATACAGATCTTCATGTGCCTCCGCGACTGCGGGTGGGGGGGGGGGGGCGGGGGAGGGGAGGGGCTCATGTCGATCTATGCCTCTTGAAGTCGGGTGCTGCTCGCCGCGTCCGGGCTCTGGTGGGGTTAACCACTCCTGAACGCTGACCCTTTAACACCTTTTCTGCCAGTGGCCCACGCATTGCTGAATTGTCGCCATCTGCCTGAAGAACATGGATAATATAGATGACGCTGGGCGAGACGCAACAGTCGTCATGAGCCCCCGCTGCTTGGGTGTGTTGTTGCTGTTGTTGTAGTGTACGATCATTGCATACTGACGAGTTATTGTAAACCGACGTACTGACGGGCAAAAGAAATGCGACATTTTTTTTAAAATCATCGGAATCACTATAGTGTATCCGATGACGCCAAAAATGTCACATTTCTTTTGCTAGTCCGCATATTTATTTCCAGAAGAAAATGCGTTTCGGGTTGTTGCTGCTGTAGTTTACGATTACTGTGTTTATTGTCACCAGAAAATGCGTCAATGGTTGTTGTAGCGTACGAGTCACGTGTTGACGTTAACCCATTCTACCCCAAGACCGAAATCCTCCAATTTTGCCGTTGTCCTCTGAAGACTGCATTGCAGTGCAGGACACAGATCGACCATGATAGTTCCAAGGGTGATGCCAGAATAGCTTGGCGCCCATAGGCGCCAAGCTATTCTGGCATCACCCTTGCACTATCATGGTCGATCCTTGTCTTGCTGTGGTGTGTCTGGGTAGAAGGAGTTAAACAGGCGACAGGTGACCACTTACACGTGTGCGGCGAGGCGTGTGAGCGACTGTCGGCCCGAGCCCCCCATGCCCAGCAGCAGGGCGTTGCCCAGGGGCTGCCTAATGATGCGCGTGATGCGACACACGTGTTTCACGGCGTCCATGAACAGCACCAGGCGCATGGGGGCAGTGGACACCTGGTTGTAGTCCTCCATACCTTCCTCCAGCGTCTTCACCAGCTGCAACCATTGTTGTCGTCGACATCACCATCATCGTCACTATCATCATCATTTTCACCATAGCTACTACCACTACCATAATCCCACGATAAACGGGATTACACAAACATTGTTGTCGTCGACATCATCATCATCGTCACCATCATCATCATTTTTACCATAGCTACTACCACTGCCATAATCCCACGGTAAACGGGATTACACAAACATTGTTGTCGTCGACATCATCATCATCGTCACCATCATCATCATTTTCACCATAGCTACTACCACTGCCATAATCACACGGTACAGCAAAACGGGATTACACAAACTGAAGTTGCCCACCAAAACGTTAACATTCCAGTAAGCGAAAGGTCCTTGGGCCAAAGTCGGCATATGCAGGGCCCGCAAACAGCGTGGGGCAAGGACCATGTCGGCCTGACGATCTCGTCCACTTGCTGTGGGATGTTCATACAATACCGCGTGTGGCTCATCCTCACCCCACTTTGAGCCGTCACAAGTCACCCTCTTATTGTCAATGTTCAGAGTCCCTCCCCCCCCCCCTTTCCCTTTCCTTCCCCAGTCAGCAAAAGGTCTTCGGACCGTACATCAGCTTTAGCTGGCCAGCGCACAGCTGTGCGCGGGCAGCTAAGGCTGACATCGGCCCGAAGACCTCTTGCATCGTGCAAATGCGTTTTCTCGCCCGCAGCCTGTGCGTCCACTAACCCACCTTATCGTGGTCGTCAATGTAGACGTAGGGGCGATCCTCGCCCACGGCGTTGCCGGCAAAGTCGCAGAAGATAAAGGGCCTTTGAGTGATGACCTCCTTAATGTTGAGGTTGAACTCCTTCATCTTGTCGCCAAGAAGCTTCTCGAACCAGTCGCGGTCCTCGTCGTTGACCAGGCGGTCTTGAAAGACGCGGCAGTTCTCGTGGTACCACAAACCCAGGAGTTTAGACGGCGTCTGTGCGTGGAGGAAACAGCCCAGTGACTGTAGCGCACTTGGCCTATCGCGTGCGACTGGCACATTAACTCAATAACCATCAAAGGCCGCATTTTCCAAAATTTGAATGGGTCACCTAACGATTATATGGCCTAGTTGCAGGAGATGGATCAACCATGATTATTCAAGGGTAGTGCCAGATTAGCTTGGCGCCTGATGGCGCCATGCTAATCTGGCACTACACCTTGAATTATGTCTTGTAATGCTGTAATGCTTCGGGACTTTCACTGATGGCGCCATGCTAATCTGGCACTACACCTTGAATTATGTCTTGTAATGCTGTAATGCTTCGGGACTTTCACTGATGGCGCCATGCTAATCTGGCACTACACCTTGAATTATGTCTTGTAATGCTGTAATGCTTCGGGACTTTCACTCCCAGCGGCCACAGACTGCGTTTTTAAAATCATTTCCTGCTCAACGTCAACGATCCCCAGCCATCAAATAAACATGGATACAAAGAGGTTTCAGCGAGAGGCATAGATCCTCACGAGCCCCCGCATTTGTGGGGGCTCATGAGGAGCTATACCTCTTGCAGTTGGTGTTCACATTTTCTCGGCAGTGAAGGAGTTAAATATACGCTCAGCTCTAAAATCGCCATACAGGTTTATACCTAAATCAGAAGCAGGTCAAGAACACTGCACGGACCTCAAACCTTTCAGTGGACTCTTCTATCCAGCGCCATCTGCAAGAGGCGTATATTTTCATGTCTTCTGCAGCCTGCAGGGACTCTGGACAATCTACGCCTCTTGCTCGCAAGGGTCACCTCGTTGACGTTCGTTCGTTCGTTTTAAAAGGGATGGGGACTTCCAGCCCTCGCTGATTTCGTCCAGGGGGGGGGGGGGGGCAGGGGGTGGGGGGCGAGGGTCATCTCGCTGTCTGTCTGTCACGCCGTCGCGCAGCGGCTGGTGGTGTTGCCGGGGCCGGGCGGTTGGTGATGGACGATGCTGGTGGTAGGCCTGGGGACCGTCGCTTTAGTGGCAGGCTGGAGGGTGTTGATACGCCAACCACTCTAAAAGTTCTTGGATGAGTGGTGGCGGGGGTGGTGGTGGCCGGAAGAACCGTCGCTGGCTGTGATAAGGCCTGGGGAGTTGAGGTGGCGGTGGTGGTGGCCAGTAAAGCCTGGGCTTGGGGGTCGGGCGTTGGAATGGGCGGGGTGGGTGGCGATGTTGGGGTGGCAGGCGAAGGTGGGTGGGCGGCGTGGGGAGTAGTGCCGGGCGCTGGTTCCGGAAGCGCTTGGGTGGTCGATGGCGCTGCCGTTGGCAGGTGGTTGGTTTGTTGGATGGTGGGCGTGGGGTGGTGTCGGCCTCTTGCGGTGCCGGGTCGGTCACTGTACTCTTTGTCTCGCTGGTCAGGACTGGGGGTGCTTCTGTGCCGGTTTCTTGAGTGGGCGAGGCGGTGTTGCCGCAACCTCTATATTTGTTGACACCACAGCTGGAGGTATTTATACGGTATTTACAGTGCGGTTGCTGTTAAGCCATTTAGCCCCAAGGCCGTATTTCCTCAACTTTGGCGGTGTCACTTAAAGGCCCACTACCGCTGTAACTGTTCAAAGATACACTTCTGTAACAGATGGTTACGAGCCGCTACACACAGGTCTAGCTATGGTTCATTATTATTATTATTATTATTATTATTATTATTATTATTATTATTATTATTATTATTATTATTATTATTATCTTCTCTTCTTTTTATTTTTATTTATTTGTCATGTTATCTTTTCGGCTGCTGTTATATTTATTTAAAATGTTATTAAGGACAGACGTGTAAAAAGGCCTGCGTGTCTACTGTCTTCATCCTTAGAAAATAAAGTTTCAATTCAATTCAATTCAATTCAATTCATTTAGACACAGGACACTCCAGTTCAGCACACGTCGTCTTGATATATAAAGTAGTCTGACAATGACTTCACTCCGTTCTATAAACTATCAGTACGAGAAACAGCTAAAAATAGATTGACACGCTAACGGCTGCAAATAATAAATAAGTGTGATTACGCGTGTGCTTTTGCTGCGTGTCCCAATTGCTGTTAAAGTTCATCAGCTCCAAATTTGTTATTCCCGGTCGACATCTCGCCCTTCCCACTTTTTGTTTTTCGGCGCTTTTGTCCGAGCTCGCCGCTGACCGACCGGGATTGTCTGCCGCTTGTTATTTCTCCCCCGTATCCTTTTTGCCCCTTTCAGTGTAGGTTTTGCGTATTATCAGCGTCGCTCCCCTACACACACCTACTGTACATCAGTTTTCTCCCTTGCGTATCATCAGGTCCCCTCCCTACCGCACCGCTCACACACACATCGGCACACACACACACACACACACACACACACACACACACACACACACACACACACACACACACACACACACACACACACACACACACACTCATACACCCTGCTCCACCCTCTTCCGTCTTTCTCTTCCTTGTCCTCACAAACAATCATGCTCATCAGATACACACGCCAACAACTGCTATCTCTACGTCGCCACCCCACCCACTGCGCATCCGGTGCCGCCGACAGTGTTTCAGACGCCTTACGCGGCAACCGATTGCGTAAGAGAGGCCGCAGGGGCGGAATTAGCAGAAGGCAGGACGCACCACCACACACACGACCACACACTTCTTCATCTCTTCCAATGCCCTTCCACCCCTTCCGCCTCCCCCCGCCTCCCCGCCTTCTCCCCCTTCCTTCCCATTTCTTCTCCTCTCTTCCTCTTTCACTGCTCCCTGCCCTCCTCGGCTGCCCCCTCCCCCACCCTCACCCCCCTTCCTCCCCTCACCCCCTCCTCCTTCGCCTGCTTTTTCCTCTTCGTCCCCTCCTCCCCCTTTTCCCTCCCCTTCACCCCCCCCCCTCGCTCTTCCTCATCTTTTCCTACTCCCCTTCCTCCCTCTCTCCCCTCTCCCCCCACCCTCCTCTCACATCCTCTTTCTTACCCGGTTCTCTTTCCCCGACTGTTCCTCCTCCCCCCTCCACCCCTCACTCCTCTTTCCCCCCTCCATCCTCTCTCCCCCTCCCTACCCTCCTCCTCCTCTGTCCTCTTCTTCGTCCGTTTCTTCTCCCTCTCCCTCTGCTGTCTCTTCCAACCTAAAACTGTGTCTGTTCAATGCCCAGTCTGTCTGCAAAGATGGCAAAGCTGACGTGATTTCCGATTTCATTCTAGACAATGACCTAGATATTGTCGTGATCACCGAAACGTGGCTCCGCTCAGCTGGCGATGAACCCATCATCGCCAGCGTCACTCCGAGTGGCTACCACCTGGCCTCCTTCCCGCGCGCTTCCAGAGGGGGTGGCATTGCCATCATCTACAGGGACTGTCTTTCCGCTCAACTCTCCTTCTCTCAGTCTCTACCTTTTGCTCATCCCTCCTTTGAATCTGTCGAGGCCGTAGCAACACTCCCTGGCCAGTCCCTCATCTTCTCATGTATCTATCGCCCCCCTCCAAGCTCTCAAAACAAACTCACAAACTCCATGTTCCTCATCGAGTTCGACCTCCTCCTCGACCACTACAGCACACGACCCGGAAAACACATCCTTCTAGGCGACTTTAACTTCCACTTTGACAAACCCGACCACCCTGACACAAAACGCCTTTGCACGTCACTTTCAAACCACAATCTTACACAACACATCACTAAACCCACCCACCGACTCGGCCACACCCTCGACTGGATCATCACCCGCACCTCCGATCAACTCTTTCTCGACTCTGACACCTCCTCTGTGCTTCCCTCTGACCACCTCGCTATTCTCGTCTCCCTCAATCTACCTCCCCCGAAAAAAACCAAGCTCATCGTCTCTCGTCGCAAACTAAAATCTGTCAACCGCGAGAGCTTCTTCGACGAAGCTGTCGACCTTCTCTTGGACCCCGCCCCCTCTCCCGATCTTGCATCCCATTTCGATTCCTCCCTTCGAAAACTTCTAGACACCCATGCCCCTGTCACCACCTGCTCCATACCCAACCGACTCCCCTCCCCCTGGCTCACTGACGACATAGCTGAAGCCAAGCGCGAGCGCCGACAAGCGGAACGCCGCTGGCGCTCATCTGACCTCACCGTTCACAGACAGATCTTCCAAACAACTAGATCCAAAGTCTGCAAAATGATCTCCGAATCTAAACGCAAATACCTTCAAAACCAAATCCTGGAATCCACTTCTTCCAAAACCCTCTACGCCACCATGAACACACTCCTAGGCACTTCTAAAGACTCTCCTCTCCCCAACACACACAGCAAAGAAGAACTCCCGTCTGCTTTTTCTACCTATTTTTCGGACAAAATCCAAACTCTGCGCGACACACTCGACACCCTGCCTTCTCCGCCTTGCCCTCCCGACCCCCCCTTTTCCGGCACTCCCCTCTCGTCCTTCCGCCCCGTCTCTCAGGATGAAGTACTCAAGACCATAAAGTCCATGCCCTTCAAAACCTGCGAGCTAGACCCCCTCCCAGCTTCTCTCTACCGTGACGGCCTTCCAAAACTTCTGCCCTTCATTACCGACATCATCAACGCATCTCTAGAAAACGGCTCCGTCCCCGATATCTTCAAGTCCGCCATCGTCCGTCCTCTCCTACAAAAAACACAACCTCGACCCAAACGAACTCAAGAACTATCGCCCAGTCTCCAATCTCTCTTTCCTGTCCAAGCTTCTTGAGAAGGTTGTTCTCAACCAGCTCAACCTCCACCTCACCGACAACAACCTCCTCAGTCCATTCCAGTCTGCCTATCGCAAACATCACAGCACTGAAACAGCCCTTCTACATATCTTAAACGATCTGCTTCTCTCCACCGACTCGGGCAACATCTCTCTTCTTACACTACTCGATCTCTCTGCCGCCTTTGACACTATAGACCACTCTATCCTCCTCCACCGACTCCACCACTCCTTTGGCATCACTGATTCTGCCCACTCCTGGTTTCTCTCCTACCTCTCCGACAGACAGCAGTCCGTCACCATCAACGGCGTCTCTTCCAACCCAGTCACGCTCTCCTGCGGAGTCCCACAGGGGTCCGTCCTGGGCCCGGTCCTTTTCACACTCTACACCTCTCCTCTGTCCAACATCATCCAGTCTCACCGCATACACCACCACCTCTACGCTGACGACTCACAACTGCTAGACAAAGACAAACTCGACAACACTCAGTCACTACTGACTCGCACGGCTGACTGCTACGAAGACGTGAAAAACTGGATGACAGCAAACAAGCTAAAACTGAACGACGACAAAACGGAAGCCATGCTTGTAGGCACTCGCCAGAAACTCTCCCAGCTCCCTCCCTCTCTCCACCTTCAACTCGATAGCACCCCCATCTCCCTCTCTGACTCGGCCAAGAACCTCGGCGTTATCCTCGATTCCTCTCTGTCCATGACCAGCTTCGTTTCCGCCACGGCCCAGGCGTGTTATTTCCACCTCCGCCGCATCAGTCAGATCAGAAAATACCTCACTACCGAAGCTGCCACCAAACTTGCTGTCTCTCTCATCTTATCTCGCATCGACTACTGCAACTCTCTCCTTTCCGGCCTCCCTCACTCCACCATTTTCACTCTCCAACGCGTTCAGAACAATGCTGCCCGCCTCGTCCTCAGAAAGAAAAAATCCGACCACGTCACACCCCTGCTCAAACTCCTTCACTGGCTCCCCATCCCCCAACGCATCCAATACAAAATTCTGTCTCTCTGCTACAAATCCCTGAACAACTGCGCTCCTGCCTATCTCTCCAACTTACTTCACCCCTACACACCTTCCCGCTCCCTCCGCTCTGCCTCTGACCCTCTCCGCCTCCACATCCCTCGCACCAAACTTAACACTTTCGGCCCACGCTCCTTCTCCGTCTACGGTCCATCCACCTGGAACACTCTCCCACTCTCTCTCCGTCAGAAACACTCTCTCTCCTCCTTCCAGTCCGCCCTCAAAACTCACCTCTTTCAACAGTTTTAGCACTATATCACCACACTCCCCACCCCAAGCTGACCGTCGTAATGTATTCCACTGTTTGTGGTACGCAAGTCATTGTCTAAAGCGTGCGCATGCGTGCGCAAGTTGTGAGTGCGCGCTTAGAGTTATAATTATTATAAGATAAGCGCATTATAAATACCGTAATTATTATTATTATTATTAGATGTGTCGACAAGGCATAACAAACACAAATGGTGCTGAAATGTATCTTCAAATTTAGACGTAATGGTACTTTAACGATCATATACCAGCTGCACGAGATGGATAGACCATGATAATTCAAGGGTAGTGCGAGATTAGCATGGCGCCTGAAGGCGCCAAGCTAATCTGGCACTACCCTTGTATTACCATGGTCCATCCATCTCCTGCTGCAGTGAGTTGGGGTTCACTTGATTAAGACGCCATCCACGGTGAAAGGGGCGATACAGCGAAACGGTCCCTTTCTTACTGCGAAGACGTCCTTACTTTAAAGGGTCGCGACCTACTGTCCTTGATCTGATTCTCAAATGTGAGAGAGTCGTCCTCTGAAGGCCCCAGAAGACGTATCGATCATGGTATCTCAAGGGCAGTGTCAAAACTAGCTCGGCGCTACAGGCGCATCAGACAGATCGCTCACGACAGCAAAAGGGAGTGCAAAAACACCTCGGCACTCACAAGCGCGTGAAAAAAAAAACATCGACCATGATCGTGCATGGGCACTACCCTCAGACTGTCATGGTCGATCCATGTCTAATTGTGGTGTGCGAGGACTGTACAGGCTAACGCAAACTGCCCAACACGCATGTTCTGACCAGTATCTCGGTGACGTCCGCCATGAGGATGCCCTGAAAGACCTTGGACAGGTCCCGCAGGTTGAAGGTGTAGTGGGACTTGGCCGGGGTGGGTAGCAGCTGATTCTGGATAGTGTTGTAAGTGTCGATGCACGTGTTCACCAGCTTCACGCACAGCTCCGCGATGTCAGGACTGCGGTCTGTGGCAATAATAATAATAATAAGAAGAAGAAGAAGAAGAAGAATGATAGCGCCTAAACTCTAAAAAGCTCAAAGCTCTTCTTACAAGCGAATAAAGGCCCCGCCACACCTGCCGGTTGTGCCCCGATTTTGAAGCCGATTCCGATCCGATTGCGATCGGATGACGTCAATTATCCGATCCGGTCCCAATCGGCTGGGAATCGGGTGTCTAGAACCTGCTCTATTTTTCCGATCCGAATCGGCCCCGGTTGTAAGCTTCAACCAATCAGAGCGCGTCTCGCAAAGCTTGTCGTTTCAGTTTGCAAATGGCGGAACACGCCTGTTGTGATCGGTACCACCGCCGTTGCTGATGTTTCGCACGCCTCTTCCCAAATATGATGCAAAACTGCTGATAATGCAAGCACATCACCATCACTGTCAAAACTAGCAGCCATTTTGCAGAACAGGTACGACTTTGATCTTCGGTTCAAACCGGTCGGCTAAACAAGTCGGTAAATGTGTGGCAGTGCACACGTTTTTTTTAGTCCGGTCCGATCACCTACCGATTCGAAACTGATCGGGGTTCGGCCTCAAAGCCGGGCATGTGTAGCGGGGCCTTAACATAACATCTAATGGGTTATATAAACTTAACAAAATTACAGCAATGAAATACGAATGGTGTGGTTATTGGCACACTGGTTGTATCCCTCCATTCGCTGCCGCTTATCAGCGGCTGCGAATGGAGAGAGACAACCAGTGTGTGTAAATGTATGCTCTGTCTGTTGCACAGGCTGAGAATGAGAAATGCCAAGTCTCACGATGCGAATCGATTTACAGCTACGAACTTCGTCTGTGCCACTTTCACAGATGCAGTAACTGGATGCAGATCACTTGACTTGAGGACACCCATACCTAGCCAGGAACTGATGACACTCGTACCTAGCCAGGACCTGACGACACTCGTACCTAGCCAGGGCCGGAGGACACTCGTACCTCGCCTGCACCTGATGACACCCGTACCTAGCTACAACCTGAGGACACCCGTACCTAGGGAGGATCTGAGGACACCAAAACCTAACCAGAACTTGAGGACACCCGTACCTACCCAGACCTTGAGGACACCCATACCTAGCCAGGACGAGAACACCCATACCTAGCCAGGACTTGAGGACATCCATACCTGGCCAGGACTTGAGGACACATATACCTAGCCAGAACTTGAGGACACCCATACCTAGCCAGGACTTGAGGACACCAATACCTACCCAGACCATGAGGACACCCATACCTAGCCAGAACTTGAGGACACCCATACCTAGCCAGGACTTGAGGACACCCATACCTAGCCAGGACTTGAGGATGATGGAAAAGATTTTTCGCTTGCTGGGGTCCTCCATCTCCGTGAACGCCAGGTAGTTGAAGTGGCGCGTGAGACGGGCGGTGACGATGTTGCGACCTCCCCCAGGCGGGCCCATGGCTGCCATGAAATTCACGTCAACCAGATGGCGGAATTCACCTGTAACAATCACATTCAGATCAAGGCTGTCTTTTATTGGTGTCACTTTCAGACTTAGTTGATCTTTGTTCGTTTTCACATCGGGGACTTGGTATTTTAACCCACAATGCTGGGTAGAGCGGGTCCCCGTTACTAATGTCATATACATGTTGTGAAGTCTGCAGCAGAGCCTCGGTTCATTAACCCATTCTCTACCAAGGAAAAAGTGAACGTGATCTATCTGCAAGAGGCATAGATCCTCATGAGCCCCCGCGATTGCGGGGACTCATGAGGATCTGTGCCTCTTGCTGAGATCACTTGGTGTCCATGGGAAGGGGGTAACGAGACGCTTAGATCTAAAGTATCCGTATCTTGTCGTGTGCAGAGAGAAGAGCCTCTCCGTACCCCCATCCACCTAGCCAACCCCCAAAATGAATTAATTATTATTATTCAAAATGTTGAAGATGTACAACGCTGGATTACGAACTCATTCAATATCTCCCTTTAATCTAGCTGTATGCAAAGTACCTAGTCAGAATAACAAAAAATATGGACTCAAATGCGGATCAGCCTGTTTATGTGAAACGGCCATTTTCGTGTCAACGTATAACCTAACTAAAAAAATTAAAAAAAGAACAGCTTCGGGAGAATTCACTAGGGAAAATATCCTAAAGTTTCAAGTTTGTCTGTCCACAAATGCGGGCTCTAGTCGCTGTCACACACACACACACACACACACACACACACACACACACACACACACACACACACACACACACACACACACACACACACACATAAAATGTACGTTCTCTAGCAAGGTTTGCGCAGCTTTTACGTGACGTAATTTTTATCTTGTTATTTCTTTGCTAGAATTCGGACTCCCCCCGCCCAGCACATCGTGTGCATTCTCTGAATATGCGCTCCGACCAGCCCCATGTCAAAGTCTACCGTATTTTCAATACGGTAGACAAAAAGAACCAAGACACGTTGAGAAGGACTGACCGATGGCTTTGCGATCGTACCACCCCTTGAAGTCCATGTACTGGCGGATGAGTTCTATGGGGGGCTGGGCTCCGTATGTCTCGCGGGCAGGCATGTTCAGGTCGTCGATGAAGAAGATGAAGAACTTGCTGAGGGGCGGCCCGTACACGCCTTTACGCCTGGACAAATACAACCACACCATTTTCACTCATACTGCAGGGGCGACTAGCAAACACAGAAGGACAGACGACATAGTAAAGCGTGTTGCTGTCTTTTCTTTTCTTTCCTTGTATTTAGCACGCTTGGCAGCCAACCTTTTGGTCTGGATCCCATTCTGACATAAACCGGAAAGGGAAGAAAAACAGTTAACACCTTAACTGCCGGGGCAAGACGAACGCTACCCATCTGTAAGAGACATAAATCCTCATGGAGATTTGTGTCTCTTGTTACTGCTGTCTTTTCGTGCCAATGTTTTGGTCTCGTTTCATGTGTGTTCTTTGTGCCCACGTCTGGTCCCGTTTCATGTGTGTTCTTTGTGCCCACGTCTGGTCCCGTTTCATGTGTGTTCTTTGTGCCCACGTCTGGTCCCGTTTCATGTGTGTTCTTCACGCGAAGGTCGGACAGTATGCAGTGGTTTCAGAAATGGCTGTCACCAATAAGGTGTTTTCCTTTAACCCTTGTCATTCTGAATACACCAGTGTGTGAAATAAATTTGACTAAAATAGTTCAAGGGTGGTGCCAGAATAGCTAGGCGCCAAGCTATTCTGGCACCACCCTTGAACTCAAGCCATTGGTCTATATCCTTATCTGTAAGTACTATAATGTAGCTTGCATATGGCAGTGAAAAAATGTGAAGCTTTTAGCCTCAGCATGATATGGGTTAACAGCAGGCCTCCGTCAGTCTCGAGGCCCCACGGTGTAGCGCCCTTCCTACTCAATGGTCTCTCGAGACTCACAGATGACCACCGATAAGGTGCTTTCCTTTACAAGCGCTCCAGTCTGCAGAAGCTAACCTCTTGTCCAGTTTGCCGTCAATCAGGTCCTGCGTCTGGTTGGAGGAGGTCTTGGCGGAGAAGACGATGAAGTCCGGGGTGTACTGTTTGGGTAGGTTCTTCAGCAGCTTGTCGGCGATGGTCAGCGTTTTGCCCGTGCCCGTGGGTCCGATACACAGCACCTTTAGCACACACAATAATGATGTCATTTAGGATTCACCCCTTGAGCGCTACTAACGATACCGTTCGGCGCAAAAGACGCGAACTTACGAGCTGTATCGTCAATAGCAGTCAAGGGGTTCGTCGCATGAGTGAGCTTAGTCCTGCGCCAGCATCTAAGCAAGGTGCTCCGCTCCAGCGGAGCACCTTGCGTAGATGCTGGCGCAGGAGTAAGCTCACTCATGCAACTGGCTCAAGAAGTTGAAGATAGGCAGTCACAGGTTCAATTCCTCTCGTTGGCACTTCTTTAACTCATTCAATCCCACGCCCGTATTTCCAAAAATTTGGGAGGCGTCATCTAACGACCAGTTGCCAAGCTAATCTGTAACTACCATTGAATTATCATGGTCGATCCATCGCCTGCTGTAGTGCGACAGGGCTGAATGGGTTAATATTTGTCTACGGATGAAGCAGAAGGCGCTCTAACCCATGCGCCGAAAAATAAAACTCGTCTGCCGCAACCCATGCGCCGCAACCCGTGACCCCACTGTTACGAACAATCCTATAAACCATCGCGCCGCAACCCGTGAATCCTTGATGGGCAGAGCTCGATAAACTATGCGCCGCAACCCGTAACCCCTTGTTAGGGAGAGTCTAATTCTGACGGCCGGCCGGCCGGACGAAAGGACGAAAGTAACCTCTCGTTTCATAACACAGATACGGATGCGCCCATAATACAGATACTGTTTGAACTCACTGTGCCCGAGGTACGAAATACCCACATTCTGGAGTTATCCTCTGAGGACTGAATTACAATTCAGGAGACAGATCGACCATGATAGTTCCAGGGTGGTGGCAGAATAGCGTTCTGCCACCACCCTTGAACTATCATGGTCGATCCATATTATTATCTTGCTGTGCATGTGTCGCGGACAGAATGAGTTAAAACTGAACTTGAGGCTGGAGAAAGCCTTACCGGCTGCTTGCTCTCCACCAGCAGCCCGATGATGTGGGCCGAGCGCACTGTGTCTATAGTGGGCACGAGGATGTCCGAGTACTTCATGTCCGGCGTCACAAAGTACTTGGGGCTCCCCAACAGCCAGTTTTTCCAGCTCACCTGAGGAGAGAGAGAGTGCTTCAAAATCGTCTGCTAGAGACACAGAGCTTCACGAGCACAAGCGCAACACAAACATCTATGTCTCGCTGATCACCGGCAACAGACGTAGATCTCCATCAGCCCCCGCAACTTGCGGGGGGGGGGGGGGGCTCATGAAGATCTATGTCTCTTGTTGAGCTCACTGCAGAAGACACCACTCACCTCCCAAAGACCCACACACATATCTTTCACGCCTTCACTGCCATTGATATATTTCCTAGATCTTTGTTAATTCAAAGCCAAAGACCCACACACATATCTTTCACGCCTTCACTGCCATTGATATGTTTCCTAGATCTTTGTTAATTCAAAGCCAAAGACCCACACACATATCTTTCACGCCTTCACTGCCATTGATATGTTTCCTAGATCTTTGTTAATTCAAAGCCAAAGACCCACACACATATCTTTCACGCCTTCACTGCCATTGATATGTTTCCTAGATCTTTGTTAATTCAAAGCCAAAGACCCACACACATATCTTTCACGCCTTCACTGCCATTGATATGTTTCCTAGATCTTTGTTAATTCAAAGCCAAAGACCCACACACATATCTTTCACGCCGTCACTGCCATTGATATGTTTCCTAGATCTTTGTTAATTCAAAGCCAAAGACCCACACACATATCTTTCACGCCTTCACTGCCATTGATATGTTTCCTAGATCTTTGTTAATTCAAAGCCAAAGACCCACACACATATCTTTCACGCCTTCACTGCCATTGATATGTTTCCTAGATCTTTGTTAATTCAAAGCCAAAGACCCACACACATATCTTTCACGCCGTCACTGCCATTGATATGTTTCCTAGATCTTTGTTAATTCAAAGCCAAAGAGCCAAAGCCGTCCTACGAACATAGATTTAAAGTGAGTGGCGTCAGCAAGGGGCATAGGTCCTCATGGGCCCTGGTAACTGCGGGGGCTCGTGAAGATCTGCGCCTCTGTGCGGCGTCTCTCGTGTTCCGGCATTGAAGGGGTTAACGGGAAGAGGGTGGCCTGGGAGATGGGGGACCATGCAGCCAACGCGTACGTCTACTGAACCTTGAGCTACATAGACCCCACGCACTACAGCAGGGGATGGATCGACCCATGATAATTCAAGGGTAGTGCCAGATTAGCTTGGTGCCACCATCGACCATGATAATTCAAGGGTAGTGCCAGATTAGCTTGGCGCCTTCAGGCGCCAAGCTAATCTGGCACTACCCTTGAATATCACGGTCGATCCATCTCCTCCTGCGATCTCTAGACGACACCTCCAAAATGTGGAAATGCGAGCGTGGGGTGAAGTGGGTTTAGTGCATTTCAACGTCATGGAGGAAAGCTGTAGAGAGAGCTGAATCGTACGCTTACCGTCTGCTGCTCTTCATCATCTTCGTCTTCCTCTGTTCCGCCGTAGCCCAGTCCGTCATCCAGCCGGTAGTCGTACACCAAGCCTTCTGGCGGGAACAGGAGCTTGCACTGGTCGTGCAACGCAGACAGACAAACGTTGACATTGGAATTATTGGAAATTTAGTTTAAATTTGGATATACGTCATATCGATGTTGTTGGCATACAGCGCTGCACCCCCTTCCCCCCCCCCCCCCCCCCCCACACACACACACACACACCTCCCAGCTTTGAGAAAGAGGTTGTCAGACAAGCTTGTCAAAGCTACCCCCCCCCCCACCACCACCACCACCACCACCACCACCCCCCCCCCCCACCCTCCCGCTCCCTTCAGGCTTTTTGATTTTTCGGTCACTAGGACGCAAGGTCTGGGGCGTCAGGAGGCCTTTTGTGTCAGGTTGAAGGTCCCAAACAAAAAGTTGGACACACCTCCCCCCCCCCCCCACCACCACCACCACCATCTGAGGTAACTGGTCCGCCCCTGCATCGGACCGACAAGTGAACTTGACCCTCCTTATGTCCAGCTGAGGAATTTATATATATATATATATATATATATATATATATATATATATATATATATATATATATATATATATATATATATATAATACAGTCTTATCTAACTCCCCCAAAATTAAGTTATTTTCTTTCCCTTATTTGATTTTTTTTACTGAATTTTAACAGAAAGCCTGCACATTTTCCAAACACACTTTAAATGTTACTTAGTTCCTTAAGATGCAATTACTTAGTAGGCAAAGAGTTAAAGGACAGGTGCTCTCTCGCGAGAAATCTTCAAGGGCAAATCGTATCACCTGTCATTAAAGATCATCATTTAGGTGACTACAGTCAGTCACAGCTACAGCCACAGTCACAGCTACAGCCACAGTCACAGTCACAGCTACAGCCACAGTCACAGCTACAGCCACAGTCACAGCTACAGCCACAGCTACAGCCACAGTCACAGCTACAGCCACAGTCACAGCTACAGCCACAGTCACAGCTACAGCCACAGTCACAGCCACAGCCAGCGAAATGATGGTCTATAATGACAGGTGATCACTCATCTCGACAGGACAGTCGCTCAGAAACAAGTTCTCCCGTAATACATTCCCTCGTGAGACTAACTGCTCGTTGCACACTACTCGTGTGGTCACGGTCCGCGTAGGCATTTTGATCACCGACCTGATTTTCCACCATTCTCTCCCTGATCCACAGTGAGAACTTGAACCGGCTGTTGTTGTCGCACGTGGCCCCTATGGTCCAGATGACGGAAAAAACGAACCACGGCTCCACCAGCTTGGGCAGCAGAGCAATCAGCTCGCCTTTGGCCGGCTTGTCACCCTATACAGACAAACACTTTATAGTTAAAAGCCCGATACCGCCGTAACTGTTCAAAACAAAACAAAAACACTTCTGCCACAGTTGGTTACGAAACTCTAGTACAGCTCTAGCTAGGGTTTATAATAATAATAATAATAATAATAATAATAATAATAATAATAATAATAATAATAATAATAAAGAGCATTTGTATCGCGCTGAATTCCAAGGAGCAATGGACTCAAACAGCGTTACAAAAAAAAATGTATGTCTGCAGAATCTCACTACCTGTAAAAAAAAATGTAATCTACGCACACATACAACTGAAACACACATAACAAACCATTCCCAAGTCAAACGCATTTAGATGATGCTGGTGAGCCACTACGATGGTGCTACACGGTCAACAAAGGGAAGACCTAAGATCAAGGTCACCACGATGGTGCTAAACGGTCAGAAAAAGGAGGACCTAAGATCAAAGATAGTGCTACAAAGTCAACAGAAGGCAGACCTAAGATCAGCACCACCGCGATGGCGATACACGGTCAACAAATGGATGACCTTGATCGTCCAAGCCACCATGGGCAATAATCTAAGGATGTAAAGATCAAAGCCACCAAGATGGTCTGTATACGACCGTAACTGGATCGTGTTCTCCATATCTCGGCAGCGAAGGAGTGAAACCAACAGGCGATTGTCAACCGAGCTGCTGGCTCTCTGTCCTTTACGGTTGAACAGCAAAGGCAAGGATGAAAGAGACTGACTGGGTTTATAAAATCATCGTTAACTCAAAGCCGACGAGCTCAAGTCATCCAAAGGACCGTGGCTTAACACTGGTTTCAGCAAGAGGCATAGATCCTCACGATCCCCCGCGGATGCTGGGGCTCATGAGGATCGGTGTCTCTTGCAGCCGTATCGCGTTCAGTCCTTCTTGGCAGCGAAAGGGTCAAGGGTCATGGGTGAGGGATGGCCGGAGCGAGGGTTAGCTCACTTCCTTGGGGTTGAAGGGAAGGAAGAAGGCGTCCAGTAGCTTGAGTAAACTGAACACCAAACCACCGTCCACTGTCGCCACGATTTCCTTTAGCTCATTCCGCAGGAGCCTCAACGCCGGCTGCAAAAGACAAAGCGTGCGTGCTTGTAGTGTCGAGTTCATTAGTGATAGCGATCGTATATGCACTAAGGTCCGCGCAGTAGGCAGAAATACGCACATTTTCAGACATATTATGGGGATGTCAACGCTGGATAAACAGTTAGTTCTCCTGGGGTCATTTGCGAGAGTGAGCGTAGCCCTGCAAGGTGACAGGCAGGTACCGGCTACTGAAATTTACGCGCAATTCGACCCATATTTTCAGCACACCACAAACAGGTTGCACAAAAATATAGGACGGGCCACATCCTTTGATATGGACCTTATTGCTTCCCTAGAGACGGATGTCCCGTGACAGTTCAAACGTCGTGCCAGATTAGTCTGGCGCCTTCCCATGCTCTCATCAACACATGCGTACCTAATAATCACCATCGCAACTTTTGGCCGGCGTCTATACAGACTGTTTACAACGTGTGGGAGATGGATCGGCCATGATAGTTCAAGGGTAGTGCCAGATTAGCTTGGCGCCTAGAAGCTAATCTGGCACTACCCTTGAACTATCATGGCCGATCCGTCTCCCGTTGCGAGTCCTTATTGGGGACTGTATGAAATTTGTAATAACAGCGACTTCACCTCCATGAAAATATCAAAGAGTTGCTTGAGCTGTATGGCAAAGGGTTTGAGGACGGTGGGCAGCTTCTTCAGCCAGCACTCCGCAAAGGGCTGAAGCCCCAGCACGCTGGGCTCCAGGTAGATCATACCACAGCGGCTGACTGTAGCCGGCGACGCCACTGCCAGATCAGCTACCTCAAACATCATTGTCATCGGCTGCAACCACGAAAAGTCGTGTCAGACGTTGTTTGCAGAAACCAGGCCGAAAATGTCACTACGCGTCAGGCGTGTAAAGTGCAAAGAAATAATATGTTAACCACTTCACTACTAAGAAAAGGTGAACGCCACCCAACTGCAAGAGGCATTGATCCTCATGAGCCCCCGCAGTTGCGGGGGCTCATGAGGATCGATTCCTCTTGCTGACACCGACTTGTATCCATGTTCCTTCTACGGTTGAGGTTCTTTATTTGGCTTTGAATTATAAAACGATTTCAGGATTTCAGAAATACTGTCCGAGTCTACTGGCAGCGAAGGAGTTAACCCCATATCTAAAGTGGACAACATTAAAAAAGTG